>JAWWES010000094.1:45673705-45684505 GCA_035583135.1 Lophotriccus pileatus
TATCGAAAAAGTGTGATAGAAACAAAAAGTAGACTGCAGATCTTCAAGAGGCATTTGGCCCTTCATTTTCCTTATGGAGCTCATCCAGGACTTGCAGAAGCAGCAAAGAACTTTAAAGCTTACTCAGAGAACTGCTGATAATCAAATCACAGCAGGGACTCCCCAAGCTGCAAGGGATGGGAATATCCCTCTCCGTGATCTAGTCTGCTCCCAGGTACAGGGAAAGGAGTAGCATAAAAAGCAGTCAAAACAAATTTCTTAGCATCAGTGTTAACAGCAAGATTTCTTGTTCCGTAACTAATAGTCTCAAGTAGGAGTTGGCCTTTCGCACAAAAACTATAGAGATGCATCAGTGTTTTCAAGGTGCCTCCCACCATCATCTTCCATCAGCTCGGTGACACCCACAAATGCACTGCTCTTCATGGTGCTTACTCTTCTCTGCCGAGAGCTTGAGGCTTTGCTGCAGGACAGACACATAAACCCTGACTCCCTATATAAGGTGACCAACAGTTGCTCTGGTGGTGCTCCCATATGGTCAGTGTATTTTGGAGTTGGGCAGTTTTTAGCTCATACCAAAATAAACACTGATGTGCATGTGGCTCCATCACCGCCCCTCCTGGAAGATTTTACATGCGGCTGCTATGCTCAAAAGAAGCTGCAGAAATAACCCTTCCAAAAGTGCCAACTGGCAAATATGTGGGAAGGCAAAATCTGAAGACACGTAACATTTGGCGTCAGCAGCTCTTTACTTGCAAAGCAAAAACCATCCCAGGTTTAAAAAAACAAAACAAAAAAAAAGGCAGCTTTAAGAAATTCCACTTTGTTTTATTGACTTGCAGCAGTGAACGGCGGTAGAAGGAACATGGGGAGAACATTTTGTTCATTCTCAGCAGCACACAGGTTGTTGAGTCAAGGTGGGACAGAACAGCAGAAATTGCTCCCTATATTCTCTAGACCTGTGAAGACACCACCCAGCCCCTCCCAGAAGACGTGAGATTAGCATGTATTTACCATGCTGCAATAACAAAACAGCATTCAAAGCAACAATGACGATAACACATTTTAAAAATAAAAAATCCCTAGGAAACACTGCTACTCTATGCATATGAATATTATCTGTAATACAAATTTCACGGTATTAAACAGTGTTGATAAATACTGCAAGTTAGCGTTGACTCATGATGGAAAGAGACAACTGCTGTTTAAAGACTTAATTTCTCCCTGGGAACAACTTTCAAGGCCTTAGTTGCAGAAAAACAAATACAGCCAGTTGAGTTTTGTAATTACATAGAAATTAGACATTAATGTTTGCCTGTGTCTGAAACAAGGACAAAATAAAATCAGAGACACAACAAACAGCACAAAGATACTTGAACAGTCCATTGTTAGTTTCCTCCATTCATCATGCAGAGCAAAGTACTGTACAAAACTGTGTTCAGTGATCCACTGTACTCATCTGTATTATCACTAGCGATGAGGATGACAGATTCTTGAGCTCTTTACAGCACTGAGAAGCACTGGTCTTGCCAATACAAACTGCTGCACAACGCAGTAGTGATTAGAGCTCATCTTAACAAAATCCCGTCAGGCTACTGAACGCCATCTTCTCTCCACAAATGGGACACATTCGCCACAATGCACTTGCAGTTCTGCGTGATATCACTGAGTGGCAGCTGCATAAGCTTTGTCTGTGTAATAAAGGAACTTGGAAAAACCTGACCCCAAAGAAAAATTGCATCTCAGAGTGAGATTTCAGAGTACCAAAGCAGAGTATTTCAGAACAAACGACTGTTTCCACAAGAACAAAAGTTATGTCCAATGCACCCAACGGTGATCGCACTTTCTACAATAATCAGCTTTTTGCTTTTTGAAAAAAGTTTCACAGTTCAAGAAAGTGACCTCACTAAAAAGTTTATCACATCACCCTCTTCAGCGTCTAAACAGTGATTAATGTCAGTAAAAACTGGTGCAAAACAGCCTAACTGCGGGCAGCTTGGGCTGGGAAATTGAGTTGAGAAGTTGTAAAAGTATGTAAACTACCAGAGTGACTAAACAAAAAAGGAGCAAAACTGCAATAAATACCAGGTGTTGTTTTGAGATGTGCTAACTGTGTGGACTGGTACTGATCACCCATGAGAAGATGAGCTGGGATGCGTGAACTGAAGGCACGCAGCCAATGAAGGATAACTTCTGTACTTGTGGACAGAGGAAAAGACTATAAGAGATGTATGGTTGTTGATAATAAAGGATTGGTTCGTGCCTGCTCACCTTCCTCTGTGTGTGTCTTTTTGGCCACTGCAAAAATTTACTTTTAACATTCAAACCACAACATTTAAAACTATGAGGCAATTACCTTTTTTTTTTTTCACTTTGGTGACAAGGCAGGTGGTTTCTGCTCCCCATTAGGTGGAGCCTACACAGTTCATTCCCAAATTTGCCAAAATCATCAGTGGGCATAGCAGTGCATACCTCTACAGAGCAACCACTAAGAGGAGTATGGGGGGGAACAGACATCAGGCTTCTCGTTACCCCTCAGGGCCAGCTGTGTTTTGCACCAGCTTGTACTTATAGGATGGGCAGAAATTTGCATTAGTGAAAAGTAGGAGGAATAAAAGGTAAGCAAATCTCCCAGTGAATGTGTTTTAATTATTTCCTGACAACTCTCTCACACCAAGCTCTAATCCTAGATGAGACTATTTACTGATTTTATTTATTGTCTATACTTTATGTCCTAGTCAGTCCTACTCTTGACCTTGCCAGATCTGCTGATTAAATGACAGTTATTTATGCATATTACAAAATCAAAGTGCATCACAATAACTTGTGGCAGCCTTGTCCTAGTTTTAGCAAACTTTCACCAGAAAATTCCTAAGTCTCTATATCCACGTAAACAGGAAAATACCTCCACATTTGGCAGGGCCTCTAGCTCCTGCCCCCATACCACAAGTACTGCAGTGGACTACCTAATATTCCCAACCAACACAATTCAAAGCAAAACAGGATAGGGAGATGTGGTACAATCTAAGAAACATATGACATTCTTGCCAGGAACATTTTCTATCCGAAGATGGAGACTCCTCAGCTAACAACGGCAAGATTTAATGGAATTATGAGAACCCTATTTGATTTTCAAAAGGTGGGAATTCACTAAAGCAGTTGGGCTAGTAAAACACCATGTGTGCACACTACACTTTAACACTCCTAAAAACCTCTGAATTTTGACCGAAATACCAAGATCTGTAAGTCTCCCTAGCTTTAGGGGCGAAAGTTTCACAGGACACAGTGGCTGCTCCCCACAGCTTAGTGGTGATCTGCAATGCTAATAGTTTGCAGTATGTTGTCTTCACTCCTGCAAGATGGTTAAGATCCCACAGCAGGTGCATTCAGAAGGTGAGAACAGGAGCAAAAACACCCACAAGGAGACACTACCAATTTAGCAATTAATTTCCTAGACCAGCCTGCAGTACTGGGCAGCACTGCTGAAAGGAGCGTGCATATGCATATGCCAAAGACCAACGTCTGTGCTGCCCCATCCTGCCCTCCAGCCCAGCCACTTCTTTTAGCTTAAGCCAGGGGATACTGGGAGCTGATAAACTAAAAGCTAACAGCAAGTGCCAAAGTATTACTATTCCCACCTATTTCACAGAATGTCATAGGGAATTTTAACAATAGGCAAGTACAGGATGAACAAACACCCAACTTTCCCAGGCACCAGTGGTAAAAATTTGAAAGCAGTGACCCATGCCAACTGATAAACAGCTGTTTCAGTAAATTCACAGTGAAGTCGAGCCCAGGTTCAAAGCAGTTCCCATGCACACTATGCTGAGATCAGAGCTCCTATGTGAAACTGTGGCTGACCTCACAGGGGTCTGTTTCTTGCTGTGTTGCCCTCTCTGAAAATGGTTTAATTGCCCGATAATTCACTGAATGATTGAACTTTATTAAGTGAAGGAAAATTTTCAGACAAAATTTCTCTTGGAGAAGTCCACAAAGCTATAAACCCTAACTTTGCTACTTGCTTCCTAAGCTTGTCAACAGCTCTGGGCAAAGCATTCAAAATGATGACCAGCCCTTTCAGCTGGAGATGCCTCTAATGTTTTGCAAAGTGTGACCATTTTCCACTAAGTAGTCCAAGACTCAAACATACAAAAATAAAAGGCTATATATACACGTACATACATATCTATTCTCTGCTCTAACCGGAAAATATAAGTTTTTCAGCACAATTTAAACTACTGAGGGCAGAACTAGCTAAGGCTGTGTAAAACCTGGCAGTAATATCAATCTTATTTACTGATTGATGGTGAATAATCAACAGATAGAAGGATCACAAATCTCATTTCCCAGCATTGTGTCTACTTCTTCAGGAAATTATATGTTCCTTTCAGTTCAAACTAATTCAACCAGTATCAAATCAAAACAATTTTCTAAAAAAAAAAATGTGCTGAGATTACTCAGTGGAGTTTTCTTTGGAATAACCCAATCTTTTCCTACAGAGGCTTCAGTTCTGCAGGAGATGTCCTATCAGTGAGACACAGCTGTGCAAATCAAGCTTCCTTTTGCCCCAGGTCAAAGCACTGGCATTTAACAATTGTTCCTGTCAACAAATTCTTTCTCTCTTGCTCACAGAAATATACTTGACTTCAAGCACACTCAGCCCAGTGGTTACAGCATAACACAAACCAGTTATTACCCAATTTTCTGTAACTTTTATATTATAGCATGTATGCATTTCCATTTATCTTTGGTAGACCACAATCTTTTCATTGGCACTGCTAGCTCTCTTTTAATGTCATCTGTAACTCTAAATTGGAAGGAGGGGTTGAGTTTTCTGTTTGTTTGTTTAGTACCGCAGTGTGAAATAAAGAGCAATGACTGTTCGTAAGCACCCCTAGGGAAATGGTTGTCCAGAAATATTCCCCTATACTGGATACAATGCAAATTATGTATTGGTAGAGGAGATCATGAAAGAGAAACAGAGCAGATAAGGTGTGTATGGATTTTTAAATAGAAGATAGGTTTCATGTGCTTTTGATAATCTGTATTTCTGAAGTGGCATATCACCTATCAGGTATTATATAAAAAAGAGCTTTTTAGAGTTTCCAAACCAAGTAAAGTTTTCTTGGGTCTGAGTTATTTTTTCTTCTTCATAATGTTTTAATTAATTCATTCTCTATATTCAAGATACAAATATGTGGGAATCCCATGAATTAATGCATAGGTAGGGATGGGACACTGGGAAACTCCCAGGGGGTCTGCCTACTGTAACAGAATTTTACTTAAAAAAGGAGAGAAGAAAAAGTAAAACATACTAGTTTTGTTATCCTTTTCCAATACAATAGAGGCAGAGAAAACAGAAGGTTTGTATGAGGTGAAAACTGAAGCACCTTTTCTCCTCATTTATTTTTTCTTAACTTGGACATGTTGCAGAGTTTATGGACAAAACCAACTGCATTCTCTTTACCCAGAATATCTTTCCTAACTTTTTCTATGAAACCGGTCACTGTTTATTCACTTCAGAAGGGCAGCTGGACACTTATATACATACATACATACTAATCTGACCGCATAATATGTTATCTACCTCAGAACAAGGCAATAAGGTTATAGATTGTTTTATTTTATATTTAAACAAAATCCTAGATATTTAAAATAAACTGTGCAGTATCTTATGATGATGACAGCTGAATAAATTGCACCCTTGACTAAACCACAACACAATTACTTTAACAGTTAAGCAAAAAATGACATTTGCTATGTGTCTCTAGTCCAATTTTATTAGTAGCATGAAGGATGGCAACTTTCAGCATGGCTGTGAATTGTGGCAGAGACACATTTAAGAGGGGAAGTTAAGCAGGGCATGAGAAACCTAGCAGGCACCAGCAGAACCACAGACTAATACCAACTCTCTGCCCAGCAGCCTGCAGAAAAGGTTAGCTGAGGCTGCAATCACCAGTGTGCTTAGATATGAAATGCTTCTTCAGCAAGTGCCTAATCTTTTCTATGTTCTCAGTTAACTTGTAGTTACAAGAGGGCTTTTTTAAAATGCAAAGATTTCCTGGAGGAGCAAGGTAGGAGTCTCACATTCAAGCACTTTTACACAGTCTTCTAGCTTTGCTTCTCAGTCAAAGCAGAGCAACAACGTGAGAAGTTCCTTTATAATGTCCTAGGTCCTTCTCTGCCTGTCATGTCTTCCCACAGATATACTTTAAGTCACTGCCTAGGAAGACAGAGCTGTGACAGAGCACTAGCGTTTTGCATTTTGCATTTTCCATTCAAAGGACTGAAATATAAACCATTTCTCAGCAATGCCCCTTACAATTATTTAGAGAATGCAAGTAAATGTCATCCAATTTGCTCTCTTCACTTGAAAGAAATGCAATCTGCATCTACGTATCTATATCACACAGCAATTTCTGCCTGATTAAGCAACTTTATATTAAGAAGCTTAATAAGAGCAATGGGCAATAGAGAATAACTATTCATTCCAATAGTATATATTTGTGGACAAACTTAGAATTGTATTCAAACTAATGAACAATTCAGTGTGTTAACTAGCAGACATCTGAATAAGGCAGGGAAAGAATATGGACCCTGCAAATACAAAAATTAAGCTCCTTAAAATCACCATTCCGGCCATTTTATTTCTACTTAACTGGCCTTACAGATAAAACAGTTTTTCATGACATCACTGGCCAGATCAAGAATATCAATTAAATACTTTTATTTTTCCCAAACCTGCATGCTTTCTTCTCAGTATTTTTACAAAAACAAGGAGCATTTTTATTTGAAAGCTTTTGTTATATAGACACAAACATTACAAGTGCTATAATTAGCTTTTGTTTAATAGATATCAGGTTCGATAGTCTGTAAAGCGAGATTTATTCCTACTGTTGATTGTCTGCCTTTTTTTTTAATTATTTTATCTTTATACTTTTACTTCATGCAGATAGCACAAGTCATGGAAAGATGCTGTTACTTAAGCATAAGAGCATCTGGGTACTGGATACAGTGGATACTTATTTATTGGATACCTATTTGCAATTAAAAGTTTCATAATTCTCTGCCCTAATAACATAATTATCTTAACCTTAAAACCCTTTGATAATCAGTCTCAAATCACTAATCTTAATTTCTTATTTGCATTATGTATGAGAGCTTAAGGACATACCATGAAACACTTGGTGAAAATACACTTTTACTCATCTAAGGCAAAAGCAAGTTTTCTGCAGAGGTGCCTGCGTGGTACTTTTTCTAATAATGCACAAGAGATAGGTTGAGCAGAAACAAAATAAATGCAAGTGCATTTATCTAGACTTCCTTTCTAGGTGGATCCCTTCTTTCTTCTGGTAGACAGGTCTTGCTTAAGAGCAAATGTGGGACCACAAACCCCACCATCTCACAACCAGGCATGCCTTGGTATGAGTGGCTCAGAATGAGGACCTTTACTTTTTCCAGGAACCAAAAGGTTCATGGCCAACTCGTCAGAGGAAAACTTCAGAAACCATGTCGCAGTTCAGGTCTGCCCTTCAGTTTATTTCAATGTAAAGTAGCACTACTGAATTTCAATAAAAGAATGCCAGGATAACCAGATATGGGGCAAATATCCTGTTATTTAACTAAGTTTATATATTGGGCTTAATATTTTTTTATATAGAAGGATGCCATATTTTTCTTAATTATAGCTTAATGTTGATAGTTCCTTCAAGATCTCTGCATTTGAGACACCTGTTTATCCACTGCTAATCCTTGGCCAGTAATGTCTAGTCAGAGCCAGCAATTTTAGCTTACTTCTCAATATTTAGCAAGTGACTCCATTCCTCAGAATCCTCCTCAGCGTTATGTCTGTGGGACGGCAGCAACACATCTTTAGAAGTGAGTAGATGAACATTCAGCCCTATAGGATCTTAGCTCTTTTGAGATATTTGAGAAGGAAATGAAACGGCGAAAAATGTAATTATTTGCAACTCTGAGAACTGGCACCTCCTGCCCAAGCTTTTCAGATCTGGAATACACATTCCTTCTCAACACAAATGTGTGGTGGACAAGCAGTGAAAAGTGATTTTGTCATCAACAAAAAGTGACTTTTTTATACGGAATACTGTTTATCATCATTCTTATGATTATTTGAAATAAAACAACTTTCCCATTGAACTATCCATACTGCCATCTAGTGCAAAGAGCTGCCTGGGTTTTTTTGCTGGGGGTTTTTTACGCCTTTTTTTTTTCTTCCTTTTTTTCCATTTTTTTTTTTTTTGGTTGTTGTTTTTGGGTTTTTGTTTGCTTGTTTGTTTTTGTTTGTTTGTTTTGGGGTTTGGGTTTTTTTGTGTGTGTGCATTTTGTTTTTTAAAAAAAATGAAACAGCTAGCGTGAACAGAGTAGGTTTTCAGTCTGCTTCTCCCATACACAACAGCAAAAAAAGGATAAAAATTGCAAAACTTTCTTCTCCTGTATTTTCAATGGCCAACACAGATTATCTCCTACTGTTGTAACTGCAGACCACAACAGCCAAAGCTGTGAGATGAGGGTTGGGAAAAAAAGACTTGTTCACAGACAGAAATGAGAGTTTATTATTAAATCAAGTATTGGGAACAGAAGAGGTTTTTCTGTTCCCTTTTTAATAAGCACATAAATTATACAGAAACCAGGGTGTGTCTGGGAACCTAATGAAATGCATCCAGCAGTAACTGTCAGCCCACGGGTAAAACACACAGCCTCACCCCGAGAGGATGGCAGATGTTACGACAAAATTATTATTTGCGTGTTACACTAATCGTTGCGCTACATCTGAAGCCAAAGCTCTGCTGGCTGTCGTTGCTGTCAAAAGTAAACTGCGTGGGATGAGGGGTACACAGCTGCAACGTGGAAAAACTCAACATGGGATCTGCCGCTTCCTGCAGTGGTTTGTGAGCCACTGCACTGCTGCCAAGGGGACAGAGAGACAGGAATGAGCAGGTTAAGGCAGTGAGCCACAGCTTGGGCCCATTTCTGCCCAGCTGCCTGCCACAGGCAAGGCAGAGCTGTGGGACATGGCTCTGGTCACTCAGTGCTCCACACCCTGCCAGAGCAGGTCATCACGGAATGCTGAAGGGTCCACACCAGCTATTTAACCATCTTTCTGAGCAGCAAGATGAGTAAGGAGATCACAGTGCCAATGAGGTATCGAGCCAAGCATCACTGTCTAGTATCCCAAAAAAGTATTGTTAATATGGGCTGTTACCATTTTCATGTCTTTTATCATTTAGCTCCCCATTTATTTACATGGTTAAGTGTAGAAGCCTGCTTCTGTCCAGGAAAGGCGAAGATGGAGACCCTTCCAAGAGCCAGGGTCAAAACTAACTGAATGCTCTAAGATGTCCACTGCAGAAGGAGTGCTTTCTCAACCAACTCGTGAAGTGCAAGTGATGAAACCCATCTCTTTGATTATATGCCCAAGTTACATGATGTTTATAAACCATGATGCTTGCACTTCACTTGGCTAAAGTGAGGCCTCTGCAAGACCCAGAATGCATCTAGGTTCTAGCATTTTGAGTTTTTCTAGATGAAAAGCAGGAATGTTTGTGCACAAACTGTAATGCCCTCCTCTAGTATGGCATCTAAAATAAACCACCTGTAACAATGAAAAGACTCCTTAAATCAGCAGCCTGTTCACTTATCATTTTTATTATGTGTTTATGATGTATTTGTTATGGTCACCAAAAATTATACCAGGAGATCTGGTGTCCAAATAAGCCTCCCTACCCATCGTTCTCAGGTAGGACACTAACTTTGCTCAGCACCACTGTGAGATCAGAGTGGTTTTCCTGCTGTGAAAGGATGGCTCTCCTTAGACCAAGTCTTCTGCATGAGTTTACTTCCCACCTTGGGGCTGGAGACTGAGAACAGTGATCCAGTGATACTTACTCTCTCAACAGCATCCCAGAAGAAAATGGCAAGCTTTTTTGTTTTGTTATAAAGAAATAAGGTCCGCCAGTTTACAAAAAATACACAGGTGTGGAGTCTGAAGCTGCTTAAAAGAAAACAAATACTTCGCTAACTTACTGGCACAGCCTGAAGGAGACTGCACTTTAATCAGATATTAGAGGTTTTCTCTGTTATGGCCTAAAAACCATTGCAGAGGATCCAGTGGAGTCCATGTGTGTTTGTACATTATGGAAAATGGTTACTTTCTGTACCACTTAGCTTACCTGCACTGCTGAACAGCCCAGAGAAGTGAGATGAGCTATCCGTGGATGTGCCCCAGTCTGGCACCTTTCTTTCAAGTGGAATTACAAAGCTTTTTTTGTTTGGTAATAGGAAAGTGCTTCAGGGGTGTGGGTGGCACTGCAGAGAAAAGTAAACCAGTCCATGGTACAGACAGCTGCGTGGTAAAACCTGTCACCTTTGTGACCAACAGACTATGACTTATTGTGTGTGGACAAGGCACCAGTCACTTCTATCTATCCTTCTGCTTTAGATCAGCCATAAAGCTGACAGGAAGGGAAACGTCTTTTGCTCTGGAGGGAGAAGGATTTGGCAACTCCTTGGCCAGCTCACCAGATTGCCAACTCAGGTCTCACCATCTGCAGGCAGAGCTGAGGAGTGGTGATGGGACTGATATGGCAACTGAGAGACCAAACCTGAGCTGCAAGGAAGGAGAGGAATTGCACTGGCAGAGAGCGTTTCCTCCTCTCTCACACTAAAACAGTGACTACCAAATGCTATGAAATAAGAAGCAAGTCTTTGTTAAATATGCAAAACCCCTAATCTCTGCTATTGTATGCACAAGCAGAACAGGATCTCCTTGATTCCTGCCCCCTC
>JAWWES010000094.1:45718327-45729555 GCA_035583135.1 Lophotriccus pileatus
TAAAATATCTATTCAGAATGTCTAAGCTACATCATAAAAATGCTTTAAGTCAAACAAAAGTAGCTTGTGGTGAAATAGAAAAGAAACAGAGTAAAGATGCAAGTTTGCATCAGATCCTGGTTGGAATAATTTAATTGCCACTGTGTAAAAGCAGGAATTTCTCTAGTCCGTTTCAGTATTTGCTATTCCAATAAACACAGAAGAAGGGAAAAGTCAATGTTAGAGTTCTAAATTTGAGTTTAGTACTGGTTTGGTAACGACCTTCCTCAAATCATTTTCCTGGAAAAGAGTTGCTTGAGCACAGAGCTAATTAGGGCTTGTCAGTTAAGCTCTTTCTCCTGCTTTGCTCAGAAAACCTAGACAAATAGCTTATCCATGGATAGACCTGGGGGCCTTTCACGAATAGTTTGTATTCCACTGCAAGCTTAGGCACATTACATAAACATCTGGAGTACCCTTAAGAACCTTGAATACCTCCCCCCTTCTGCCCTGCAGCATCTTCATGACACTGTTTCATCAACAGTGACAAAAAGAAAATGGTATTATTGTGGGCTTCCATCCAAAAACTGTTGTCATCTGTAGCTTGTCTATATGTACACAAGGGTTTGGGGTGAAAGGGAGGAAGGGTAATTCAGGTGCACAAACAAGTTTTCCAATCTTCCTTATCAGTTCTTAACTTCTCAGAGAGAGAGAAAGGGCAAGCTTTGTATCATTATTAAAAAGAGACTATTTTCAGAATGGTTGGAGACTAGACTGCTTTGCAGGGGAAACAGCAGTGAAAATAGGTATGTCCAGCTTTGCTCTGGAGATGGAGTTTGATTTGGAAGTGCCCTTGACATCCAGAAGTTAAGATGAAGACACAAAAGCTGTGCTGACCATGCGAGGGCCCACAATTAATAAACCAGTTGTTTCACCATGCAGCAGATACTTTGATACCACATTTCACAGCACAGCTGGATTGGAGGCAAGAATCTTCTTGCTGTGTGAGCCAATATATATAAGGAGGGAAAGGCGCACAGTTCTCTCTAGCATGCTTTCCACAAAGTCCTAGAACAGCAACATCAGTGCTTTCTGTTTAGCTGCAATCCTGCAGACATCTTTGCAGTCTATCAAGCCTAACCCTGAGCAATTCTTTGTGTGTTTATTTTTCAAACCTGTAGAGCTGTACCTTCCTAAATATTACAGTAACTGCATCATAGGTGTAGCTTAGCTACCTTATAATATTCCCTTCATAAAACCAGGGAAACAAAGTCTTCCCCTTCATCGCTGCACCACAGCAGAGCACCTAAAGCTTCTGGCAAGAAAGACAATAGCAGACAACCAGTGTGATAAACTACCCTTCACATTTTATTCCAATGAGTAGTAATTGCATTTAAAAATACACAAAATCCATACATGTGCTAAACATGAAAGAAGCTGTCCTGAGACCTAGGTGCTCTGAGATCACATTTCAAAGCCATGCAGTATCATTCTTTTAATCTTTTGGGAAAACCAGCATGGATATTCTGCTTCAGTGTAATTAAGGCAGGAATTCCAGCCTCTTCATTGTGACCTTTCATAAAAACCTTAGGGGTCCAGAGTAGCAGCTTGTGCAGGTCCTGCTACAATGCTAATATATCTGTACTACCAGCAAAACCCTTCTCTATCAATAGGGCCAAAAAGCTTCAGGCAGGGAAGAGAGGACATGTAGATTCACTCAAAGACTGCCACAAAACAGCTTATACATAACCATAAATTAAAAGTTGTTTTTCTGAAGGCCTGCAGTGACAATGCTGCTACTTGCCCTTCATACCACAGCAGCCATGCTCTCCTTCCCCAGCACTTCAACAGTGAGTAACAAGGACTGCTCCAGGGGAAGGGCAGCATGGGCAGGAGAGGTGGCAATGGCAACAGCCCGCCTCTGCAAAGACTCTGGCTGGTGAAAACCTTAACTTAACCCTACTCAGCATGCTTATTGTAAACTGTCTCAAGTTGTCCAGCATCAAGCCATGAAAAGAGATAATCAGAAGGTTTTTTTCTCTTCATTCTTGACCTTTGCAATCTGAGAAGACTGAAAGAGGACACCATCTAGCAAGAAGTCTGCTAATTAATTCCTCCTCACCCAGGCAAAGCTTCAAGCTGCAAAGTATCTGCTTACGTAGGAATAGCACTTGTGGCATGAAGAAAGAAGCTTCAATTATTCTGAAAAATGCCATTAAGAGACTAAATCATCTCACAAGATTATTTGCCCTATCAGCAGTGAGAGAGTGAATGAAAAGCAGCATCACTCCTGCTTCATTAGTTTTCAGAGCACCAACTTACCATGCACAGTGATTTTGATGGGAAGTCAGCACACCACAGGCATAGATGCTTTCAAAAGTGTAACTTTACAGGAGAAAGAGTTCTCGTATCATCTCTTAGTTGAACAAGCGTCCCTGAAATAAACTATCTCTGAACAAGTTGGAACAGGGTAGAGATGCCTTGCCATAAGGGCAGGACCAGACTGCAAGAGACATGCCAGTTTAAGACATGGGCAGCTAAAGTAAGCAAGATTGTTGTCTTAGCTGCTCAGTTATCTTGGATCAAAGGCTATAAAAAGCTCCTTGGATATAGCACGGAATAATAATGGAAAAACACCAATGGACCCGACAAAAAGAGAGTTCAGCACACTTTTAACACTGAAGACCTCAAGCATTCTCTAATTAGTAATAGTTTGTTTGCCTACCAAGGGTGCTCTGTTAGCACTGTCACAGTAGGAACAACAGAACACTCAATAGCAAGAGTCAAAACTCCTGGCTGTCATTAGGCAGATATAGCCCAAAGTCCAATATCATCTGAAACATCTGCAGCTCAGCTGTAGCCTTTTGGAATGCCAAAGAGACACCACAGTCATTAAAATTTTGAAGAACAATCCTCCTGAACGAGCAAAATATTTTCCTCCTTCTCACTTTATTTAAGACTGAGATGCCCCTCATTTTAGCTGGGACAAAAACCATGGAGTTATTTAAATTAATATTTTTTTATGAGTCAGGACAAGCTATAAACTTGTGCCACACCCAAAGTAGTTCTAATCTTACCATTTTTTCTAGTTACATTTAAATGCTCTGAGCGCTATTTCTCTTCACTATTACTTCTACCCGAGGTGAAGCAGGTACATCAAGACCACCTCTTCACAACTGCATAAGTGCAAGTGGGCAACAGGCCAAGTGGACAAACACAGGCAATAGAAAGGATTTTTTTTTTTTTAATGTGTTACCACCCTCTGGGTACACAGAGTGCTTCTGCTAAAAGCACAGGAGATGTGCAGCCTTGCCAGCTGTGTTTTCTCACAGCAATTTTTCATCCCTTTGTCCCCACCCTTTTCTTTCTGCTCACCCACACAGCAACCTCAGCCACCTATTTTACCCTGAAAAAAAGGGATTATAGTTTCTGACCTTACCACAGCACACAAATTTTACTGAAATCTGAGAAGCAAGCATGTTTTACTTCGTTTGAACCTGAAGACACCTGCAGTTCAGTCTCAGGTGTGTAATTCCAAGCTAACAGCAGGAAAATGAAAATGTCAAGGACCAGATATTTTCTTAAAACAAACCTGATTTTGTGCTGGGCAAACAATGGGAATACTATTTTTTTTGTGTTCTTTCCTTTTAATGCAGAAATCCTCCGCTGCTGGATGCACCATTGTAGGTTAACGAGTTCCCCTGTACCAGCTCCTCTCTCTGACAAACTGACTGGCTTCAAGCCCTTCTGTGGACAGGTAACCAGTAAGTGGTCAGCCAAAGGACCATGAAGATGCAGCAGATTGGACCGGGAATGCTGGTGGCCAGAATCCAGACTGGGTAAAGAGGAATTACACAGCTACCCTGTGGGTGATTACCAGGCATTTCACACTAAGGCTGTCAGATCTGGAGAACATTACAGAGAACAAAAGGTGTAGGGACACGTTTCCTACGTGCTTTTTCAAAAGCAATCAAATGCCCTGGTTTTGAGTGAGGGTGAGTCCTCTCCTACTTGGAATAAACAGGCTTGTGCACATTTCTTCCTTTTATACTGTGTACATCTCTGCTTGGCATTGCAGGATGACTCAGTTTGTTACTGATTAACATCTCACTTCAAGTCTTTTCTACGTGCCTCAGTCCAACTCTTCTCACATCAGTCAGGCATCCTGACACCATGCATTTCTTACAATTTTGCCCTCAGGTGTATGAGACAAATACTAACTCAATAGCCCAGAGTTCACCATGTACCAGCAATTTTCTCCCCCCACAAACCCCACCTCCTTGCAAATACACAGTCCTGCAGCATAAGCCTTTCACATTCTCAAAGGAGCTGCAGGCAACAGAATAGGGCTGCCATCACAGATTTCCATGCATAAGATGTCAAGAGGTGTCAGGGGACGGTATGTGCAGATACCTCATAGCTACGGGCAGCTGAACCACCATACAATGTATCATCCACTTGTTTCTGGAGAGCGGACCCAGGGCCTCCTGCCCTGAGAGGGTGTACATGGAGGGGAGTTACCTCAGGGTGACTGACAAACACGATACTTCAAACCAGAGACCAGGGAAAAACAGCATACTTCAGTTTTGGGTCTATTTCACCCAAATTTAATTTTTATAAAAAAATAATCAACATGTTCCTAAATACTGAAGAGAAGGTGTCTGTTTTTCAAAATGGGACTGCTCTCTTGAACAGTCATCCAAAGCTATGTGTTGGCATGGACAAAAGGTATCACATCCCCAAGCTTTCCAGTAGCAGCTGCTGAAAAGTGGTGTTAACCCAGGCAGTCCCTCACTGCCTTGCACCCTGACCTCCCCGCTCCCACCTTCTTCCCAGGCATCAACACATTAGTCAGCTCCATTTCCTCCCAGCACACAGCCTCGAGCTGAAGACCACCTCCATCTGTGCCTGGCAGCTCGTGCTTCTTCCACCAGCACTGATACCTGCATGGGCACGCACACACCTGTCCCAAGAGCAGCACCCTACCTATGTCCTGTGGAACAAGGGAATCACAGGCACAGGATCTCACTCACCCCTTCTCTCATTCTACTTCCACTGTGTGGCATTTCCAATAAAATACTGCAGTGTTCACAGCTTCTGTGTTTGCAAAGGCCTGCCCGGGGGTGTCTTCCTTTACTGCATTTTTGCACAAGGAACACTCATAAACCATGCAATTTGCAGAGGAGCAGGCGTGAAGTCACATCTCCATAGCTTCACGAAGTCTCCAAAGGCCAGAGCAGTGCCAAATGACATATGACTGTCTTCTAGAAAGAGGCAGAAGAGGAGGCAAAGAGACAAGTCACAGCTGACACTGGAAACTTGTTTGCTGCTTTCAGAGTTGTATCACAAGGCAAGCTAGGAGACCTTCTCCTGTCTATCTTCATGCAACTTAACTGGCACACCTGATCTTATTTCCAAATGTGATCTCTAACAGTCCATGCAGGCTACTCTGAAATTAGCAGTGTAAATCCCAGTATTATTTGGGTGATAGCCAAAAATCACTCCTGTGCCAAGACTACTCGTACTTCCTATAAATCTTAGACAATATTTACATAGTTGTCAAAACCACAGTTTGGCCAAAAAAAAGTTAATTCACCCAAGAGCGTTTTGATCCTCTGACAAATCATTTCCTGGTTAAAGACAGAACAATACAAAGGACTTTGGACACCAACTAGCTGTCATGCTTGTGTTGTGAGCTGGCACTAAATCCCATACAGCCGAGAGGAAAGATTTAGGTGGTGGGAGGAGAGCAAATGGTCCCTTTGCATTCACAGCATGTGAGAAATTCTTTCTGGAGAGGCGATTCCTGCTCTTGTTACCTATCTGAAGCAAGCTGAAAGAACGGGGATCCATCAAAACTCACCAAGAGGAAAGCAAGCAGCTGCACTACGCTTTGACAATACTGAAGTATTGCAAAACTTATTGGATGTACTATAGCTGCGGATATTGTGAGTTAGAGATGAGGGGTTTTTGCTTTGCTCTCCAAAGGGTGCTTAGAAATTGACAAATTTCAAAATGCAATGACCCATCTGCAACCTTTGAGCCTGAGCTGAGCGAGGAAAACATGAAGTGAGCTTAACAAAGATCTGAGACAGTAGCTGGAAAAACTGAAAGCAGAGTCATCTCCTTTTGTCCTGCTTAAAATGAAGCATTCACACACTCGTACCTTAAAAAAAATCCTGATGCTAGCAAGACTTCAACTTTCTCCTTCAAATATTCTCAGTATAGACATATTAATATTTCCCTGTACTTCTACTGGCAAATAGAGTACTTGGCAATTAAAAACAAATGCAGCTTGGGGGAAAGCAGATTAGAAATATTTTGCTACATAGTTCTAGTATTATGAACTCCTAATTAAAAAAAAAAATTTAATTCTAGGTGTTGAAAGAAACAGTCCACGGAATTATGTAGTTCCTTCCAAGCTTCAGCCTCACTCTCTTTTTAACTGATGTGTTTTATTATCAGCCTTCGAGAAATTGATTCTACAATCCCATTAAATCGATAGGCCATAATACACAAAATGAAAAAGAGGGGACTGACTAATGCTTGAGATGCTCTTGATCTCTTGATGTTTATTAGCTTATTTTTACTACAGATGCCATAAAATAGAACTCCTGAAAGCTCTCCTTATGACAAACCTATTACTTTTCTATTATTTCTTATTAAAACAAGTTTTTCGGCAGGCAACTCTCAGATGTGCTGCTTGACCTGCCACCTGCCTACTTCCAACGATATCAGTGCCTTTACACTTAGCAGCACAAAGGGACCAATTTGACAAAACTCATGCCCGGCACTTTGAACTGCCTAACACCAGATCCAGAGCTGACATTACTCCAAGCCTTTCATGGGCCTCTGTTTGTGATGCAAATAATGTACAATCCCCAGACACAAAAAAGTCATTAAACTAGAATCAGGAGTTATAAGTAACTGGCAAGCTGAAGGAAAAACCCGGTTAAAAGGAACAACAAAAAAAAGATCAATAGGAAACGGCTGTTTACAATTACACTTCAGCAAACGTAAGGAAACAGGTATGAGGACCACGACCTCAGCCAGCTTTGCTTCTCCAGTGTGAGGCATGCACTCACGTCACCCTTTCCCCCCAGAAAAAAAAGCCTAACAGACTGTCACCCAGTCCTGCCCGTGGTCTGAGAGTACTGACAGCATTTTAACTTTGCAGCCTTCTGCTCAGCCCGCCAGTCACACCGGCCGGCAGACGGGCTAATACCAGCAACAAGCAACAAGCCAGCTCTGTGTGCGACCTGGAGCCAAGACCAGCCCATCTCCAGCCAAGCTCCCAGCAGCTCCCCAGCTGCTGACCAAACAGGGCATTGAACAAACTGGGCAAGAGCAGAGAAAACACTCACATGTTGTTAGGTCAGGAGTTAAAATATCTCAGTGACCTGCAACTTCTGTCATGAACAAAACTAATGAATGCCAAAGCCACAAGAAAGACAAGCCCATTTACAAACACACCCCCCCCCCCCAATCTAGGCTCCGATGGAATTTCTGTCACTTCCAATAGACAGTAAGACAAAAGTAAGCAAGGTCTTCTCCCTTATGAAAATAAAATAAAATTTTTAAAAAAGCCATGATTTAAAATGAAATTTTCAAGAAATTATTAAGGAAATGGATGGAGTTAGTGGAGACTTCCTAGATCAAAGTGAAGGTCAGCATCTCAGTCTAGCAAATGAATACTATCCCTTTTTTCATGGTAAGAAAGACAACTTGGAGCCTCTTTGCCTGTAGCTCCATCTTCAACATCAGCACTAGCCACCATTCACTTCATCCAACTTCAGTCCTGATCAGGCCATCCAAGAGGAATTATAAACCAGTAATGAAGCACAACAATCTTTTTTCCACAGTAACAATACAATACAATTCATACATGAATGTACAACACAATTTGGGGCTACTTTTCACTGCAGCCCTGTAACAACAAGCTCTCAATTAGCATGTTAATAGTGAAAGGAAATCACAAAGTCAGTTCAAAAAATTATGCATAACTCAGAGCGTTGACAGCTAAGAAAACACCAGATTCCTGCAGAAAGCAGGAAGAGCTTAAGAAAGCAGCTGGCAGAGCAAGCACATGCTTTGTGCCACAGGCACAGCTGGTCACAATCCATGGCCAGAGGAGAGGGCAGCAAGGGGGCTAGTCCACAGCCCCCACTACCCAGCTGCAAACAATCGAGGCTAGGGAGCACTCACTAAAGCCACTATGGCACCTCTAAGTATCTGTGTTGTGACCCCTGGCCACTGTGTGGTTTATCCCACGTTGGATTCTGTTCTCTTGCTCAGAAGATGACAAAATGCAAGTTCTCAAGAGAACCACGGATAAGACAAGGTCAGGCCAACATTACTTGCCAGGAAAAGTTTCCTCTCTGCGCACTGCCATGAAGTAATAGGTGTATCTCTTATTAGCCACACATAAATTTTCTTTGCAATGCCGAGCCTTGAACTCTGTACCAAGAATAGTCTAGTATGTATTCTTTTTCCATTTTCAAACTAGAACACTTGTAAGAAGCCTGAGAAGTCAGGGTAATCACCCACTACTTCTGTGTTACAGTGAGGCAGCTGTGTATTTCCCTCCCACACACACTTGCAATGAGGAGAAAAAGAACTGCACTACTGCCTCATTACTTCTGCTCCTGCGATAGCCCCATGAGACAAAGCTTAAAACTAGCAGAAATTTGACGACAGGCTGAAAATGTGAAGCAGAAGACAGTTTCTCAAGAAAAAGTTTTACTTGTCAGATAAGATAGAAGAGCCTGAATTCTGTCAGAGACGGCTCTTTCACTTCTCCCTTTTATTTCTTCTATTTTCTTCTTGTTGCCCCCCCCCTTTTCTGTATTGTCTTAGAGACTTTGAATAAACAGAGCAAGCATTCAGGGGCAGGGTGAAAGAAGAGGAACAGGCACAACTTGATGGACAGTGAACAAAGTGTGTGCTAGATAGAAAAGTTACAGGAAATAAAAGGAGTCCAGAGAGCTGAGACAGAGGAATAGCAAAAGCATGAGAACAGCCAAGATGCTTCACAGACATGTCTGGGCAAACATTCAAGGCCACGAGGTAAAACTACCAGAAGCCTGGAGTTATATTGTGCTTCTTCATACTGCAGTAAAATCTACCCTGAACATCTCCCAGGAGGGACCCACGGACAACTCTGCAACTTCCACTCCAGAAGCTTATTCAGAGATGGAGAAACCAGCTGTGTTAGACATCCAGGCCTACTCTAATCCCTCTTGATCAATAGGCAGCTGGTCATCACCCTGGCTTAAGCGGTCAAGATGAGGCAATGGGCACAGATGGAACAATGAACTCATAAGCCACTCATGAGGGTGGCTGGCCAGCACGGACACAGTTAGAGCTGTGTGCATTAAGCATGTCTAACCTCCAGTATAAAAACCAGTCTTTCTAGCAGGGATATTTTAAGCCTCCTCATATCTCTCCAATGCAGTCAGAAACTTCCTGGTAACTCTCAGAATTATTCTCCTAATTCTTCAAAACCAGTAGGAAGTTGATTTCAGTTTTTCTCAGACTGTGCTGAAACCCACATCTCCATGAGCTGCTCAGCCATCCTTCTGTGGGCAGATGATGCTCTATGCGTGGCAGGCTAAGCAGGTGGAAGAAGTACCATTTCAGTTATGTGACTTCAATTACCTCTGCATGCAAGTGAAACCCACCTCAGCTAAGGTCAATCTCCTTCTAGCAAAAGCCAGGATAACATACTGCAGTTAAATCCGCACCTGACAGCCACCATTGCTTTAATTAGATTCAGTCAAATCCAAGTCTTTGCAGTCTAGACATGGTTTAGCAAGTGCTTTTATGTGAGTAATTCATTGAGAGAAAACACAGTTCTTAAAGGAATTAGATAACTCATCACATGTGAAGTTTTATCTGGAGCTTACTTCAGTTTTGGCAAAGAAAAACAGTTGGATTTTGACAGGGCAAAGACAGCCTTACCTAAGCATTCAAGCATCAGTACAAGGGAAGATTTTACTTCCGGAAGGAAGGAAGGAAATTGTTCCTCCTTGAACCTACTGCTTTTCCAAAGTTTAGCCAGCCACAAGAGGCCTTCTGCTCAGAGCAAGAGCATTAAACACGACAATTTCACTCCACTGCACAGAAACATGAATCGTGAGGCAATGCAGAACACAGACTTGGGTCTGGCCCCTCCTGTAGTCTCTGTACTATTCTGGGGTTTACGTAAAGGTCCAGAGATTTATACAAAGGAGAGAGAAAAGGCACATAACAGAGTAACTACCGCCTCTGACCTATGGTATCTATACACTGGTCACACACCTATTTACTGAAGCTCCGGCCAGGCATATCAGAACAGCTCTGTGGCTTGGCAACTTCTGCACTGAAATCAAAGTGATGAGATGCTCCAGCTCCATCAAAGTCAATTTCACTAAGCTTTAATATAAACACAAAATGGCTGTTGAATGACAGAAAATTGTTAGTAGCAGCAGTATTGTGCTCCTAGCTGTGTATAAATATATTATTGCTATTTTTTATTTTTTCAAAGAATCTCTGGCAGAGCATTCTCCCCAAGAAATGGGGAGTATTAGCCTACTGTTTCTAAAGACTGGATGTGCCTTATATACCTAGCTGGTTCTTCTGCAGGGCAACAACAGTATCACAGGCCAGCCAGGTCTCCTCCTTGAAATGAGACTGTCTCAGCACTGATGCAGGAATGGCCATAACTGGGTATTATGGTTGCACTTGAATGCAGCAGTATGCATAAAGAAGCTCATAAATTGCCACATTTTTCACTCAAAGAGCTGAAGAGATGTTATTTTCTGCTATACAGTAGCAAGACAACCCCGGCTCACTTTTGTGATGCAAATTAGCAAATTTCTTGGAGGAAGAGGTGTGGGGGGGGGAAGTCTTTTAACCGAAATTACAATGAAACTTACTCCCTACATAATAGTCACAGACACCAGTTCCTATGGAGCCTCCTCCAGGACTCCACTGCTTTCCTTCAGTCCGCACACAGACAAACCTCTGGCCCCCGACTGCATACTCTCCTCACTGCTGCACCCATCTGCCATCTCACTCACCTGCAGTCGCCGAAGAGACCTTGAACCACCCAGAACAGACACCAAGTGTGTTAAACTGGGGGATATAAATCACTGCCCTTCCATGAAGACGGAGCTACAAGGAAACTTCTTTACCAAGCAGTAACAGCTTCCAAAGCAAAACACCCCCCCAAATAAAATGCGGCTCAGGAATGTGAGGTATGTGGGCAG
>JAWWES010000094.1:45729763-45740707 GCA_035583135.1 Lophotriccus pileatus
CAAGAACACCAAGAGGCAGCTGAGGTTGCTGCAGAGTTGTAGGGCTCCCTGTGGAGGGGTCACAAGGCTCAACTACAGGCTGCAAACCAGCAAGGGTCCCTTTTTGTCTCACTCACCCTGTGCTTGCGGAAACAAAACTCATGTAGCTTTGCAAATCTCTGTGTCAGTAATTTCTACCTACTGAAAAAAACTGCATCAATCTCCCCAATTTTTGGCTAGTTGCTGACATGAAAAACATACCAGCATTAAAAGTAATAAACACATGCACTTAACACTACCTGAGCCAGAGATTTAATATTCAGCTGTACAAGAACAAACCTTCTCTCCCCCAGGCTAACAAAAGATGGAGTTGCTATAGATAACAGATCTGAAACCCTCTTGACTCTGCTTCAGCCAAAACCAACAATCCCTTACAACGTGAAAAATATTCAGTCACCTGCTTATTTTTAAGGTTCTTGAAGAACTCCATTTTATTTCTACCACATTTTCTTGATCCTCGGGTTCTCGTCCAACCACTGAGCACTGCCTATCTGGCTGGAGAAGCAGCTACCCAGGAAGGGCTCATGCCAGCAGCTGGTGGGCACCTCCCACCGTCGGGTCTCTCTGGAGTGAGCACCGACTGCATCTCCTTAGCACGCCTACCACATAACTCGTGACAGTCATGATGTGTGCACCGACACAAAGAAGGGTTTGTTTTCCTTAAATTTCCCCACTGAGAAGGCTCCCGGCAGCCACTAGTACTTTTGCTGATGGGTTCTCGAAACATTTCCTAAAAACATGACAGCGGGCACAAGCAGCAACAGTGATGGGGTGAGAAACTGCAAGAAAAACACAAAGTAGACAAAGACAGCCATAAATCACGGATAGGATCAGGATCAACAGTAAGGCAACTCTCACTCCACTCACGGGCACACATCAGAGCCCTTGTCTGCTGGTTAAAAAATCGTGAGTAAAACAGCATCGCAAGAACAAAGTAATAAGTATGCATCACGTTTGTCAGCCTGGCTAAACAATGCTGACAAGATACATAAACTGCAGCTAATCATGCCTACGTCGTTCCCAGCACCTCCTGGTTTCAGAGAGGTTCAATCTTGGTCTTCCCGAAGGTGATTTTCTGTTATCTGTGAATTTTACCGCCTTGCCATGCATAGAAAGCAGTCTGAGCAGACTGCTGGTAGAATACACACTGAGAAAATGGTCAGTGATGCCAGAGTAAGACTGACATTCATCTGAAGAAATAAAACCCTTCAAGAGCTTATCATTAGGGGGGAAAAAACCAAACCAACCAGCAAGTTGAAAGTTTAAGAACAAGTTCAGCCCCACATGTCAGGAAGGAATAGACCTCAATGGAATCTTAAGACTTGAAAAAAGCAATACAAGAAGAGATTTTTAGCTTAAGTCTTAAGATTAGTCTGGGATAAAGGCTATTGTTTTAAAAGTGAAGTTATTTATTGAAAAATGTTAAGTATTTTAAAAAAAATACCATAAAGCAGCTTAATTCTAATCACACTCATGTAAATCCAGATTGAACACCTGAAAAGAGCCAGATGACTCTCAATACCTTAAAACAAAACAAAAAAAACCTGACTCCCCTGCACAAGACACTAATAATTTACAGTTTGGGCTGGATTTTTTTTCCCCCTTTCTGTTTTGTGGTTTGGTCGTGGAAAACTAGAGATTATGACCAGAGTTTAAGAGCAACTTCAAAGCTTATAGTTCTTTAACTTCCAGAGTTAAGCAGCTTCAGTGACAACTGCTTTTCATTCATCAAACTCATTTTTGGCTGCTAGACTCTACAAGACAAGGTGCTAGTGCCAGACAGACAGCAAGCTGAAAAACAGAGCAGCAAGAGAATCATGGGAGCCACAAAAATCCTGCTTCAATATAGCTGTAAAATCCCACCTTGGTATAGCTGCATGATATTCCATAATATCCACATGAAGTTCTGACAACTGTCCTCCACTTTGTTAGGAGTTCTCCAGCCATTCTGCACCCATCTTTTACTTCTGCTCTCTTGTGCACCTACACCACACAGAACAAAAAAGCTAAGTCTTGCCTGCCAAATTACTTCTGCTTCCTGTCCCTGTTTGCCCCAGAAACCCAATTACAAAGTTAACTCATGCTAATAGAGCCTGAAGGGATGTGCACTCACACTCAGCTACATGACATGTTGCTATGAATGAACAGCCTGATTTTCACCCCGGTTTGGTATCTGAAATGTAAGCAGTGCACACTGAAATTATCAACTGCAGAATGGTAGATACATCTTGGTGTATCTGTGGCTAATTGGAGTGAAAAGCTAGATTCCAATATATGAGTCATTATCCATTGAAGTACTCTGCTAAAATAAACAAACAAACAAACCAAGCAAAAAACCCCACCACAGTAGGGTTGACCCCAGCATCAGTTTCTACTCTGAAGAAAGATTCAGCTAAACTAAGCATCTTCGCTCAGCAGGTATTTTGCTGTGTCTATTGAGGTAAGTACATTCCGAGAGAAAAAAAATCGGAAAAACAAGGAAAAAAACCCCACAACTCTGTTCTAATGCAGCCCTGAAAAAGCTGGACTGAAGTGGGGTAGATTATGTCTTAATGTATCAATCTATTAACATTGCAAGGATACGGAAGAGGAGGAGTTTAAACAATACCTGTCTACTAACAGTAGGGTTAATGACAAAGCACTGGTGAGAAAACACCCAAAGGCTTAAACTGCATTTGCCAAGCTGCAAAACAGAGAAGAACTTTCAAGTCTTTCATTCCCATTTCTTTTCTGTTGGAAGTCAGGAAATTGGGAGAAAAATTCTGCAATATTGTTTCATTTAATAACTATGCATGGGTCAAGTGCCCCTACTTTTGTCTCACAATCAACATCTTGACTGTCCTTTGCTACTTTTTATATTCTAATTTTAAAACACTCAAAAGCCATAAATAGAAAGGCTCTCTAATCTGAATCCAAATATTTTTTTTCCCCAATCAGTGTACTACTTGGCAAATTCTCCCTGGAGAAGAAGAGGCACATAAAACACTCATGTATCTTTCTGTCACTGTTCAAACCAGATTAATCTGGCATAACTCGTAGAGGTCCTCTGCACCACCATATGCTGACACAGGGATGAAAAGACCATCATTTGCAGAGAGTTCATTGTTGTCTGAGGTCCTTGGGGCTTTTTGACACAGCTGTTCCAAAACAGCTCAGGAATGAGCATCATCCTTTTCTAATTTAACAGCTCATGAAGTGAATGAAAACAATGATGGAAGCCCCACCATGCACATCCATGTTTATACACCTAAACAAACACATTCAACCTCTGACATTCTCACATCAGGGAAGACTTCCAGCTGTTAACTGGAAAACCAGTTGCAGTTTAAAAAAAAAAAAATTCAGAATAACTCAGGGGAAGTAATGGTTTAAAACTAAACTCTTCCACCTTCGAGAGTAACAGATTGCAGGCTGGTGGCACGCTGAGTAGGAAATGCAAGGCAAGGAGCTTTCCCAGTCCCACTCACAGAGCAGGGTGCTTCTGGTAAGTATCTGTCACAAAGGTTCCAATGGGCCACAGATTAGAACACATCACATGGGTTTCCAACCACTTGCAGGCTCGGGAGGCAATCATAGCACCATGATTTCATTCCTATTAATTTCTGACACAACCCTGTACTACTGCTGAGGCTTCCCACCCTCTCCTAGGCCATGCTGGCACGGCACACGGGACGGCAAAGAACCGGGGCGGGTGATTGCACATTAAATTTAGCACGTTTATTTCCAGCCAGATCAGTGTTCCAATCTGTTTTGTCACAGAGCCACATAAATATTAACAACAACACAAAGAAGCTGGCAGCAGAAGTGCAAGAGGAGAGCTCACTGCTTTCAGCCAGGCACAGGTTTGCTGCCTACCTGTAGTCCCTGTATGGCCCCTGTGGCACAGGCAGCTGCAGTCACCAGGAAAGAGCCAGGAGATGCAGAGATCCGTATGGATACTGAATAAAACAGAAATAGTTCTGGCGCCACTTAGGAATTCGTGGTGCAAAATGATCTGAGTCAATCTGGGCAGCATCCTCCCCCTTAATGACACTGCAGAATTGGAAAGGGATCAGAAATACATATAAATCATGAAGGAGGCTTGAAAAAAACACTTCAGTTTTTCACAGAACAAACAGACGTCACTTGGAAGGGGGTGGTGGATTACGTAAAATAATGAATGGTGCATAAAAGCTAAATCAGTGTTTGTCCTTATGTCAAGAAGGGATGATCAAGCTATGCAATTAGGAGTTTGAAATGTGTGCGCACACACACACAGTACAGAAGTCATTATCAAGCACAGCAGCCATGAAGACTACCAGCTCAGTGATACCATGAGAAGGATTGGTCACTTGTGTGGGTAACAGCCTCCTCTGGAGCTAAACTTAGGAATACTACCTGAAGTATTCAGGGGGAAAAAAAAAAAAGAAAAGTCTAGAGACTTACAGTTTAAAAATCAATGTTTACTAATTACAAACACATACAAGACATAAGGAATAGATTATATCTCATCAGTCTTACATGTATGGCTACCTCAAATTTGTTAAAGGCCTCTGGTAAAAATCCTCTCAACACAAAGCAACTTTAGTAGAGCTAGCACCTTGTCCAAAACCCAACATTTTGACTGTTTGCATCTCCTTGGAAAATTCAGCAGCAGCACAGTCCGCTCCTGCCAGGGCAATACTGCTTCATGTAAATATATCGGATCCTTTGGGAACAGAAGATGGTAGACCAGTAAGAAAACCTTGGGTCCTTGGGATGAGGAGTGGGTACACTTGTGCAGCAAAGAACTCAACAGTAAATCCTTCTCAATTTCCACAACCAACAGCTCAGGGCACCTACAGCCAGGAAGGACATCTTCTACTTCAGAGCACTAGTGCACAAAATAAAGCAGGTTTAAGATACCACCAACCCAGAGCAGACCAGCCATCCATCTCAGAAAGTATGGTGCTATAAACATTTGCCCAAGAAACCCAATAAGGTGTCCCCACGTCCCTCCTGGACACCAACCACCTCCAAACACCAGCAAAGATGCCTGTAGCTCATGGCATGCACAGCTGTAGAGGAGATGGAGAAACTGTCCATGTTTTGCATGTAGGAGACTTCTCTCACTGACATTTCTTCCTCCTGAGCTCTGTGTGTCATGCAGCAACACCCCAGAGCTCCAGGACAGCACAGACATCTCCATATGTGTGTGGAATTGGACAGAGGCACCATCCCTGAGTCCCAAAATACAGGCTGGGACACTCCCACTGGCCATTATCCTCCCTCCTACCACCACCTTCACTAGAACATTTTATAGAGATGCCTTTTTCAGGGAAAGGCCAACCAAATCCGTCAGGGCAGATATCCAGGTCTAGTTTTGGCTCCTGGGTGCAATAGGGAGCCCATATACCAGAAAAGTATGTGAACACCAGTTTGTCTTATAAATAAAAGAATTAAAGGGACACTGAAAACATGCTTTCATGACTCATATTTAATTGTCAGCTATCCTTCCTCAGTACAGCTCTAATTAGAAATCAGAAACAAATTTTTGAGCTCAGAAAGACACCCAAAAAAAGGCGTTTACTAACAAGGAAAGCCTCTGGGTGAATTTTAAGTCTAACAGGATGCTGCCTTCTAAGTTGTGCTTTAGCCAAACTAGTTATTGGGCTTAACACAAGGCTAAGTAAGAGCCCAGAGCCTGTGGCAGTCTGGAAGAGAGATCAGATGCCCTTGCCATCCCTTCTGAAATGACAAATTTTTTTCACTACTGCTGAAGTTCAGAAAGCATTTCCAATATTCCCTACAGCACCTTTTAAATAATTTCTCCTTTTTCTTATCACAGACAAGTACACCTTTAATGGTGAAAAAGTGACTATGACCACATACATCTTTCTGCTATATGGAATTTGACAGGGAACCTTTGGAGAAGTAAAAATGTAAAAGTGACCTAAATCAGTATTCAGATTTAACCATAAGTCTCAACACCACTGTCACGATTGCAGGCACAGTTTCCCAAGGTAAAATGCATGGGCAGCATTCAGAGTTAGACAGAAATTAGAGTATAATTCATAATACAACACTGCTAAACATGTAAGTAGTCTGCATAAAATATACAAGTTGGGGGAAAAAATAATCAATTATCTGACTGTCATTCCTGACGTATATTTATTTCTCTTCAGATACTAGTCTTTTGACAGCTGGGAACAGTCACATAATTTGCATGTTATTTCCCCTCAATATGTAGCTTTCATAATGGGAGCAAGACACAACTGTAAAGTATCAGAGTTGACAAGCCTAAGTTGTTTTCCCTATTTCTCCAAGAGATCCCTAAGTGCCTATTACAGCACTGCCAATTATTCAATAGTATCATGCAAGCAGATACTATTAAGATACTTAAAATTAATCATTTTCCACTACAACGAAGTCTCATCATAAACGTCAATCAAGATAAACTTACTTCATAATGTTCATAATTTTTTTTATTTCCAAAGGTTTACGAAATAAGATTATATGCATATGGTTTATAAAAAGATACTGTGATTTTTATATATATTTTTATATAGTTTAACCAAAAAACTTTTCAAGTAAATCCTGTAAAAAAATTACATCTGGCATTTCAAGTCATTGGTAAACTACACGTATTGCAACTTTAGGAAGTTAGGTGGAATCAGAATTTCACAAGTTGTTCACTGCTATTTCCCGTTCCAATTCCACCTGAACTTCTCCGCATCTTTATGACATGAAAATCTGGTTATCAGCTTAGTACTTGTCATCTTGCCACAACTCACAAAAATTTTAGATAAAATTCACACCCATGCACATACAGTCACACAGGCTTTCAAGCCACTTCCTTTTCTAAAGCATAGAGGCTAATTTGGATGGATTGGACAGCATGAGCAGTGACGCCTGAAACACCTCCTCTGGCCCATTAGTGAATTCCATTAGCTAAATGACTATGAAAAAAGCCCTCTTTCTCCACGACCTACCGCTACAACAGGTGCTGACACCACAAGAAAATCTGCAACTGTCCTCAATTAACAACTAATGTTTTAGCAACTAAAAGCATGATCAGATGCCCATTCCTGACAGCTCTTCACAGTGGCTCTGCATCATTTGCAAAATAGACTCTTCATTTAGGCGTTTTCATTTCACTTTCAGCATCTATTATTTACACATGCAGGGCACTGCAGAAATTGAGACCACAAGCAGTACCAGAAGCTTACAAACCTGAGAAAACCGCCAGAGTGGAAAAAAAGGCAAACAGATACTGAGAGGGAGCAAACGGACCAACTCATCTCACACAGAAGTCATTTGTTGTATGAGAAATACCTTCCCTGCTGCTTCTCCAAGGGAGATGGGATTTTTAGAGACACATAAAACCAGTCCACGTTCAGTTTTCAGTCTAAGGACCCAGTTTTATTCACAGTTCAACCAGTGCAATTTCAAAGTAAAACCTAATCTTAAATGAAAGCAGGTGCATACAAATTTTAAACCTAAGACACTAGGGACTTCTATATGGGCTGGAGTGCTACAGAATTGTCACTAAATTACACAGAGTGGTCACCAATAATCTATTTAATGGCCGTATCCTGTTTGACACTAGAGAAACATCTACCTTAGCATGAATTTCCATCTATTTAGATCTTTAGCAATAAAGAGGGATAAATTGCACTGTGATGTCAGACAAATGAAACGGAGTTCAACATAGTATCAAAGCCCACTGAGCAAACCGTCAGCAAAGTCACCGATTTTGAAGCACAAGAGCCTATATCCACCCACACTTCAGCCCAAGCTGCACTCTGGCAGCTGCTGCTCGGGCCGCTGCCCCCAGCGCTGGTATGACCCACACCCAGCACGGTGTGGAATGCTCATACAACACGTTTCCACACCCAATCTTCCCCACACCTTCGTGCACCAGAACTGCAACCTCTCTCACTCAAAACCAATGGAGGAAGGCTCCCCTGCCATACAACACCACCTCATCTCCTGCTGCAGAGGCAGTTTTTGGGTAGGATCCTATTTCACTTAATCACTAATATCTAGTAGATGTTCCCAGCCAGAAGAGAGACAAGACTTCAAAGATGCCGCTTGCAGCATGGAATGGGTGCAGCCTGACTCCAACCAAACAGCCCATTATGCCCTGCTGGCACCCACTCCCTTTCGAAAACTAACTCCAGACCTGAAGACCCAAGCAGCATTTCTAAGGGCTTGAAATGCCACCTGAAGAAAAATGTCACAGCCTCCTTTACACACCTTGAACACTTATTAAATCACTTTGACTTTTCTAAAATTCACATTAACCCAATCAGCCTCCTCTCACTTTTCTCATATTCTCCTTAATTCACAACCCACACCTGCACAAACTTTAATCAGACTCAGTCATCTTGCCATAAAGGGTCAAATAAAGGGGTAAGATACACCTAATATTTTTAATCAGCAACTTGTCATGGCACCCTTTATGGCTTGCCAAGATGCAATGTTGTCAATTATGCTGCAGAACTGCTAGATGGACTCTGCTGTTATTTAAATGTTTGAGAGCTTTGATTTAACAAAAAGCACGCTACACCTGACCTTAACAGCAGTACAAGAAAAATTGGTCTTATGTGTAACTCAGGGACAAAGCAGTCACAAGAAAGCCACTGTCATTACTGAAGCATGTAATTGCCTGAATTAGATTTTACACGTAAGTGTGTATCAAGCTATAGGGGCTCACAATGTTGCTTCAGAAAGAATAAAACAGTTTTCAAACACTTCAGGGTGTCTGTAAGAGTTTGTGGGGTTTGTCGAGATTTGTGAAGAGAAGCCAAAGTTAAGGCTGAGCATCAAAGCCTTTCCCTTGTCTCCTCCCCCCACCCCCACCCAAGAAAAAAAAAAAAGGAAGAAAAGTCTCTACTTTTTCTGAAGTGCCAGCTCACAAGTTAGTGACGGTCCATTTGAACAAAGCACCGGTGAACAAAGCTCCCACACGTGATCCATTCCCCCCACCGCGGTACCCAGTCTCTCTCGCCCAGGTGCTTCCATGGCAGCACTTCCATGGGCAGCCAGCGCTGGGGGCCAGGGGGGCCCGCGCGGGGCTGGGACGCGCCTCCGCTGCTCCGAGCGCCGCCGAGATGCAGCGATGCGCCGAACACGCGCGGCCGTGCCCCGCTCGGCAAAATCAAGCGCTTTTACTCAACATGGGCAGCGATATCAACAGTTCTCCGCGACACGCTCACATACCGGTCCGCCGGGACCGCCGCCTTCCTGGCACTGGGGCAGCGCCGCGGCAGACCGTCCGCTCCCCGGGACGATGCTGCTCCGTCCGACGAGAGGGGCGGCAGCAGCGCCCTTACCGCTGCCCCCCGCCTCGCCCGAGCGCTTCTCTCCCGCGCCATCCCCCGCCCGCCGCTCACCTCCGGGCTCCTCGCCCCGGCGAGGAGGTGGTGGTGGTGGGATGGTAGTGGTGGGGGCGCTCAGGACCTCCGCAAAACTTCGGCCCCAATCTCTCGCCAGCCCGCACCGCTGGGACTCCGCAAACTCCTCCGGCCGCCGCTTTGTACCCGCCGGCGGCCGCACTGCGACTGCGCGCTGCCCAAAATCAACAGGGCGCCTCCAGGGACCCGCGACCTGCCCGCCCCGGCGGGGACGTGTGTCCGCCCGCGGCCACCCCCCGACCGCGCAAACCCTCCCACACCCTAGCAGGGCAGCCCCCAGTGCCTGGACAGTGCGGTCTCTCCGCACCTCTGTGCGTCCCCCGACCCAACCCTTCTGCCCCGCCGAGAGTGTGGTGAGGGTTATGGAGAGGTTTGGTGGGCACACGGCGCGGCGTGAGTGCCCCTCACGGCACCGCGCCTACCCCACTGAAGCCCCAGAGATGTGGTGGAGCGCGGGGCCGGCGGCATCAGAGAGCAGTGTTCGTGCCTTCCGTCTGAGAGCCTAGGCCAGCGGCTCGCCGGGACGCAGGAGCTCCCTGCCAGGGAGAGCAGGGTTGATTGCCGTCGGGGCTGCGCCTCGAAATGCGCAATCCTTGGGAAAACCTGCCTGGAGCTAACCTAGCTGAAGTTTGCACTGTCGGAGGGAGTCGTTCGAAGCCCATGAAAGGAGCGTTGGCATCAGCAGGGTTGGGGTCGAATCCACTACCTGGCCAAGGCTGGTGTGGCCCAGTGTCAAGGGACTGTGATTCCCCAGCGAAGGCTGTCATGTGAAGTGCTTTTTTTGGTGTCAGAGCCTTGGCAGAATATGCCCTCAGGATGCCAGCTATTCTCTGCAGGGCTGGACAGGGTCCTCAGTCAAGGCTTTCAAAGAAGAGCACCACTTACCATCAGCTCCCTCCACACTGCTTTGTGAACCTCAGCTTAGAAGCAAAGTTTTAAAACTTGTACCTTCATAGTTACTGGCCAGAAGAGGCCATCTCTAAAAGCTTTTTGGTTGTGAAATGATGGAAGTCGCTGTTTTTCCGTGCCTTCAATGTTTTCGCTTAAGGGCTTGAATATTCAGAGTGGATTGATGCATGGTTGGTTTCACTCCTCCCTCTCTTATCTCAGGTGCTATCTTCATTGCTTCAGGGCTCCAAGGTCTGCAGGAGCAAATGATTCAGAAGCTTTGTGGTGATGCCAGGAAGGGTTTCATAGCACAGAGTAGGACAGTCTGTCCCAAACACAGGTCAGAAAGTGAATCCACTGGTTAGGAGTAAGCAGGATGCAGGAGACTCATCAAAGTTGGGAGTGTGACAACGCCTGGTCTTCTTTTCCAGCTCTGGCTATGAGATGCTCCAAGGCGATTATTGTTACTTTGCAGTGCAAAAGGAAATAGCTGTGGTGTATCTCTCCTTGCTTTTTCTGGTTTTCTCTGTAGTGTGCTGTCAAATGCTGGCACCTCCTGATCCTCCCTTCTCATTTCCTTCTTTCTGTCATTCCTCTGCATTTCTTCTTCTTTTCCCTGGTTAATTTTCTGGAAGCTATG
>JAWWES010000094.1:45743954-45760355 GCA_035583135.1 Lophotriccus pileatus
TGGCAAGCCTGTTATAGCCCAACTTTTACTTCCTCTCTGCATCTGTTGTTCTGACTTGCACTTAGGGATGGAGCAGTTTCAGTAGGTGTACATTCTGACTCTTGTCTCAGCACAGCACACCAGTGGCAATTCACACTGCATGGCTGGTTTCCAAGCCCTATCTGCAAAGGAGGGATGTTACACAAACACAAAAGAAGGCAAGGTATTTTTTCTGCCCTGGTTCAGGGCTCACATCAGAGGCAGCAGGGAAACAGTACCATATGCTTGCCTGACAGTCCAAAGTGAAATGAAAGAATGAAGCAGTGCTCCTGAATTTCCATCACTGGAGTTTTTGGTGCTGGAGGGTATGTGTTGCTGTTTGTCACACATTGTCTTGGATTTCACAATTAGGCCTATGGATATTTGAGTCACAACAGTGTTCTTGATTTGTGCATGAATGCACAGGAATGTGACTCCAGAAATTATTTACTAGATGAAATGTAGCATTTGCCTTTCCCTTTATCTTTAAAGCAGCAGTGTCAAAATACATTCCCTCTATCTAATAAGATAGAGGAAGAGTTGCCACAACTTTGCTTTCTAGGTTTTATCAACCTTTTATCCCTGAACTATTTTAAAGAATGGTTGATTCTCCAGAGCTCCCAGACCTTTATTTTTGAGCAGGGTGAAGAGGCCAATACAGTTTAATGTAATTGTATCAACCTGTAGTGAAGTTGTATTACCAAGCTTAGTCTCTGCAAAAAGCTTTACTTGGACTTAATGTCTGTCATGAGTTGTCTGAAAGATTAATATAATAATTTCCTTAATGGGCATGTGCATACAGCGACTGGGGTCTTGAAGTACATTGGGAAATCATGCTAAAGTTCTCATCAAAAGTCTATTTGGATGCCTGTGCTAGGGGAGTTGAGCAGGTCCACATGCCAGCTCATGAGAGGCAGAATTGGCTTGTCTGAGTTGACAGGACACCTGTCTTACATGCCAGGGCAGGCAGAAAATATTTCACAGCACCCTGACAGCAAATTTGAGACCATACTAGAAGGCAAAAGCAACAACAGGAAGAAAGTAGGAAAGAAAAAGCCTTGGCAATTTCTTTCTGGAGCAAGGAATTTGTAAAATCAGCTCCCAAAGTTAGACTCAGATGGCACGATCATAAAATTGTGCATGTTCACCCCAAGGAATGACAGAATTAGGAAACTAATAACCCCAGCATTTGTTTCCCTGATGCATGGGTCATTAGAGGAGCACCTCCCTCATGCTGGCTCCATATCAGGAGATAGGCAGGCCCTGAGGGACATTTTGGAGGGCCCTTGCATTTTACATATGAGATATTTGGAGTTTTCTATCTTTGTACACTGCAAATTCTGAAATTAAAATGTGCTCCGTGCCAGAACTGGGTGAGCAAGGGCTGCTTTTATGCACATACAGATTTATTTACTTTGTACAAATGATGACTTGATTCCCGTGATGGTATTTGGATTTCATCAAATTCATTAGCCAATTGTGCTCTTTGAATGGGGTTTCTTAACCTTCATTCTAGTTCCAAATTCACAAGAGGATTTTGACTTAGAGGCATGGTATCAGTTTTTAAAAAATGTGATTGGGATATCAAGGGCCTGTAAAAGTGCAAGGAAAAAACCTTGATGTACTTGGGCATTTTTTAGAAGGGAGGTGGAGATATCTTCTGTTTTTCTTACCTACTGACTGACTTAACAACTAAGGGCTCATCTGGTGGTCATTTAGGGATGACGCTGAATACTGAAGGTCTTGTCTTGACTAGAGATCAAGCTGAAGAAGAGAACAGGTCCTTTGTTCCTGTTTCACAGACATCAGTGTGAAGCTGCTTTACAGAGACTGGTGACAGCTTTAGATGTTTTTAAAATGTTTGCCAGACTGATTAATCTGTGATTTATAGCACTGAATGTGAGTTTATATCCTCTCTCATAACTCACAGAGATTCTTCATCCTGAAGCATCCAATACTGGCTCTGCACCAGTAGGGGTACAACATGCCTGGTCTAGTAACACTATATTTGTGTCTCAGCAAACTCATGACTATCTGTGTAAACCTTCAGCCTTCAAATGTACTGATAACACAACCTCTCACAGACAGTATGTGCAGATTCCTCCATTAAGCTAGCTCATCACTTTATTTTTGGTAGCCAGATGGTTTATCTGGGACCTGGCTGTTGTATAGATACACGTTTTCTCACTGTTTCAGGAATTCCCTCACTGTTTCAGACCGCCCTGAAACACATGAAGAGCCCCCCTTTTCTAACACAATGGTGTGCAGTTCTCCTCTCTAGATGCAGGGAGTGCACTTTGGTACTTTACTAATGCAGAGCACTGCTGAGGATTCAAAAAAATGAGTTAATCCCCAAAGCATTTTTTGAGTTTGTGCAGTTTTCCACACTCCTTCCAGCAGTGGCGTGGAGCAGCCCCCTCAGTGGCATGTGCTGGTGTGTCCCAGCTCTTCTGTGCAGTCCCCACAGTGCTCTCTTGCAGCCAAGCCTGCAGACTTGTGAGCCACACCACCATTCCCATGGATGCGCCCTCCTACACTGGATTGTCCTACCCAAACCCCATGTAGGTTCACAGAAGTCCTGTAAAGGGATGTTGGGCAGGGAGTGAGTTACAGCAGTGTCCTGGAGAGCAGGAATGGGGACTGTTTGAAAGTGAACTGCTGAAGTTAAACAGAGGATTAAACAAGGTCCAGTTTTGTAGCCAAGACTACATGATGTTAAATGCTTTTCCTTACCAGGCTGTGGGAATGATCAGCATTGTAGGAAGGCTCAGATAGCCTTTCTAGGAAGATTTCCTCTATCAGTGAAACATTGGACGGCAGCTGGTGCCGCAGGGCCAGTGCCCCAGTGATGGTACCTCATTTGTGAGCAGGATCCCAGTAACTGCAAAGCCACTGGTGGATACATTTGGGTGCATCTGCCACCAATTAGTAATACATACAATTATCAGTGAACCAACACTAGTGGGAATAACAGGACATGCTGCATTTGCCCTCTGTTTCCTCAAACTCTGCCTAGCTATGACTGTATTTCTAAGCTTTATAATTTCCATCCACAGCATCCCTTTTGCACATAGGACATGGAACAAGTAGTCACTCTTGGCATCTGTTGCTGCAGGAGACATGCAGGGCTGTGCCACAGCTCCTAGACAGCCTGGATCTTGCACTGGAAGCAACTATCCCAATGCTTAGTCTGCCTCCTTCAAAGGAGCAATGGGAAAGCACAGTGTGCCTTTTGTTTGTTGCTTTTGCAGTTTCCCAGTTCTTGGTGGAAACTCGCAAAATCCAGGCAGTCAGCATTAAAAAACAAGACCAAAAAAACCCCCAAACCCATCAAATCCACAAAAGCTAAAAATATTTTTATTAGGAAAAGATAGAGTTTTCTCTATTGTATTTATTTCTTTATTTAGCTCTTTTATGATTACTTTTTGCCTGACAGCTTCCATTAAAGCCCAATAGTCCTTGGTTTGGTGCTGAGTGCCCCACATGGTCTAGAAAGTGAGATGTATTCAGCACTTTATCCTGCCCTTAATTCCATTTACTTCTTTTGTTCCAATCAGTGTGTTGGGGTTTTGATATTTTGTTCTCTAATTGATTATTAATTTCTTTATGGATGGATTTCTTTCATTCAGCTGCAGCCTTTGCCCTAGGCTGCAGCAGGCCTTGGGGGCACCTGGGTTTCCCTGCAACCTGAGCTGAGCAATCATTTCTACGCAGTCATGGAGGACTGACTTTAATAGTGTTGAACCTGTCACAGATTACAAGAGTTTTGTCCTTTCTAATGTAATCACTTGTTGAAGCCTCTTGCCTAAACCAACCTCTTTGAAATCTTTTAGACACTATTGATTTAATGTTATTCTCACAATGTTAAAAGCTGGCAGGATGATGTACAGTGAAAATGCCATCCCTCTAAGTTGCCAAGAAATCTCCAGCCTCTGAGGCAAGCACTATAGACTTAATTTTTGTAAAGCTGTTCTTCCCTTTCCCTTCCCCCACTGGGAAAAATGCCACCCCAAGGGTTTAGGTTTAAATCCAGGATTTTATGCCTTAACTCAAGAAGGAACACACTCCTTTGGGAGCATTTCCAACTTTACTTTGATACCTGAGAAGAGATTCTTCTCTCTAAAAGGTGAGCTGCAGACAAAGGAAAGGATATGGTTTTGTGCCTACTTCCTTTCTTCATTAAGTCCAGAAACACTTGTTTGCTTGAGGTTTTAAGATAGCTTTGTGTCACTTTCAAATTCTAGATGTATCAGCAATGCTAAGCTTGCAGGTTTTTTGTTTGTTTGTTTTTCCCCACTGAGCTCTCATAGGGAAACAGAAATTTCCACAGACGTTCACATTTGCGAAAGCTGGAAATGTGTAAAAGGAAATCTTCCTTTCCAGTTGTTTTGCAGGTGTCTGTTAAATACACAAGACATAGTCCTCCTTCCATCCAGCTGAAACACCTTTCCCTTTGATTATTGGGGTTTAACTTTCTTTGTAATTTGGATTTCATGAGTAGTAGGCATCCAGTGCGTGTTTAGAAATATTCCATTAATAGAGACTGATATGGAAAAAACTTATTCCTGTAAATAGACATAGTTCTAAAAGAAGTATTAGATCCAGAGATAGACCGAAATATTAAATCAATTTTATAGCATAGAAAAAATACTGTATAATGATTTAGGTATCTTTTAAGTTCTTTAAGGCAAATTTAAAAGAAAAATAAAAGTAGAATTCAACTTTGCTTCTTTTTTTTTTCTAAAGGGAAGATTTTGTTTTGAAGGGTGCAAAGCAGCCGATTGCTTGGAACAGAGAAGCAGAACAAAATGTTACAACTTTCAAAGCTTTCTAAATTATTCCTAGAAAAACCACTATTGGGGATCTTCGGAGGTTTAGTTTGCTTGTTTTGATCAGCTAAACACTTAGTTTGATGTTTTCAGGATTTTTTACTGAGCAATACTGAGTGACGACTTTGTTTGCAAAAAACTTCTTCAAGGTTAGTTTTTTAATTCTTGAGCATGTGGAAAATAGTCTGGTTTTGAATGAAAATGAGTCATTTAAACCAATCCCTCACTAAGAACAGGAAGAGTCATAAAAAAGCACTCAATTCACTATGTCAAGTGCTCAATAAATGCCAGAATTTACTGTAACGTTCCCATACACCACCTGGGTTCTACTATGAGAGTGAATCACCTTTATTCATGTAATCAAAATGAACCTTTTCCACAGGGGCCCTTCTCCTTTCAGTGCACCAATTAGACTGGAGCATTACCCAACCTGAGATGACTTATTCAAGGCCTGTTGATTATTTTATAATCACTCTGTTTAACCGGTTTAAAAGATGGTTAAAACATAGTCAGCCAAGCTACTCCCTGAACTGTCCCACTCCCAAATTCAGTCCTAGTGGCAACACCCTATGAACACTCCTTGTATGTGTACCTCTCTACCAGAAGGCATCATCACTGTAATGCAGTAAACCCTGGTAAAACACTATTATCGTGTGCTTCATTTTCATAGCAAGCATTGTTTTGTGAGATTGTAGCACCTAAAAAAGCCCTAGCTGGGTCTGTGGCAGGCTCTCTCCTAAGTTTTAATTCCCTTATATGCAATATTTGAGACAATGATACTTCAAACAGACAAAAAGGAAAAGAACAACAAAAAAAGTTTAAATGTCTGCTTTCCCTTCACAAGCCTTCACAATTGGTGGGAAACCAAATGAGAAAGCATTCAGCTTCCAGGAAGCGGTCATGTGACCCAGACCTGCCAGTTTGGGTGATAACACTGCTTTTCACTGCTGGTCACCGCCTGCCCCTGTGCACTGCAGGAGGATGGGGCATGGCTGGTGTGGTCAACAGAGACACCCATGCTGAGCTGGAGGATTCCTGCCCCAAAACTAGCAACATGCTCCCTACAGCTGGTGCTTGCTTATGCTACAGGAAAGGAGTAAGAGAGCTGTGGCGAGCTCCAGGCATGTCTAGGGCCAGGATGGTGTAATTCTGTGTCTCACCTGCTGGTTCCCCTTAGACAGCTTCAGCAGTTTAGCCCTGGACCTAGTGTGGAAAAACTCTACCTAGTCTTCAATCACCCATATACTGAATTCAGGGATCAGGAATATTTCTGCACTACAGCTATGGACCAGAAGAAGAAAGGAGGGCTCTCCTGTCACTGAGTGTCCCCCTGACGTTTTTCATGAACACTGAATGAAAAAACAGGAAGGAACTTGTTACCTGTCATTGCTGCAAAAGATGCAATTTATCCTAAAGACTGACCAACATGCTCTCTGCCCAGGTCTTTGTATTTTTTGCTAAATGATGCTTCTACAAGAAAAGATTGGTCCTACTGAAATTTTCTTTCCAGCTGTGTTCTATTGAAGTGTAAGGTGCAACACAAAGGCACTTCGGAATATTCTGTGTAATAGTAATTTTATTGCAAAATGAGTATCATAAGGCAGAAAATTTACATTTCATATAATTCAGCTTTTGAAAGAAATGTACAAGCCATGTTCCATTTGTAGAAGGGACAACATGAAATACAAACTGAGAGCAAGACTGGCCAACTGAGGGGTGCTCAGCTTGTAAAATGTGAGTGAAGAGTGCTTCAGAATTCATACTATCTTGAGTGTTATTTCAGTTTGTGGAAACACTTCATTACTTTTACCTAGCATATTGTACACCAGTAAGGGCTTTTGTTTACTTGAGGTTTCTGTTAACTAGGCTGAAAAGGCATCTTATAAACAATGAGATTGGACTATGGGGTTGATAGATGACAGTATTCTGCCCTTTCTCCTCAACTGTCTGTTAAAAGTGATAGATAAGGGGCTAGGTTCTCATAGGCAGAGATCTCATAGGTTCAAAACTTTGGGAAATTAGTAAACTTTTTAATTTAAAACTGTTTCAAAGCAACTTGAATATAGAGAAGCCACTCTGCCATGGAGGCATCTTTTTCTCTGAGCTTCTTATACCATTTGCTTTTATGTACTTTGGATGTGTTCACTTCAAAATCAGAGTAGTTACTCCTAATTAGTGCATTTAACAATACTATAAATGAGGAGGGAAATTCTTTTCTTACACTCTAAGTGCGGTGGAAGTGGGGTTTATTTTGCCTATTTCCACATCTCATCTTTTTTGATCATCCTTGTGAATCTTCTACATAGCACATTCAAAATCTGACACAAATGTCAATGAAGTGCTTGGAATATTCTTATTACCAAATGATAAGGCTGCAGGTGACTGTAAAAAGTCAAAATGTTTCCACTAAAAGCAACAGCCTCAATCTCCCTCACGCTTTCAGAGCAAAGAGATCTTGCCTTTAGAATTACATGGCATCAGCTCTGAGAAAATTCACTGTCATTTTCTAAAATAAAATATAAAGAAAAAATTCCACCATTTAACATTAAATTCTGTGTTTGGGCACATGGAATTAGTTTCTGTAATCAGCATTAAATTATAATTTCCAAAACACTGAAAAGGTGTAGGGGAGGAAGTAATATTGAGGGATGTTTTTGTGGAACTTAGTTTCAAAATACAAATATTATGTGGTAAGCATAGTCACAATACAAATTGTGGTTTTGTCATGGCCTGACTAAATGAGTTCCAAGATACTAATCTCTCTCAGCACCCTCATCTGCAAAACTGCATAACATTTCCATACTTCAGAGAAGTGCTCTAAAGGTTATTTAGCAAAATGTTTGCTTAGGACTCAGAAAATACTAACTATTAGGTATTACAAATTATGCATTAATTTCTCTTAAGCTGCAGTAAAGCCTGAGCTAAATGCTTTGTAGGAAATCCCCACTGTGAGCTCTTGTAGTTAATTTTGGATAAGGCTATCTACATAATAGCATTGTATAATAAAACAATCACTCATAGCTTAGCATCTTCTTTTTAAACTATTATATGTTAGCTTCTCTGCTAAATGCGTCACAGATTATTAAGAAACCCAACTGCATGGCAAGTAGTAGTCCCTATACTCAGAAAAAAATTTTAGAAGATCTATAAGAACTATCTATTACTACTTCTTGCTTTTCAAGCTTTGGTTGAGAAAACTTTTGCAGAACTCCCTGCAGTTAAGGACCATGATAGAAACTGGTGACAGAAACTGACTGAGGAAATTATGCTTTCCTAAAGCGTCAGCTCAGCAAACACGGAGCAGGAGACAACATTAAGGCAACATTTAAGCATGTGATTAACTTGCAGCATGTGCACCATTGCCAAAAGCACACGGATAAATGCTGCCTTGGAAAAGGATCCCAAACACATACAACTTGTCATCATTCCTTAGATATGTTATTTGGATTCACCTCAACCAAAACACAAGTTCTGCGTCTGTTAATGATGACTGACTTCATGCCACTGAGCACTCTAATGTCCAGCCCCTCTGCAGTAAGTGATTATTTTACAATATATACAAAAGTATCTAAAAAACATCCCCTTCTGTTCCAAGCCCTAATGGTATGTGCTTGATTAGGAATTATCCCCTAGTTTTCATTCTGTGATCTTGTGTAAATGCTTTTCTGCATGCTGTCCAGAAAGTGCACATGCTGTCCTGTGAGTTTTCTGATTTCATAGATGTGGAACAAAATACTCCATCACTTCTGGCTTGCAGCATGAAGCTCTTCCTTGGCCAAAGCAGCTCGTTCTTAGGTGCTTTGTGAAGTCTGGGCATCATATTTCCTAAAACTGTGGTTACGAAAAGATTCCCTGCAATGAAATAAAGTTGGCAGATGAAAAACAATCCAAGAAATGCATGCCTTGTGAAAAGGAGCAGCTGACAAATCTTCAGCTGAAATATTACATGTTTGCAGGTCAGAGTTGTCATTCCTCCTTCTCCTCTCATCCCACACTGGGCACAGTGGCTTTATGAAGAAGCATATATTCATAAGAACATCAGACTATTCTGTCTCAGTCATGACTAAAAAGAGCTATGTTTTCTTGGAGTGAAAGGATCATTCTTAGTTCATGCTAATTAATACCACACGGTGCCATACTTGTTCTATCTACTTCTGATTTCAAATGTAGAAGAAATCACAAAATGTTTCCAATATCTTTTCGTTAGGGTAAGGGGGAAGTCTTATCTAATGATGCATTAAAATTACATAAATCCTCTATGCCAGTAATGAGCAGCTCGAGAAACATAGTTAAGTCTACAATCAGATAGAGGGGAAGTAAAGAGATTTCTTTAATCAGGAATGGAGTTAGCAGTGTACATTATGGCCTGGTTTAGCAGATAGTGAAACTCCATTTCTTCCTTGCAAAAAAAAGCATATTTTTGCATAGCCACAACAGACAACCCTGCCCTAACTGTACCTTGTGCTATGGACTTTCACTACAGGTTTGTACAGCTCTGGAATCTTCCTCTCAATCATGGGCCTGAGGTTCTCCTTCAGTTTCGTGTAGTTCCTTTTGAGCTCTTGATGATATTCCCGCTGGTCAGCAGTAATAAGTTGCTTGTTTTTCTCCACTGCTTCACCACACCTATGCAAAAGGAAAATAAAAAAGGCATGTCATGTATCATCTCTACTTCTGTTAAACTCATTCACTTTGTGTTGGGTATTCTGAATGGACAAGGATACAGCGCTTTTGATCTAGGCACTTCCCTGGTAACTTGTCAAGACCAAAGTGATAATGAATTAATAAGAAACCTCTGTCTTTTCCAAGTACACAAATTGAGATTATATTTTTTAGACATTAGCAGAGCATATGGGAGCTAGTAAAAACAAATTTAATGACTGCAGAATACTGAGCTAGCTGCCTACTCAGCGTAAACCGATGCAGTGACAACAGCAGAAAGCAGAAGCTGTGTCTGTTACTCAAGACTCATGTTTTAAACTCAAACTTATCCTTCAGCAATTATGCTTTATTTAGACTAAGGAGAGGAGTATTTTGTTATATGAGTATGCTTGTTAAGATTTACCAACATAACTGAAACCAAGGACATATATGTCTGCCACTACCACTGTGTAGGCTTGACGGATAGGGTCAAATGTTTTCTTATGAACAACTTTCTTTATATCTTCTAAATGTCACTTCATTAAAGTAAAATCAAGGCTACAGTCTGAAATGCTTGATTTCTATAAAAATGTCAAAAAACCAAAACAAATGGAATGTCTTAATTTATACATTATTTGTTTGAAGTGTTAAAATTTTCTCCCATTTGGGATGCAATGCCTACCTAAATATTCACCATGAAGCAGAGATAACAAGTCTGGCCCAAGTGTCTAAAGTGCGAGATGCCAGGATTCATGATGCTAACTTGCATAATTAATAACCAGTTATATTATCGTTGAATTATTGCTATTATTGATTTTATTGATGCAATTCAGAATTTCAGTTTTGTTTTACTGACCTCATTATAAACTCTTTGAAACACAACCTCAGCTTGTTGTGATGTCGATAAAGCTTGGGGTCTGCTGGAATTTCGGCCAGGAACACTTGTGCTACCTCTAGCGGTCCCTTTTAGGAATAACACAGGAAAATGTTAAAAATACCTGCTTAGACTGAAAAAAGACCACATGTTTGTTCAAGCTGTTTGTTATTTCATGAGTGGAATTATGAAAGAAAAGAAAACCATGCATAGTTACCATAACAGGATGGGGTTTTGCTCCCTTACCCCCAATGTTTCCTTTGGCAAGCAGGGTTTTTGCCCATTATATCTTATACTCTCCTGTTTTTCTTTCTCCTCCAACCCCACAACAAAGGAAATCGTACTAAACAGAGAAGAGCTGGGGTACTGACAAACCTGGTTATGTTAGAGAAACACAGCTCCTATGTGTGGTATTACAAGACCTCAAGGGAGTTAAATAAGCCCAGCACAGAAAAGGACCACTCTTTCCAAAGCTTATAGTAACACATTACTTCAGACTAGAGACTGGTTGATGAAGGATCTGGAGAAATTGAGAGTATTTAGGCTTTTAGCAAAGAAACCACGCTTTGTGAAATTGCGCATAATACCAAGGTTTTGCTCAGTTATGTCTCTGTTCTTTCATTAAAAAAATACTAATTGTCTGGGGGTTTTTGTTAGCATGTATATTTATGTTATTGTTACTGCATCTCAGCTTTCTTTTTGGGCACTCAGGTCTTGACTTAATGTATTGACTTAATTTCTGTGAAACTGAGTTTGCAGTGCTCCCACAGCAGAATTGTTATTATTATTATTCCCATTGCCCAAGCATATAACTGGAGTGAACAAAATGGCTGAGATGGCTAGCATGTTAGAAATGGAAAATATTTGGTTGCATTCACAAGGCTTCTGTGAGTGTCTGCATCTACAATCAAGGCAGCACTTCCCTGACCACTTTCACCAAAAGCATACCTAATGAACAGTATACAATGACTAAATATCAAGGGATGCAGTTTAAAAGCACATTGTGACTAAATGTATCTGACTAGATGTACTTCTTACAGTGCAAGAGATAATAACAAAAAAAGAAACAATGAGAGAAGTATGCAGAAGCTCTTCACCTGGCTTATTTGGATCCCTTACCTGATTTACAGTGGCTCCAACTGAGCCCTGCAAAACCATCTGTAGCATTTTGGCATCTGGTGGTTCTTGGTTGATGGCTGCAGTTAGTTCCTGTGTTTTTTTACGCATATCTTCAATAGCAACTTCAATTGGGGTTAAAATAAACTAATGGAAATGGAAGAAAAGATGCTTCATTACCTGAATCATGCATGCAGGTGACCTGTTCTAAATCTGACAATATTGCTGTCATTCTTCTGTGTCAAAAGCAGCAGTTGCAAAAGCCAGGAAGACTGTTCAATGTAAATATCATCTTGGAAGATACTGCATCTGATCCAAAGCTCTTTCCCATCTTATCATTTGCAAGACTAGGGTATGAATCAGACTTACATAAATTCATTATTATCCTAAGTTGCTGACTTCACACCTGAAACTGCCCCTTCTACAGTATAAAGCTTCCCACCTCTAAGCAGCTCTGATTTCAATTTAGTTCTCTGACTGTACTTCTAGCTGCTTCTACTTTATCAGCTATAAACAGAACTCTAGACATCCTCCTACATAGCATTGCAGCCAGGAGGCCGAAAGAAGAATGTATGATTACTATCTTCTCCATAGTAAATATCTATTTTGCATTTTTCTACCTTTCTATAACAGTTCTGTTTATGAGAGCAACATCTGAGAAATTCACCATTCTTTTTTTTCTGCCAAGCATAGAATTTGAAAGTCTTCCTTCCCAGAGACTCCTTCAGCCCCTGAGAAATCAGATCTGTCTTCAAAACTGAATTACCTCTTCTCTTTCAAGGACATTGATTCTAGTTTTGATGTAGGGGAAAGCATGCATTGTGGTTAGGATGGTGTTCCTCTTGTATTGCTCACTGAGCTCTCCTCTGGGGCGCCCATCCTTGGTGAAAGGCGTAGTGTACATGAACCGACAGATGTTGAAGTTCTTTTCAAAATAGGTAACTCTGTCCTTCATTTCATACTCATCAAAATATGGCTCCACAAAAGTAATTTGTATGTAAGCCTACGAAAAGAGGGAAGAACCATTGCAGTACTTTACAACTCAAGGAGTGTAAAAGGAATGGCACATGAAATATCCTGTAGTTTACATTGGCTAAGGATGGTCTGGAAGAGCACAGAGCTGCAAATCCATCAGGGATCCTTCTCTTATTGAGAGCTGACAAAACTTGCACCTAGAAGGGTACAGTTTACCCTGGGCATCAGGACCAGAGCAAAGAGCAGAGATCAGATCTTCTAATTTTCATACTCTGTGATAAGCTACCAAACAAAGCCTGTCTCAGAGGCACAGAGATACAGTCAGGTTGTTTTTGTTCTGTTTTGTTTTGTTTTGTTGCCTTAATGTTTAAGCATAAAAGTTGCAACAAGGACCCCCTCTCTTCCTTTTTCTTCTGTGACAAAGCACTTAGCACTCTCGGTAGCACTTTCCCTACCTTGTTGGGATCCAGCTTTCTTCTATCAACAGGAGCAGAGTCCTTAATCACTTCCACAGCATCCTTCCCAAAACACTGGCCATAAAATCCCTGGAAAGGGAACAGAATTATCTGAAAATATTTTTATTTAGAATGTTTTCATTGTATCTTATGATACAAATCAGTTAGCTACTGATTTTTTATACAGCAATAATAATATTAGGAGTGTGTAGGTTCATTGGAAAGTATAACATTTGAGACCATCTTAACATAATGTTTTTATCTTTACCTCTAATCTGTGAGAAATCTCAGGAAGCTTGGTAATTGCAGGCTCCTTATAAACAAATTCCTGTTCATCTAAGTCCCCAAATTTGGATCCATAGAAACCAACACGGAAGTAAGTTCCAAACATTCGTTTTTGACCCTAATTAATAAAAAGAAAGAGGAAATTTACAACTGATTTTTTAAATGTGAATGTTGTAGTATTTGGATGCCATTTTTTTCCCAATTGATGTATAAGAAAACCTACTAGTTCTACATTTCCCCATTTCAAAGCCACTTCTATATCAACAGTGCAGATGGATTAGAAGCCCAGAGATCACAAACCATTACACCATGGCAGTGTGGTGTCTCTCCCATGGGAGACAGTTCCCCACAATCTTCTCCAGCATGCGTCCTTTCCATGGGCTACATGACTTCCCATGGCTCTCTACATGACTGTTCCGACATCGGTCCCTTTCCAGGGAGTGCAATCCTTCAGGCACAGCCAGCTCCTGAGTGGGTCATCAACAGGGTCACACGTCCTACCAGGAAACTTGCTCCAGCATAGGCTCCTCTCTCCATGGGTCTGCAGGTCCCTGCTAGGAGCCTGCTCCAGTGTGGGTTTCCCACAGCATCACATCCTCTTTCAGGCATCCACCTGCTCCCACGTGGGGTCCTGCATGGGCTGCAGGTGGATCTCTGCTCTCCCACTGACCTCCATGGGCTGAAGGGGCACAGGCTGCCTCACCATGATCTTATCAACGGGCTGCAGGGGAATCTCGGGTCCAGTGCCTGGAGCATCTCCTCGCTTTTTCTTCTCCTCTGACCTTGGTGTCTGCAAAGCTGCTCCTCTCACATATTTTCACTCCTCTCTTCTCTGAGCACAATTACATCTGTCCAGTAACTTGTTTTCCCTTCTTAAATATATTGTCACAGAGGTGCTACTACCTTCTCTGATGGGCTCGGCCTTGGACAGCAGCAGGTTTGTCATGGAGCCAGCAGGCATTGGCTTTGTTGGACATGGGGAAAGCTTCTAGCAGCTTCTAATAGAAGCCATCCCTGTAACCCTCCCCCTCTGCTACCAAAAGCTGTCCACACAAATGTGAAGTTTTATTAACACCAATCTTAAGCAAACAGCATGACCCAGCAATGTGTGTTGCTAGCACTGCTTTGCCTCACAAGTACCTTATTAATTATGCTGTCAAAGGCCTTCTGTAGCTTGCTGTGTGTCAAGGTAAGCTTCCTGAAGTCTCTATGTGCCTCCAGTATGGGAATAACAATTTTGTACACCTCATTCACGGTTTCATACAATCCTCCCTTGGGAGAAAAGGAAAAAAAAAAAAAGAAAAGAAGAAAAGTTCCCATAAACTCTGAAAATAAATTAGATCTCCATTAATGCCTTGGCTGAAAAGAGGATTATAGGACTCATCTGTTAATCTACTGTGTTGCTTATTTTAGTTTTCTAAAATCTAGTAATAGTAAATGAGTAATTTTGAACAGCAAACAACAACATGGATGTAATTGGGATTTCTGATTTGTTGGGCTCTCAAGCCTAAACTCCTGTGTCAGGCACATGGTTTCTACTTCAGGACTAGAAGAGTTAGAAATTCAGGACAACCAGAGCTGTGTATGGACAAAAGAAGCCCAACTGATATCTTTTCAGATGCTAAATCATATATCTTCTTTAGCACAATGTCAAAAGGATGAGCTACTTCAGTATTAACACCCTGACTCTTTACACAGTAAGTGGAGACTATGAGACTGGTAGTTGTATGCTGTGTAAAATCATAGGACTAACTCTCACATACTTTGTAAAGTTTAAGCAAGATTTTTTTTTGTTAAATGTACTATCCCATGAAAATATTAACCGAAAAGCTCCGTTCATGTCTGAGACAATCACTTTCTGTTGATGCTGCCTGTAGTCTGCACAGCAGAGGTAGATATGGCTAAACTAGGCTACCTGAAAAGCCTAGCTTCATTGATCTGCCTGAAGCAGGACTGGGATGGCTGTAAGACATGGCCTCTTGTTATTTGGAGTGTGGCAGATCTGTAGCACTTGGTTTAGCAGTAAGGTTTTGTTTCCTCATGTACAGGAAAATAAGCTATGGATCTAGCCCAAGTAGTCCACTATCCCCTCCTGTTGACTTTGGCCCTCACTCACCGTGCTGAAGAGCTCTGCAGCTTGTTCCAGCAGCCCTACCAGTCCATTTTCCGAGAAATACCTTCCAGAACATATGCCATCTTCATCTGGAGACAAAACATCATCTGAAACAGCAGATTCCTCCAGCACATTGGATGAAATGTTCTAAAATACAACAGAGCACAGAAATCAGAAACCTAGATCAACGGTATATCATAAAGATCGAGGCAGAAACAGTTTCAACATATTTACATGATGGGAAGAAGAATGAGGTTATACAAGTGCAGCCAGGGGACACCCAGTTAAATGCCTTTTAGAAGCAGATATCATATATCTCCATAGATGGCAGATCAGGAGTTTTGCTACAAGAATCATGAATTTTCTTTCTTGCCTAAGGTTTAAAAGGCAGGCTCCTGACAGTCTCAAACTGGTTCTCCTCTGGTGGCTGGATTTCCATGGAGCTACAGTGAGCTCAGTCTCCAATGCCTCTGGGGTCACAACCAATATGCCCTTCCTGCTGCTGGCACCTGAAGGCGGGAAATTCCAAGCTGCACTCTGGACCTCCTGTCACCTGCTTGAACTTGACTTTACTGCTTAACTTGAGCTTCCAGGTTTTGATTAGACTTTTGCAAGCAGAGGAGAAATAGGACACAGAGAATATTGCTCTAAAATCCCCAATAACTGAATGCTGCTTCTTGTTTCATCCTCTGCCATATTACACTTTGATCTTGCAGAATTTACTTGGTTTCTTGTTAAAGTTATCATGCATTTAAATAGAACTATATAAAGTACACAGTGTCAGTGTCATGGTTTTTGTGCTCTTAAAGTTAAGTTGGAATTTGTCCCTTTTCCCTGCCTGTGTTGGGGGAGGGGAGTTGGTTGGGGCTGTTTCCAAGCAGCTAATGGCCCAGGTTAACAAGCTAGCCAACAGCATTGATAGGTTAATTGCCTGGCTTTTGTCTCTTAGGAAGCAGGAGAAGGGGACTGGGAGGTTCTTTGGTTGCTGTGGGGGTGTGTCCTGTGTGGTGGCTGGGGCAGCTCCAGTCTCTGTGAGGAGCTGGTGGAGGTGGCTGGAGTTGTTGGGCTGTTCGGGTCGCTGCCCTGGGCTGTTTT
>JAWWES010000094.1:45760455-45783600 GCA_035583135.1 Lophotriccus pileatus
TAATTTCGGATTTGTAATTGCTTAGGGGGAGGAGTTTTTGGGTCTTCCTCATGGTTTATTCCCAGCAAAACACTTGTTTTGCTCACTCAAACTGAGACAGTCAGTCACTGTTTTGGGATTTTAGACAATGAAATAGCACATCTATTTTTCTCCAGGATTCCTTTGCATAAATGACACTGGGTAGCATCAACATTAAAATTTTTATAATATGTAGAAGTACATGCACATTAACACCAAAATATGTGTGCATACAGTATGGGACTAGTATATGTAACTTTCAACAGCAGCAGAAATGCTAACCTTCGATTTGCTATTAATTAAAAGGAGTTATATTAGTGTCATAGTGTCTCACTTCAGCAGAAACTGGCAATGACAATCTGTCTGAGTGCAAGATGGATGCCAGCTGGCTAGCTAGCTGAGTCCTTAAAGACATCTTTATAAGATGGCAGAGACACTGAGGGCTGTTACTATTGATCAGAATTCAGATAAAGAATTGGCACCACACATCACTAGCAACATTGGACTTCTCCCTCTGGGTTTTGTGGATGTGTTTATTTCTCCATGGGTGAAATTTACTCTAACCATGCTGCCATCACAGTGCCTAGTCTGCACATCCTGTCAGCTCCACTGGAAGGGTGAGCATAAACCTCAGGACAGTATTCACAGGAGTTAAGAATATGTCAGAATTTCGGCCAGAGGGAAAACTGCAGCACATGTAGCACACCCGTGCCACTTTTTAGCTACCAGTCTCATTGAAGATAGTGGCTTCAACCAGACTTAGCCTCACATACCTATGGCAACTCACAACCCATACTGCAGATCAATTTCTGGTTTTCCTTTCTTTAACAGTGCTATTAAGGACTATTTTCATGTGATCTCTGGTGGCTTTTTTCCCCCTTTTGTAGCAAAGGAAAAAGAGTCCAGAGACGTGATTTATTTAGGAAAGTAACAAGAAAGTCATAGACACCAATTATCCCTTATTCACCTTTAACTAAGGTCAGTCATTTTACAGTCCGGGAACTCTAGCAGGAGAGAGCCTTCATGATGTACTCTTTGTGCTTGCATGATCTTTTGCAAAGTGGGCATGCCTCACCAACTTCAGCCTTGATCTACCTTTCATATTGAAGAATTTTATATGTCCCTTATATAATAAAGGCAATACATAAATTGACATGTATTTCATCAGCAATTATTTTGGACCTCACAAACCTAGTTTTCTTTAAGGAAAAGAAACACCTGTGTAAACTCAAAAAACCCCTGTGATCCCCAGTCCATATCACCATGTTAAATCTGGCCATGGTAACCTGCAACCTAGATCCTCAAAGCAGCAGAGTCCAATTAGGCTACTGCTGAGCCGTGACTAATTCGCCCTGCCTCAGCAGGTAGACACACACACTAAGTACTTGTCTGTGGTAATATAAAGTGACTTTAAAATCATTCTATATGCAATTCATACACTAATTTCAGTTTATCACTTGCATAGGGGATTTAGTGTAAATGTGAATTAAGCTCGAAGGGAATTTCACTGAGTGACTCCATTCTGATTTTGAGGGATAGAGTGATAATCAGTTTTCTGAATGCTAACAGACTCACTGCAGAAGACCTAGGTCAACTGATTTGATCCTTTGCTACCTTATTTTATTCATCTGTAAAAAGGAGATAACACTTCTCCTTATCCAGAATAATATTTTTGTACTCATTATTATCATCCTCAATTCCACAACTAAATATATATCACTGATATTAGTTAATTTCATATCTGAGCCAAATGAAGAAACTGTCCCAGAAAGAGTCTAGGACAGAGATCTGTAACTCCAGGTAAAGCCAAGGCAATCTGTAGTCTTTCCCTCTTTTAACAAGGTCACCTGAGTAAGAACTTCATAGGCGCTACAAAACACAACCCTGTTTGTAAAGAATGGGAGCTCTTTTCTTGAAAGCCTATGTAAAAATGCAAAGTGTTATTATAGTTAATTACTGTTACTGAGCAAACTGAAATTCAGTATTATGCTGTCAGATAAAGACTTGTGCAATCAGGTTCTGGTCATTAAGGCATTTTACTACCTCTCTCCTATGGGGCAACTGTTCCTTTGGCAAACATGTATTTACACAAGCATTTTGATGAGAGAGATTTATTTGCTGCTTTTAAACCCCTACATTTTTGCTTGCCTAGTGCCTTGTAGAATAGACTTCAAATCTCTAAAATAAATTAAAACATATCCATGCGTGGTATATTCCTACATAATCTAGGAGCAATGGAGGGAGGAATTGCATTCAGGTCAAACATATGAGTTCACAAGTACTCAAGGCAGCTTGGGAGCAGAATGACATTGAGAAGAGAATGCAGATTTTACTTATATCTAAATGATGATAGTAGGTAACAAGTAGAGAGAAAAGATGTAAATAGAAGTAATTAATCAAAGTTAGAAGATATACAAAACTGATAAGGGATGCAAAATGGCAGAAGTATAAATCTGTGGCCGGGAATTTAGCCAATAAAAAGAGTACCAATAGATATTCTGATACTGAAGAAAATCAAGAACAACACTACTCCATCACCTGATTGCTAAGGAGAAATTGCAAATACTAATGCTCAACAAACTACACTCAATGCAGAATGAACAATCATGTTCACATTTACTATTTTGAAGGGAAAAAACCCCAGGCGGTATAGTTATATGAAGGGATGATGAATGCATCAACCATTAGAATTTGCCATTTCAAAATCACCTGACAATAAAATGTGCTCCTTAACCAGTTCAAAAGAGCTAGGCAAAAGGATGGTCAAGCAGTGAATAGAGACTTGCCATGTTTTAGAAAACTGGAGAAGTTCCAGAATAGGAAATACCCTTTGGGGCCACATTTTTTTTAAAAGTGTACAAGATGCACCAAATAGTGGTAGGTTTATCAGACTGCACCAGGACAAAGTGATGGAAATACTGATACAAAATTACTAAAGAAAACATTAAAGGGATTATAGTTTGTCTGAATGAACACTAGACTACAGAAACATGATACTTTCTAAAAAAAGAGATTACAGTCTTATGAAGGAAATAATGCTCAAAGAATAGACATCCATAAAACATCTAAGCTGATTCTGCAAAATATTCCACTAATTAGTTGAAATGATTTATCATTATTGCAGCCAACACTCTGTAAATTAACAATGGTCTCCACTGGTCTTAGCAAATAATGATAAAGGAGGAATTATCAACACATGGGATTTAAGGGTTTGACCATTTCTATTTTTAACAGTATGTGAAAATAAAGTAGTAAAATCATTGAATTTGCACATGAAGACAGTTCACTTAAGGGTAACAAAAAATGCATAACCTGATAAAAAAGTATATATATCTGCATTTCAAAATGTTTAACAACTAAGAGTTGTGTTTTCATGTATGTGTTGTAGAAGATTAAGATGAAAAACAAAACACAAGAAAACTGTCTGGAAAAGATCGATGCATTATTTAGTAAAGAGCTCAACAACTCCGAGAGAACTAGTGGAGTCTTTGGAGAGATAATCTGAGAGCTACTTCTCACACTGAAAGAATTCACGGGACATTTTTATTTGACTTGGATGTACTGTGGATAGACTACAGTGATTGTGTTATTCATCAATCTGAAAGGGTTGGTTACTAACTTGAGGACCATCAAAAGATTGGAGAATATGCCTAAAAGACCTGAGTGGCTCCAATTACCCAGATTATAAGAAAGGAGTTTGAAAGGTGCATCTGTCACTGCTGATAAATGACAGCCCTAGGAAAAGGCATATGAAAATAGAGAGGCTTTACGTAGCAAGTCAGAGATTACAGTATTGAATGATGGAAATAGAAGTTAGAAACAGCTGGATACTAATTATCAGTCTAAATCACTGGAATAACTTACCAAGAGTGTTGCTACACTGCCATTGTAACTTTTCAGCCCCATACATGCATTTCTACTTTGCTTAACACAAGAAGGATTACGCACATCAGAACAGGCCATCCCAGTCTTATGTGGTCAAAGCTTTTTACCTGAAAGCTGACACTGCCCACTGGGAGATAGTTTCGATCCTCAAGCATGCTCAGGTACTCTGCCACCAGTGCTGCAGCATGGACCAAGCACATGGCTGCTTCTGTGTAGCACTTCCTCTTGGTGTGCTTCTCTGCCATGTTCTGCAGCCAAGTCAGCCTCAAGTCTGGTGATGTCTGGTATCCTTTTGCAATTCTAACAACAGAGGGAAGAAAGGAGCTGTGAACAATCACTCCTCAAATAACAGAAATACTTTTATAATTCTTCACCTGGGTGAAAAGGAGGAAGCCATCTCTGTCTTTATTCTGTATAATTCACTAAACACAACGCAAAAGAAATGGTTAGGCAGTGGTAGGCAGGATACCCAGGGCCCATGAGGATCGTAAAACTGCTGCACCTAGCACTCTTCAGTGTTTACTTTCAGTGTTCAGTCCCTGACTCCCAACCTTGCGCACCTCCCAGTGGCTCCACTGCAATGTGCTCGCTACTGCAGCCTGGGCTCCGTGTGACAGATCAGTTATGCTAAAGAGGGAAAGTACAAATCCTGAACAGCTAGAGGGTTTGTCCACAGCGTGTCCCTAAAAATGCACAGTTCTTGTGCTCACCTCACTGCAGAATTCCCTCAGTTCCAACTCTAAACAAATTCACCTGTACATGAGGTCCATCAGCATCTCTGGGTCTTCCTGAAATTCCCTCATTTTCACCGTATCTGACAGGATACTGTTCAGATTACACAGTAGCTCCTCTACCTGCAGTAATACAAAGATCAACATGCATTTCTCGGAGGTTCATTTTTTCCATCTGGAAAAATAACAGCATATGCACCGGCTGATGCATATGCACCAGTTCCTCTTTTTAAGTCTCTTTTACCCAAGGGAATGTCAGGATGCTGAATTGCTGCAAGATATGTTTTTTCAGATATATTTCAGATATATTCAAAGACTGCTGATATGGCAAATCTTACACTCATATTTTAATTAATCAAAATGAGCTGAAATCCTTTATTTATTTATTATCTATTTATGAATGAAAAAAAATCAAACCTATGTGCTAATGGAGTTCAGCTTTAGTTGATCTTTGATCTGATAATAAACCAGATGGTTTTGTAAGTCTTCAGCACAAGCTGAGTTACTGTAAGAATTTTAGCAAATCATCTGACAATTGCCTGAAATCTTTTTCATTATTGCTGCTTATGATTTGGCAAACAGAGTGAAGTTTCCATGACAATACTTGTTTGAAAACATAATGAATCAAATTCCACCTTGGGATATTCTTACAGTCCCTGCTGGAGTCCAGAAGACAGCTGTACTCAAAACTAAGAGATGACTCTCCTGTAATGTGATTTCAGAGGACATTCTCAAGAGTTAACACTAATGAATTAAGTCATCCACTTCTTCCCCGCTTATTATTGTGTAAACTCATGCAATAACCAGTGCATCCTTTTTTTTTTTTTGCTTTGAAAGATCAAAATCTAGAACTTGCTTCAAGCACACTCCTATGTGAAAGCTCCTGATAGAATTATAGAAGATTTTACCTGGATGGGAAATGGAGTTGCCTGCATATCGATATCTTCCTCTGCATAGGCTAGGATGGTTCGTAAGGACCGTCGAAGGAATTCCTCATTAAACTCAGGTGATTTTCCAACCAGAGAAGCTAGTGACATGGTCACCTGCATCTTCACTCTTGCAAAATTCTTCCAGAAGAGAAAACAAAAATATGAAAGAATGATGGCTGCACTGCATCATGCGTATCTCTGTCTCCTGTTTAATACAAACCCACTTTCTCGTGCCCACACTGAGTGCATTAAACTCACCACTCACCGAAGTGGCCTGTGGTACCTCAAAACCAGTCCTGTTTTACCCATTTAAGCCAAAGTACCCTAATTCTGACATGTCTGTACTTTGGGACTAGAGTGTTCCTTGGAATGCACATGCTTGCTTGAGACAAAGTGAAGTCCTCTCTCTGCACAGGCCAGTGGGTGTGACGATCAGATCACCCATAGAGGACAAAAAGAGGAAGCATGATTGGGAAAACATTCTGAAAACAAGTCTGGAAAGACAAAGGCCTCTAAGGGCTTCAATCAGGGATGCACTACACCTTGCTGATCACAGCATCTGGACAATACATTTTTTTTCTGCAAAGCTAACACTTTCCAAGGCCTTTAAAGTAACAACTAGTGGAGGAAATGCTGTGTGAGATCAGATGTTGTCCAAAACGCTAATACACGTACTTTCATGCTAGAACACTATGAAGCTACATGCATAACGTACACATTTTTATTCCATATGTGTGGCAAAAATCAGAGCCCAGTCCAAAGACCAAGGACTTGGTGAAGAATTCCCATTAATATAAATATGGAGTAATACTGAGATTGAAATTGCATTAGAATAGAACTTGACTGAGTAGTTCTGACACAGAAGTGAAAACAAAAGTGAGAAAAGAGTATTGCTTAAGCATTGTATAGGCTTTGCTGTCAGAGGCCTAATGCTATTCTGTTTGAAGCTGCATTTACAGATGTTGCAGGAAAAAGTCACATTTTCCTAAACAAGGCAATGAACAATAATTAAAACTACTTTCTCCCTACACTTCTAGCAGTTCTCCTGGCTCAAATATGTGAAACAGCAGACCATGTGACTATCTGCAGATATATTCTATTTGCTATGGCATCTGCAGTCTCTGTTTCAGTTGATCACAAAAAGGTGTCACAGAACATACTGCTTTCTCAAAATCTTACACTGGTAGAGCTGAAACTATATCTCATGAGGAGATAGAGAGTGGCACAGGCTTGAGTCCGTGTAATATCTATGCTGCTGCTGCAGTGATGGAGAACTCTTTGACACAGGTCAGCACACTGTTCAACCTCCTCTTCAAACAGCAAATCTCCAAACTAAGGGAAACAGAGAAGAAAACGTTCATTACTCTCATTTCTAGCATTAAAACATCATTAGCTTAGTGCATAAAAATCACAGGATACAGAAAAATACTAAATTTTTCAAAACCAACATTTTTACACTTTTTTTGTTTTAAATTTGTACTTCTGATTCCTGTGATGCTATAGGTTCCATTTTTAAGAATTTCTACAGAAAAGAAGGGTTTGGAAATAGTATTTGTGTTTTGAAAAAGAGAGAAAGAGACAGAATAAAAGCATTTCTCAGAGTGGGATGGCCCCAGGGGTTTTCGAAAACATCAAATATCTCAAAATTCTTAGAAGCACGGAGAGTTGTTATTTGCAGAATACATAATGGTTGATGAAACATGCAAATACTTCCTTAAGCATATGGAGCAATTACTAGCTTTTTGCACCAACGCCCTACCCTTCCCCAGGCTGCCAGAATGTTCTTCCTCCTACGGTGTGCCACAAAACTTCCACTGCCCAGCTTTCACACAAGACCCTCCTTCACAGCATCTTCACAATGCACACAGCAGACAACAGGCTCAGGGAGCAAGATGTCTGTCCTAAGAAACTCTCACCACAGAAGCACAGATGCACCAGTACCGTATACACATGCGTAGGACTGATAAAGGTGGGTGAGTGAACACAAGATATTATTTCTAATTTGCAGACCCATTTTCCAGTTCTCAATTTTTTTCAGTCCATTATGTCACTGTTTTATGTCTAATTTACATTACAAGCCTGGTGGCACAGGGTTTTACCATTTTTGTTTTTAAAATAACATCTATATGCCTACAGTGTAATAGAAGTAATAGAAATAATTGCAATGATTGCTTCAGAAAATATAGAACTGAGTCAGCTTAACTAGAAGATCTATTTCAATGAGAATAATGATTGCTTAACAAAATTCATTATTGTAATTGGAAGTTAGCTTTTAAAGATAAGGTACAATGAAAACATAATTATTAGTTTCATAACTACTCAGATATCTACCCTGTAATTAGACTTTGTCACCCAATCTGCACTTGAGAGCAGACAGGCATTGACTGGACAGGAGTATCCTGTTTCTTGTTTGTGTTTCAGAAAGTTTAGAGGAAAATCAACATTTCATGAATTCTTCCTTTGTGGAATTGCTTTTCTTTGTGGGAGAATGAATCTTAACAACATTTTAGAGTCTTCATGAAGCACCAACCCATTCTGACCTACACTGTAAAACACTGGGTCAATTTCTGTGCCCGTATACATTTTGAAGTTCACAGGGTTTTTTGTTCTTTTTTTTTTTCGCTTGTTTGATTTTTTGGTTTTGGTGGTTGTTGTTGTGTTTTGGACATTTTGTAAATTGGTGATAGAGAAATAAAAGGGAGACTAGGATTTTGCTTAGTTTTCAGGTAGAACAAAGATGAAATTTGTCAACATCTTAGAATCTACTTAGAATTTTGGAACTTTTGTTAGAAGTAGAAACCCAGCATGATGTCCCAAACCTCTCATGATCTTTGGTTTCTCTGCTGCCCAACTGGTTGGAAACAGGTCCTGATGATATAATAACTTAAATCTGACTTTATGGAAATTGTGCAAACCCTGGCATTAAGATTCCTAATTAAAATCACAATGTATTTGAAATAAAATGTGTGGAATCTTTTATCTTTTTATTAGTAAATCTTCTATATTTGAGAGTAGACTACTAAACCCACAAGATTATTCAGACTCTGTTATTCCATCTTCTGTGCTCAGTGAAATAACCTTACAATAGCTGTAGAAACCCTGTAACAACCCTGTGGGTAGTACTTTGTATTTACATATGCAAAATATATTTAATGAATGCCAAAGAAAAGCGATAAGTGCACAAAGCTCTGCTCTAGAAATGCTGCTCTAATAATTTGATTGGAAGCATGAAAACAAAAATATGTCAGGAGCATACCTTGGCAATGAGTGCTCTGAGTGTAGCAAAGCAATGAGTCAGGTAAGTGGTGCTCTGATCGAAGCCAAGAGAGTTTACCAGGACTTTCAAAACTCCTCCCAAAAGATTATCTCTGCACTCTGCCGCAAAGCTTGCCTACATATGGAGGAGAAAAACAATAAGTGTATGAGGTAGTTCAGCAAGGAACTGGAACACAGGAGGTGAAGTTCTGCTTTCCAGTCCATGAGACATCCAGGAGTTCAGAATTTGCAGATTTTTTCACTTGTTAACATCTGCTTCAGAGGAATTTCAAAACAATCTGTAGTGATCAGGAAGACAGAGGGGAAAATATCCCAAGCATTTCCCAATTTCTGCAGCCCCTCCAATGCATTTTTAAGCTAAGCCAGTTTTTGCAGTGATTCTTGAAGCTCTGTTCATATTTTGTCCAATCCTTCATGTACCTTAGATTAGGAGCTGATCCTGTGATAGGTAAGGACCATCCTTTCCCTTGCCTCCTCATGCTCTGATTTCCTGGGCATCTAGGCTAACAGGCATGCTGGTATATTCTGATCCAATCCACAACCCAAATACTGGGGAGAATAGGTGCTATGAGTCGTATCATGTGAAAATAATGCCCAGTACAAAAATAGTCTAGTAGCTAAATGCTTTTCTACTAAAGTGTTTACAAGCACTGAGTTTTCTCCTCACTATCTATGTGTGTGGCTCCCACAGTAGTATTCCCATATCCATGAATTTGGATTGCCTCTCCTAAACTGGGGGATCATGCCTAAGCAGAGTCAACTATCACTTTTCACAGTGGTCAAAGGACCTGTGAAATTTTACTGCATCTGACTCCTAGCTGTTAAATGAGTTCTGCACATTACATTGCTTTAGGAGGACACGTCTCTTTTCAGAAGGACTCCAGGCAGGTGGAAGATACTTTCCTGCACAGAGCATTCAAGATTAAATCCTTTTGTCTCTTAAATCCTTATGTCTAGGAGTGAGTATGACCAAAGGCCATCCAGCCGTACAGTTCTAAATTTCTAATATCTTCAGTTACATTCCTGGCATAAATGAGGGTTCTTCTTCTCTCATTCTCTCCAAACTCCAGGATCATAATAAGACAGTGGAAATGGCTTTCAAAAACATCTACTGAAGACAAGGTGGTAGATTTCCCTTTCATTCACAGTAGTGCAATACCTATAGTAGAAGGGCCTTGTAGCAACCGCATAAGACAGGCAGCAATTTAATCTTAGGATTCATTCTTATTCATCTTTGTCTCTTTTTTTTCCCCCTCTTCAACACTTTACAAGTTTACAGAAGATCTTGAATTAAAATATTTTGCACTGTCTAAGAGACAAAAGAAGAAATTAATCTTGCCTCCAGTGCCTTCTGAGGGAGAAGAAATTGGTACCAAGCTAGCTCTGCTGTTTCTCACCTGGATGATGTTCTCTTGCGTATCGAGAATGATCAGGTTAGCTTCAGTTGCCAGGTTTCCACTGATCAGGGCTTCTTGATCTAGCTCAGCTTTGGTCCTGCAAAAAGATGTCCTAATTTAAGCATGCAGACAGTACCCCAAGAGTTAGATGACCTGCTGTTTAAACAAAGCCAAAATAGAAATCTGAACAATCATTCTGAACAATCCTGTAAGAGCAAACAATGACAATAGTGTTCAACGGTGTTTCTTCAAAACTATAGAGGCAGTTGAGGAAAGCTGATACCTTAGAAGGGAAATCTCAAAAGGCACATCGAAAACTAGGCCTCTGGATAGTTCAAATAGATGCTTCTGCTTCCTGAATAGTCCTCTGGGTAATGGCTACTCAATATCATGTTCAATTGTTCAATAAACTACACTGTAATTTCTGAATACATTGTGTGTAGCAGGATACAAAAATCTGAAATGGAATAAGGGTAACTATTCTGAAAATTTCAGAAGAAAAAATGTAAAAATGGCAGACTAGGACAAAGTGGAAATTGCTTCAGTGCCACAGAAGCAGCATTTAATGTAGGCAATTTAAAATGTTGATTCTTGAGACCACTGACAACATAGGACAGCAGGTCCACTGGGGCCAATATAGCAGTGCCCCAGGCCATTTAAGAGAGAACTGAAATATGCATAAAAGATATAGAAGATGGTGGTAAGGCAATGCATGATACCTTTTTCATTGAGACTTAAGGACAGTGTCTGGAACATAGCCCCTGTGCAGCTGAATATTCTAAGCATAGATGAAGTTCCTAACAAAAGTGTATTTTCAGACATCCCTTTTATGCCAGAAACACAAAGAGGAGTCTTTCTTCTTTTTCCTAAACTGCTCAAAAAATGTTGCATGGCCAGAGGCTGCCTAGAGCTTTTGATTAGAGATCCTCTGACTTGGGCCAAAAGTCCCTAAGGTGCATTTCTGTGGTTGGAGCAGCACTCTTTCAATCACACTTTTGAGTGACTTCAAAATCTGTAGCAGTTCTGCTATGTTCATTTACCCAAAAATAAAACCAGCAAAGTAGAGCCATCCCTTAGGGCACAAACAGATAATTCTGCAGAGGGCTAGGAAAGGAAGTCAAGGTAGTAATATGGTTACTATTTCAATTAATGACTCAAAGCAACAAAGAACAGAAGGACCTGCCAAAAGGATGGTGCTGTAATCAAACCAGAGATCACTAAACATGAGTAAGAACTGAACAAATTGAGTGTAGCTGTTTGAATCATTTCCAGCAACCATGGAGCCTTGCATTGACCATGCTGACTGGATCTCCCCTGACATGACACATAGTTTATAACTGCTGCTACAATCCCAAAGCGTTATCCTCCCTGTCTCCTGCTAACAGCGCTTCTCAATATTAACACAGCATGTCAAACCCAGCTTAGCTGATTTTGTGTGGCAAAGCATACACTACAGTAGTGTATATAGTGAGGAACCAATAGCAACACCAAAATAAATGTCACAGCAAGCCTCTGTGAAGTATTTGATACAACCTGTATCGCTAACTAGCGTTTACCAGACTGTTCATAAGGAAAAAATGCGTAGATAGCTATTTAAACTTCTCATCCCCATATTTGTGACCTCTTTGTTGTGTCATAGCAACAGCTACATTAACATTTTCTATTTTGTCCTCTTTGACAGAAGAGTGAAAGGATTGAAACTGTTGATTTTGTAATAAAATATCTTAAGAGAAAGAACAAAACATAAAACCCCCAAACAGCTTGGCTCTAATAAAAGTAATATGTCTTTATTAAATGACTTACTTATCTTGCCTCTCATTTGCCTGCCGCCACTGAGTCTGCTCCTTTCTCCAGCGCAGGTTTTCATTTAGCGCTGCTGATCTGTCATTCCCTAAGAGTGCAACATATGTCAGTGAGATTAAAGCAAAAGGCAACACCTAAAGTCTGATAACTCACCAAAAGAAGGAGATATATTTCTGTAGCACTCTGTCAGAACTAAAACCATTCAACTTTTCAGCTTCAGGGTTCTAGTAAAAAGACAGGGCCCCATCATTTATTTCATTGAGGATTTTTAAAACATTAGCTTGCTTAATGTCTTCAAAAAACAAACATAGATTATTGCATTTATTAAATGAAACAACTTTGCTATGAACAATTTGTTCTCACTGATAGTTTTGATACCATTTTTTGGCTCTTGACACTACCACAATTTTTCAGAATGTCTTAAAACTTTTTTTTTGGCTCTTATTCTTCAGATGAGAAGAGTTCAGTCCTGGCTACACCTTGGATAGTTGAAAGGTAAGGATATTTTTATCCACACAAAACCAACAATGGTCTGCAAGGGAAAGGACTGTTGGTAACAAATATAAGGATAAAAATGGGTAGTGTGCATAAAACCCAACAAACTCATTTATGTCTACAACCATTTGAGTTCCTCTCAAAAGACAAGGGGAAAGAGGTGTATGAAGTACCAGCTGGTATTCTGCAGCGCTTCATCATTTCTCCTCTGGCTCCTTCACCTCTCAGTAAAGCTTCTTCTAATCGGGCTTTAACATCTCGGGACTTCTGGAGTGCTTGGGTGCTAACTTTATCTGAGGTTTGCTTGCCCTGAAAGTAAAGTCAAATCAGTCAATACCAATGCCTCCATCTTTGGACCTGAGTTCAAATTACATTTCCAGAATGAGACACAACAGAAGGGATCTGTAGAGGGGGCAGAAAGCAATGAATATGATTGACTAACATATAAAGGCTAATAAATGTTGCAAATAAGGAAAGAGGTAGTATATGTACTGTTAAAAGGCACAAAGATGTAGCTCAGTACTACACAGAGAAAAATTAAAGTTCAGAGAGAAGGTTATTTGATCAGTTTCAGACAGACCCTCTCAGAGAGTCCTGACATAAGTCCCAGCTCTTAACTAAAAAATCATCCTTAGTGTCCTGTCCAGTACTTACAGGAGCTGTCAATATACTTCCCACCAAAAACAGTGCTCAAATACCCGGGTAAAGGGAAATAATAAAACAGCTTAAGCTGTTTTGTCATAGGACTTCCTTGAAGGTTTTGGCTGCATTTTGCTTGAAGGCTAGTGTCAGCTATTTTATCTGAATTAATTTGTCCATTTGTAGCATAGATTAGAAAAGTGCTAATCTAACCACTGCTGATACCAAGTTTCCCTCAGACAGCTGGAATTTATGGAAAAAAAAACTGAACCAAAGCAAGACAACAAAATCATGCCATGTTTCACTTACCTTGTACTCAAAGCATGAGACACAAATGAAGAGGAGGTCTAAAATTCTGTTCAACTGCATGGGTGGAAGGTCTGCAATCCATTTCTGTATTAGATTCTGATCAGCATTCTTCATGATCCAGAGGAAACAGATCAAAAGATTGCGAGTAGTTTCAGGACCTAATGTGGCACTCTGTCTGTAGGGCTAGAAGCAGATAAATGTCAGTTGAAAGAAGAAAAGGGAGAGGAAGGTCATTCAGGTGAAGCAGTGTTATTTAAATTACATTATTATTTAATTTATTTAAATAAAAAAATGTTATTTAAATTAAAAATTATTATTTAATTATTTAAATTACAAATCAAATCTCAGAACTGGACTTCAGCAAAGTTGACCTCTTGCGAGTTATAATTATTGTATTTTTTGAATGTATGCATCATTACTGAAAGAAGCAGTTGAATGCATTTGAAAGACTGAGAGAGGCACAAGAGCATTGTTTGCTAGGTACTTGTATTTTAATTTCCCTGGAATAATGTAGAAAAAGATTTTATAACCATTTGGTTTCCTCCTGCCATCTAGTTGTGTCAAATGGCACAGTAGATTAAAAAAACAATGAGGAAAGAGACAGGGAGAGAAAAAGAAGGAACTGAGTCCTAGATCCATGTATTCAGGTGAGACTGGGACTGAGAAGCAATGTGGCACTCATTTGCTCATCTGGAAATGAATCTAGGCTGGGTGTGGAAATTGAAATAGATGTGGGAGAAAAAGACAAAACAAAGAAAGAGGAAAACAGATACAAGAAAGGAGACTGGCAGAGCAGGGGACGTACCAGGGATGTCACAGGTATTCCAGAGTTTCTGGTGTTGAACTGATTCCCTGCAATGGCAAGGGCCACGTTTTGGTTGATTGTACCTGCAAACTCTTGTTCTTCTTCTGGGTTTCCTGTGCGTCCCTTTCCACTGCGGATATCTGAAACTAGATTTGAAATATCCCATTGGAACTTCAGGAGCAATCCAGTTGTTGCTGCTCACATGTCACAGTTTTCCACTGGTCTGTAAACCTAACAAAACAATTAGTAACTCCATCCCTGAGAGTGTTTGGCTGATGTACCAAGCAGTAAAAGAGGCACAGCATTAGCGTGACAGATTGCAGCTATCTGCCAAAGATAGCCAAAGATATCTGCCAAAGACTGCCAAATTATCCAAATAAATAAAAGGTGGTAGCAAATGTGAAGTTGTCTCTGAAATTCAAAGCTAAGCCAGTCCTTTTTAAGACTTGGAACCATCCAGTTCCAAGAAAAGAATAAACACAGAAGCCATACATGGATTTGGTGACACTCAACAAAGTATGTAAGTCAGTACTAACAGGTGACAGAGCCAGTATTGCCTGCTGACTAAAGAACAAGTTTAATTTCAAACATCTAGCTGCTTCTTTTCCCTACTAGTCTTGACATCACTTTCAGCAAATAAAGTTCCTTATATCTAAGTTTTGTAAAAATATCCCCTGATTCTAAGCATTCATTTTGTGTTTTGCAAGTTCTGTTTTTCAGTGAAACTGAGTGACCAGCTGGACCCCGTGTGTTCAGAATGAAATCAGCAGCCTCTTGTGACAGACACTCAAAAAGAAGGACATTCTAAAACAGTCATATGGGATTCCTCATAATATCTCTTTTCATCTATGGTATGAGGATAATAATAATGATAATAATAATAATAATAATGATATTTACATTAAAAAAATGATGCGAGATCTGATTAGACAATGTAGAGTAAATGCTTTGACCCTATCAAACTGAAAGTGCTAAATAATGCTTTCACATTAGTAAGTTTTTTGTTCATGTCTAAACAATATTTTCAGAGCAGTGACAGAAATTCTTCAGAGTTTATACCTTTAATTAAATTTTGTATCATGTTAATAGCACTAAGGAGCAACAGAAAAAGACAGAAAGAATGCAATCCAATTTCTTTAATTGTTATATAAGAGGATATCAGTATCACTTTTTTTCTTCCCTACTGTCTGTTAAGCCTTTCTAGATCTCAATATTTTATGCAGACCTTGTAGGCTTTATTTGCAAGATCATAAAATTTACACTAAGAGATATGCAGGAGTACTTACAGATTCATCTCTGGTCTATCATTTGCTCATGAGGTGAGGCCACAAAAATTTTTCCTGTCTGTAAAAATCTAGTTTACTTCTAAGTAAATAAATATTCAGCCTTACTAGACCATAGGGAATTTCTGCACTTGGCGTGATCTCTTTTACCTGTGACAAATTGCTTAGACCAGTCACACTAAAAAGCTAAAAAATCCAAAGGGAAAAAGGTCTTACTTGTAAAATCATGGAGTTGTGGTAGTGAATCCAAGATTATACCAACCAAAGGGAGGTAAAGAGCTGCAATTTTAATCTTCACCTCTTTTTTTGAGCAACGTGGATCTAGGTCATGGGAACTCAGCAGGCTAAGGATAGCACTGACAGCTTTTCTTTGCACCTTGCTAATCCTGTTAACACAGAAACTGTCCATGAGCTCCATTCATCGGTTATGCACAAATCACTTATAAATCAAACGTTTAATAAACAGAGTGGAGATGAAAGAAACAAATTAATACACCAATATTCGTTGGATGATTCCTTCCATTCTGAGCAGAGATTCATGTTCCCTTCAAATGACAGGTGTCTTAAATCTCCAAGCTCCTTTACCACAGTCAAGGAGCACCTAAGTCTTTCAAACTTCCCATAAAAATTCAATATGGTACAGAGAGGTTCTTAAAGAAAAGCATAAAACTCTGGCAAAGGTTTGGCTAAACTCTTAAGCTCAGACAAAGGCATATGTACTTCAGAGAGAAGAGCAACTGAAATTTTGTGTTCTCAATTTGTGTACTTAGCCAGTACTATCACAACAAATAGCATGTTTTTATTCCCTGGGAGGAGATAAAACAATGACTGGGTCATTGCCGTGTTACAGAGTGACTCATTGAAAAGAGTGGGGGAAACAGGACTGCACTGCAATCAAACTGTGACCTTGCCAAGAGCAACAGTGTGACTCGATTCCATTCTAAAATCTGCAAATTGAGATACACACCCCTCGCCGTCTGCGTCCAGTGCTGCTGCCAATTCAGTGAAAAGTAACCCAGTCAGGAAGTGTTGCTGCCGATATTCAGCCGAGAGGTCAAACATACCAGTAATTTTCTGGTCCTGGAAACTAGAGCAGGAGCTGGAGTTCTGCAGAAGTATATTAGAAGTGTTAAGGTATGATCACCAAAACTAAGGCTTCTTAAAGAGGTTGCAGTCACAGTCCATGTAGCTAACAGAAAATTTCTACCAGAGGAAAACCACAGACTTGAAGGAAGGTTGGACATTTTGGAGGAAAACAACTGGGTGTGAAATAAAAAGCACCTAATTTCAAATGAGTCACTTGCTAGGATGCAATTTCATCCTTTTCTATTCTAGGCCAGCAACTCACTTGACATTTTTTGAGATGTAAAATTCCTACCCTGTATTCACTAGTTTGGAAAGGACACAAAGTAAGGATTTTCTCCATGTTTACAATTCTTAACATTGCTCTTGCTGTTACAGAGTACCCACTGTGTATCATACAGCTGCCAGTATATTAAGTGGGACTTTGGTGTCAGAAGCTCTTCACCGTATCTTCTTCAACATCCATGATGCCTAGCATGGAAGTAAGGCCAGGAAAGATGTGAACAGTGTTTCCTTTCAGCCTGAAAATCCTTGGCTGAGCTTGCTGGCAGCTGGCATAATTTAGAACAGCCTTCAAACTTCTGTAACTTACAGCTTTGACTGATATACAGCCAGCCCAGGAACGGAAAGTTGGTGTCATATATGTATTGTGAACTTCTTAGCTTCTCCAATCACATGTATGTGCCACAGGTCACCTGGAATGTTTCTGTCCCCTGATCAGGTGAGCAGAAGTCTTAAACTCTATTCCCCACTGCAACTTGTTGGTTATAAGAGTCCAGGTTTTGCTTTTCATTTATACTCTTCAATATTCTTCCCCAATAGTTCTGCCAGTCACCTAAAAATAGTCTCAGAACACAAATGCATAAGGCATGAGTATACCACACAGTGGGAACTGTCTTCCAGCATACTGGGTCAAATAAGACCCGTATCTCTGAGCAGCACCATACTTTGGATCCATGTGCTTAAACCCACTCAAATTTAACCTCAAGCAGACTGTACTATGGCTGCACTATGTTTGTGTGGAATAGCACTAAAGTGTAGAGCACCCAGTTAAATGCATTTGGCTTCTCTCCAAGAATTTAAAAAGATTTATTCACAAGGCCATATTTCTACTTAAAATCCCACTCTAGCCAGGCAGCACTCCTGAAGACAGATCAAAATTACTGCAAGGGTGGTCAGCTAATGTATTAAATCATCCAAGGGCCACAAAAACCTTACTGATTTGTGCAGGTTGCACTTCATAGGTTACTCCTAAAGGAGAAAAAGAGTTGAGGATGTTGCTTGAAAGAAAGATTGATTAAATTGGTGTCTTCCCAACTCTGACTTGCTAGAACTAGTTACAAAACTATGCTGACATTTTTTTCCCCCATAAGCAGAAGAGCCACATTTCTAGTTCTTTGGCATCTGGGATTAGCATTAACCAAATGCATTGGGAAACCCCAACTCTAAGACCTTCATGCTTCACTTTTAAGACCAGGAAAAACTTCAAGAAAATACTATATAGTATTATTGACCTGTCAGTACCCTTAAGGTATGAGACGTAGCATATCTCAGCATCCAACAAATCCTTTGGTAAAGATACTTGAAAAAGAAACCATGAAATTTAACTCCATTACTCTGAGTGTTTTTGTACCTCCCACTGTTTTTAGATTCAATACCATTCCCCTGCCTCCAAGGGTTATAGCAGTTATGGAGCATTGCACTGAATTGCTTCATCCCAGTCCTGACCCCTGCAAAACCACTGATGTGGAAAACAGACAGGCTAGCACCCTTCGATAGGGGGTTTGCCCCACTGTAAAAAAGCAAGATACCATCTAAGGAAAATGTAGAGGAGAAGAGAACAAGACTGGCAAAATAGTGTGTGGCATGCCAGTCAACAATTTCTCTTTTTAATGTGTTTGTGAACTCCATTGTCAGGAAGATGGATAGGAGGTCCTGATATTTAGGAAATCTAGAGTTGTGTCAGTGTCAGGCAAAGTCTGGAAAAACGTGTGTGTACTGGGGATGACATCCTGGGAGAAATAAGAAATGATGGATATTGCTTGGAGAGTTCTAATCAGGATACCTGAGTGTTTCCACACAGAAAATCATGAAGTTAAAAATAAAAAGAGAAACACTGTCCCAAAGACACAGAGAGATCATGGACAAAGTCATAGCATCATGTGTACTACTACAGGGGGGAGGAATCCAGAACAAAGAATGCTGCTACTGGAAAAAGAAAGTGTGATAATCCTGCTCTAAACAACAGGAAGGTTCAACAGAAATTCACTATACCAGGATATTGAAAAAATGGAGTGTAATAGTCACTAACTTAACAGTGGTAACATTCACGTGGAGAATTAGAAGATCAGTTAGAAGGCAAACACACAGAAAGATTTATGTGCACTGCTGCATACAGTAAGTCTCCAAAACAGATAATGAAATTCACAGAATTCACAGAATATTCTAAGTTGGAAGGGACCCACAAGGATCATAGAGTCCAATTCTTAACTAAATGACCCATACAGGGATCAAACCCACAATCTTGGTGTTATTAGCACTACGCTGTAACCAAATTTGTGGTTGTGTATGGATGGGATAAAGGTGTGCCCGTAAATTAGCCTTCAGAGCTATGTTCCTTTTCGACCTTCTATGTCTAGCTTAACAGTCATTTTCTGTGTGCATGTTTCTAGAGGAGCACATATCTGTGTCATGTTAAGTTTTAACTTGTGTAGATGCAGTTTTGCAGTAGTACTCCAATTATTTCTTCTTCTTTCAAGAGGGAAATTTTTCTCCCTGATCTAACAGCACCTAATTTGAAACTAAATATTTGAATGCAGAGCAACATAACACCTTTCTCTACATGTGTGCTTTATGTGACACTCATAAAATATGATCAAATGGACGACTACCTGGGAGGATAAGGAGGGAGAAGGAGATGCTGGAGCAGATGCAGATGTCATGAAGAAGAAGTTCAGATTGAGGTAATGCTCATGGCTGCAGAGAATTCTCAGGAACTCAAGCCTCATGGAAATCAGAGTGGAGAGTGAATTCAGCTTGTTGGAAAGCTAGAAAAACAAACAAAAAAGTGTCAAGCAATGGGCATGTACCATCTAAACCACCATGCAGTGAAATACCCTGCTCCCTGAAAAGGAAATAGACATATAGTCCAGCATCGTTAAAATGTTCACTGTATCTAACTACCTTCCATACATTAGCTGCTCTTTGTTTCACAGTGATGGTGTCTCTCTCCTTGCTCCCCAGCTGACTTCCCAACTTCCCAAGAAGTTGTTTCTTTCTTTTCTTGTCCCAAAAGAAAAACAGTATTTTTCTCTTTTGCGTAACACAAAAATGAAAAACAAACTAAACTTTTCTGTGTCTGTGGCAAACTCATAAAAAGTCCTGCTAAGCAACGTAAGGCATCCGTGGTCTTTCATTTCTCCTTATATCAGCAATGACATCAGTGAAGTATTGTACATCCTACAGAAAATGGGATGGCAGCCACCTTGCATTCTCCTACCTACCACCAGTTGACAGAGGGCCTTCCTTTGGCAGAAAACTACAGCAGGTGTAAGAGTTCACAAAACAGAAGGAAATGTTCCCCTTCAAATACAAGAAATAATCTCATCAACATCCTGCATCATCATCGATTTCTGACTTTTTGGAGAAGACAGAGATGTATCATTTTGGTTGAATCCCCTAAATCTAAATACTATCCTCACTGCAATGGAGGAGTCAGAGACTAAAAGCTGATCTGTATGGCCTGCAGACCCTACTGCTACGGGATGTAAAAACGTAAGGGAAGAAAAGTGGTTCCATGAATGCTCAGCAGTAGTGCAAATTATGACATTTCTAAAAGAGTCTTCACCTCCACTCAATTGTTTTTCCTGCAGACTACAAATCAAAAGAGGTTTAAAGTCACTGCATATGCAATAGGAAATAGGAAATTTACCTGGACCTTTAACACAACTCAAAGGATCTTGTTGGGTAAACTAATCAAACAGAACAGAATACGGGACTGGCCATAAGCCAACTGCAATCCCAATCATGCATGGTGCCTACCTGATTGCAGTAATGTTTGATGAGATTGAACACAAATCCTTGGTCCATTAAAGAAAGAAGATCATACAAGAAAAATGCCAGGCTGATATTAATTTTTTCTGCTTGTTCACTTTCCTTGAAAAAAAAAAATCAGTTAGATGTATAAAACTTACATAAGGGTGGAAGACTTTTTAGAGTAATGGAAAAGTAGAGTAGGGGACTCCCTAGTAGTGTAGTAGCTCCCCTCATCTCATGGGATATACAGGACAAGATTGTTTCAGCTCTCCAGTTCACATGATCTTATTAAAATTGCACAGAATCACTTCTGTAAATTATTTCAACTGTTGTAGCTTTCACAGAGCAATATCATGGGATGAATAAACAAGTTCTGGTCTATTGAGACTCAGAGACTGCTGGTTTAGGTACTTATAACATAAAATATGGCTCTAAAATATTAATAAAAACCTGTGCTGTCTTTGCTGATGGAATGCCAAGTATGTTGTTTAGAAATTTTAAGTGTAAAATTAAGTAACTGTAAAATTTAAGTGCAAACAGTAACAAAACATTGCTAAGGTAAACCTTGGGGGGTTTACCATTCAGCAGCTAAGCTGTTACATGCTTAGAATTGGTCTGATTACCAGAGATACACAGACTCAAGTAACAATCACAAAGAACTTAATGTGGCCTCTAAAATGAGGCTACAGTTACTTCAAACACACCAATTTAAATCATAAAATCTCAGTAGCACAAGTAGTTTACCAAGAGGAATTCATGGAGATGCCTGAGGGATCTGCACTCATTTAATGTTCATTTAATTTAAACCCTTCAGGCAAGCTCACTCAAAACTGACAGAGGAGATGACTGAAAAATATTGCTGCTATCGGCACCTCTGACTAGTGAGAACAAGTGTGCCTCACCTCAGGGTGGTCACGATTTAATTCCTCATTTTTCAACCTTTTTGTTGCTCTTCAGGAATACACAATCTGGAATTTACACAGCAAAATACTTTTCACTTGCGAAGAAAAAAATTAGTCTTCCACTACCTTACTGGGTAGGCTAGCATATGCCAGACATATAACTGCAGAAATCCAGGGCAATCTGACATGCTCAACCATGTATTGTAACATTGATTATTACTGCTTGGATTTAAAAATCAGACACACATTACCTACTGTTCATATGACTAACCAGTGATCCTAATTCTGAAAACACTGCAATGGGATTTTCACACATAATCAGGTTCTATCAAACTCACTCTATCAAAATTGAATTGAATTAACAGGCCACAAAAACTTGTGTATTTCTTGTAAGGAAGCAATAAATATTAGTGTGTTGGCAGAGTCTACAGCTCTGTTAAAATATTTTTAATGTAACAAATTTTTATTTCATATAGTATTTAAAGAAGAAAGTCACTAATTCCTTAAGTAAACATTTCTGTGGAAATCATTTCTCTGCACGTGGCTATCACGGAAGCACACCAAAGGACTGAACAAAGGGTGGAGCTTTAGGAACAACTTTCTGGTGGACAGTGACAACCCCTTCTGCTGTTCTCTGCTTCCATCTGTCTGCTCCTGCCCCTTTCCTAGTTTCTGCTCCTCAACAGCATGGCAGGGCATACTTGGAGAAAGTGGATCAGGAAACTGAGCTGGTTGAAAAGTGATGCGGCAGGCCAGCTCTCCAGCCTGCTCTACTCCATAGCTGAGCACTCTGCTGGGCTAGCACAGAGCACTCAGCAGCTCTGGGGCATAGGTTGCAACACCTAAAAAGTGACTCCATGCCTATCTGTAGCCTAAACTTTGTTTACTGGCCAGTGTGGAGTGGTATCAGTGGTATAAGCTGACAGTAGTAATGCTACAACATAAATTGCAATTTTTGATCCCTTCAGCTTTATAATCTGTTGCATCAGTGCAACTCATTAAAAGGAGAAATAATTTCATGGACTTAGGGCTTATTCCTTGTCTTGAATTTTCAAGTAGCCAGTGCCTCTTTATAGAAATCACTTGCTTTTGCAACTGTCATGAGGACCTCTGACTTTATATTGCAGTCCACTGCTAAAGAGAACTCAAACAAGGAATAAAACAGTGCAGTAGGAATGAGGATAACTGTAAAGGGGGATAAGAGCAAGAGGCCCTACTTGGGCTGCAGTCTGTCTGATGCTTTGGCTAACCTGGCATAAAGAATCACTGCCACTGAAAATGGATGTTCAGCCTTTCCTGTCAATCAGAAAGGGTATTCTCTCCCTGTACATTGCAGCCACACTGAGATGCAAGCTGGGGAACTGAGCTGAAGAAAAACAAATGGTCTGCCATGTTGGGGGAATTTTGGACAATACAGGCCATGAGGTACTGTTACAGGCCTTGATGCACAATCCACTTCTCACAGGGGGTGTAAACAGCGAGACCTTGGACAATTTCGTGGGAATAGAGCTGTGTGAATGATGGGAGTGGAAGGCAGCTAGGCAGCATAATCAAC
>JAWWES010000094.1:45793063-45812903 GCA_035583135.1 Lophotriccus pileatus
CCAGGGCACTGCTGACTCATATTCAACTTGCCACTGATCAGGGCCCCAGGTCCCTTTCCATGGCACTGCTTTCCAGTACCTCATTCCCCTGTATGTACATCCAGGGTTGCCTCATTCCAGGTGCAGAATCCAGCAATTTCCCCTGTGTAACTTCATATGGTTGGTGATTGCCCAGTCCTCTAATTTGTCGAGGTGTCTCTGCAGGGCTTCCCTGCCTTTGAGGGAGTCAACAGCTCCTCCCGGTTTTATGTCATCTCTAAACTTGCTTAGTATCCCTTCCATTTCACCAAAGGATTTAATTCACTGAGAATATCAGGTTATTTCCAAAGCTTTTACATTTGTGGTTTTTTTTTTCAAACCTGTGTGAGCTTAAACATCTTCATTTCATAAACATGCTACATTGGCCTAGGACATTTGATTTTTCTTTTATATGAAACTACAGCTGTGTGTTGCTTCCGATGGATTACCTGAGTATGAACAGATGAAACAGCTTGCACTTCAACAATGAAAACACCTTTGTGTCCTTCAACCCACTTAACAGGTGGTGTCTGAGATGGCATTTTCTGTGATGGAAAAGAAATATGGGAATCATCTTCCTTTTAACGAAACAGAGGGTTTATATGGGGTTTTATAGTCTATTCATGCTATTCACTTCATTTTAGATATCCAAATTCAGCGCCACAGAGAGGTCCGTGGCTAGACATCTCCCTGTTCTCACATGGTAGTTGGAGAGAAGTTGATGCACTGATCAGGGAAATTTGGAGAATTTTAGTGGGATACCTAGCACAGACTGCGTGAATATACATCTTCTGATGAGGTATTGTTAAGGCTAAAATTTCCCAGTTAATGCACCACTAAAGGTACTCCATGGTGATGTGGTGCTGTTTAAACACCCTGGACAGTTTCCTACTTGCTATGTTTACTCAGAGGGCATAGTTTTCTCTTCCAGTAGCAGCACCTGATTCCCTCTCCCACACAACCACAAAAAAACCCAAGCAAATAATGCTCATATGGAAGAAATCAGATTATTGACTTGACACTCTCTAAACAAATGTATCCCTGATTAGACAATTTACAAGAATTTGCTTGAATAACTAACCTTTAAAAAAACAATATAACAGCACAAAATAATAACACCAGAGACAATAATAATAACAACATTTTTCTCCAGACCTTTCTTATTTTAAAGGACAAAAAGGAGGCTTTGCCTACAAGCAGACAGCAATGTTAGTTTGTAAAACACTTACATTAAGAAAATATTATCTTTTAATAATTTTGTTTGTTACCTCAGGAGAGTGAATCGAATAGTGTAAAGGCAGCTTATCCAATGCAACAGGAAGACTATAATGTCCAGTTTGAAGACGATCATTTAATAGAATCGGCAGCCACTGAAACAAATGAAGAGTAAAGACAGCAATATTCAAGATGATATATAATTAGAGCTATTTATCTAATTTGTTAGGTACAGTCAACAAAACAACAAATGAGATATTGACCCAAACTTCACTGCTTTAACGTACTCCACAGTAATTTCTTTGTATTTTAAATTCACTGATAGTTACTGTGCAAAAATGTTAAAAGCTGCTTTACAAACCATCTCTTTTGAAGAAAACAAACACAGGGCTTCTCATGTGTGACACATTTTTTTCTACTAAATCCTACCAGAAGGATTTAGTAGAGTTCATGTGTTCATATAAAAAGTTATGTATCTTGAATACACTGATCCTTGGTTTTGAAGCAAAGCAGCAAAGTTTTGCTTATCATAAATTGAATATCTTCAGTGTGGTCACCATGAGGATTAAAGCCAGACTGACTTATCATAAACCTTCATTCATATTTGGGTGCATTTAATTTTTGTCTTACTTAAGTCTGAAAGAGGCTGTGTATTTGAATATCACAGGGAAGAGGCATTTTGTATTTAAGTGACAGGAAACTTGAAAATTTTCTCATGTACGTCAAGTCTTGCTCCTGAACTACAAACTAATTTATTTCTTAACAATCCCACTGACATTGGTGGGACTATAACTGTCCATAAAATAAAGTCAATTTGAAAGGATTTTCAGTACTGGGATTAAAAAAACCCAAAAGCCAACAACAACCAAACAAAATCCACAAACACAAAAAACACCCAAACTTCATTGTGGGAACACATGGAAAGTGCTTGTCTGGCCCCACAGCTCAATTGCTGACCACAGTTCTAAGACATTTTCAGATCTGAAGTACTATCATCTTCTATGCTCTCCTTTTATATAAAAATCTCTCCAGTTAGAAATATTGATCAATAAAGAAAAAGGTCAAAGAGTCTATGCTATAATATGTACTTCTTAACCTAAAACATGCTAGTCTCAACATGAAGATAAAGAATGAAAAGGAATTACATTTTGGCTTTTAGATTCTATGTTTTTAATTTTTATGTGGATAAAAGACAATGTAGAACAGAAATTATATGCCATATAAAACCTCATTAAAATATTCTATTCACTATTGCCTCATGAATGAACATAACAGTAATAAATGTAATTGCATATGTTTTAGGGTATTTTTTGGCAATAAATAGAATCTAACAGAATTTGATTATACGCTATATGGCACTGTTGTTACAAATGTTTTGGTAGATGCTTCAGTTGAATTAGGTGAATTCATTACGTTCAAAGACATTTAACACTGTAAAATTATAGGGTGAGGATATAACCTAGCTCAGGTTGCATCTAGTTTCTATGAATTCACACTAAGACATTCCGTTTGCTTTGAGGTATTGCCATAAGCAGAAAGAGAATACATGAGAAAATTCTTCACAAGCAAAGAGTCTGTTTGCGGGGATGTAGATACATGCACACCCATACACACACTTATGCATCATATGAAACTTACTGAGTACCCTAGGAGGGTTTCCACAGATGCTCCTTGCTTTGGTTGGCAGCTGATGTGATAAAATGTGAACAACAGATGATGTTTCTCTGTGAGTTTTGCTGGCAGCTTAATTTTCACTTCTTCGTAAAAGTCAGGGGACCTGTTTAAAAAAAAAAAAAAGCCAAGCATGTTTTCAGTGTAAGTATGAGATGGAACAAGAGGCAAATTTGCCAGTAGGATTTTAGATGCTGAGTTATAAAAGTGTATAAGTCCTGAAAACAGCCTCAGAGCTGAGTTAAACAAAGTGCATATGTACATATATGTACATATATACATATATATATATATATATATATATGTGAATTATCTACAGCTTTGAATCAGGAAGAGAACAGGCAGTATCAGCTGGACTGTTTTATCTTTGCCCCATCTCTATACTTTCAAAAACATTTAATCTTAATTTTGGATTCCAGAATAACTACTGTGCAAATTCTAAATCCTAAGTTCACATTAATGAGAATGTCCCTTCAGCTCTTTTAGGTCTGTGAATTCATTGAAGTGAATTATGTTAAAAGTTTTGCTGCTTTCTCCTCATTAATCTTCTTTTTAAGAATATTCTCAACTACTGAAAAGCTTCAAACAAGAAAAGCAATGATGCTTATGCAAATGCATGTAGCAAACCTAATTAGATATGATAAGTCGCATAAAATGTAACTGTTTAAAATGGATTAGTAACAGTATTCCTTGATGAACTATGTAGGCTACAATTATGTAAAGAGATCATGATTAATACTTCTCAAGTCCTAGGAATACTAACAACACTTACTTATTATGATATGTGATAGCTGTGTATATTTCTTGGACAAATTCTGGACCTGAAGATTTCCCAAAAATTACCTACATTGTGAAGAAAAGAAAGTAACAGCAATCAGAACTAAAGCATTGAATCACCATCATCTTCTATAAATTTTAAGACAGTATCTGAAGACTTAAAATGACTCCTCAATTTTATCTTATCTCACTAGCACAAATGTCTTATTACCAAGTACCTTCCCCACACACCATTCAGAGTAAAACACCAGGAAAATGGAGCAGAGTTATCTTCAGAGTCATTGACTCCCTCACATCATTCTCCAGTCATGCACTGAAAAGCACTAGGAAACTGCAGGAAAAAAGTTACAGTAAGCCACTTATACATTGCCACACTGCCTTTGACTAAGTGTTAAAATTTAAATTAAAAGTACTTTTTAAAGTTTTGTTTTTCAGTTGTAGCCTGTCTATTTAGGGTGAGATACATCTCATCTTACTTTACAGGTCTACAGTTCTTTTACAATCAATGAATAGGCATTTCTGGTGCTAGATTTGCTTCCCTCATGTCAGACCCAGGCCCACGGTCAGGTCCTGGAACCCAGTAACTTTAAAGGGAACCCTGAGTGCAAATCTGTATGTACTGAGATGAAGCTCACAGTGAAGAGGGAAGCCAGATGAACTGTGTCTGTCCCAAGCATTTGTTAAAAACCTAATCATAGCATGGACAAAGTCTAAGGAAGCTAATAGTGGAGTATTGTGTAAAAGGTGTGACATTCAAAAGGCACAGCTCCAGCTCTGGGAGAAATGTGGCTTGGGAAAACACTTATTTCAGTTCCACAGGTCATGTGGAGTAAGGCTGTGAAGCACGCACTGTGCAGTGTCAGCACACTGATAAAGGTTGGTTGGGTGACAATTCCTGGTCCAACAAACTGTTGGACTAAAGTCTCCTCAAAGTAATATTTCCACTCATTTTTTCCTTCTCTAACACATAAAATCACAGAAGACTTTTTTCTCAACATCTTTCTCAAATATCAAACAACACTGTCAGAAAATTTCCCCAAAAATTCAGGCTGAAGAGATATCTGGGTTAAAACAGTTCCAACTGAACATCGGCAGCTTGGTAAAGTTGAATGGTGGATGTTACAATAAGAGATGTTGCATAACCTGAACACAGACAGTACTGCCTACTCTGCTAGTACTGTACACCTATGCCCTAATACACAGTGTGTTTCAAACATGGAAAACTCTACCCTACACTGCATGACTGTGCACCTCTTCAAGTTCAGGCAATGAAGATCCCAACCTCTACCTTCCAGTGTAACTCCTGACCATTTGTGTACACATAGTGCACACAGAGGAGTTACCCTGGAAAACAGACTATACCATTCTTAAAAGGTCTCTGAAGCTCTGTGAATTTTACCATTAGAGTTTCCAGCAGAATATGATGTCAAAAGGTAAGAAGACTTATCTAAGAAAGAGTCATGTGCCTCTGGTTCTTCTAGAATGATGAGTTTTTCTTGTTGTGGGTAAGGAGTACAGCCCTGCTTTCTGATGACAAGGGAAAGCTTCACAAACAAGCTCTCTGATGTTAGGCTTCCTAGGGCCCCACTAGAAATTGTGGTGAATGATGATTCATCTATTCAGAGGTTCCTCAGGAATGCATGTAAACAAAAGCCTGCTAAGAAATGTCAGCACTTATTACCGGCATTGCACAGGAAGGATCTTCACCACACATAAACTGTATCTTGATGGTAATGTTTCTTGCAGAAGCCAGTCGGTTAGCAAAATTCAGCCTCTGAGGATAAACATAGAGGAGATTTCTGAAAGAAAGATAAGGAAGAATAGAATGGGTAAATGGGAAGCATTCCTGTTTGAAAATTAAGCGCATAAACTAGCATCTTGCTGACTTCTCTCCCTGTCTTTCCATTCCAGCTACATAGTGAGAGATTTGCCAGAATTCCACTTCAAAAGTTCACACGGAAAAGCTGAGTTCTTGGTGTGACACATAGAACATTCTGTGTTTAGCATATCTCATGCAGTAAGCTATGTCTTTGAGAAGGAAGCCTTCCTCTCTCCCTCTCTTTTTTTTTACTTTTTAATAAGTAATTATCTGTTAAAAGTGAACTGTTGTCTTTGCTTTATCTAATGAAAAGTAGGAATCTCTCAAGAAAGCAGCTCCTTTCTGAGATGTGAATAATCAGATTTTGGAAGGGGGAAGGAATCATTCGGAGGTGATAAAAACAAGGAAAGCAACAACTGAAGTTCATATATTTGTAGCTTACAGCAAAAAAAAAAAGGGAAATATATCTCGATTATATAAATAAAAAAGCAGTATCAATGAACCTAAGTAAATACAAATAAGTAATTTTGAACTATAATTCCACAAACTGCCTTTTTTTAGTAATGTATATGAATAATGCCTTGAAATACAGCATATTTTGTTGTTTACCAGCTTCTGTACATCACTGAATATATCACTACACTTCAAATTTCTGTGGGGAATTTGGCAGCATAGATAGTCTTCCAAGTTCAAAACCCAACAATTCTAGTAGAAGAGTCAAAATGCTAATAGGAAGATTTTTCTCCAGTGAAGTTTATAACAAATATGGGGTTTCAGGTAAGCCTAGATTACACACACATTCTGGAATCAGATATAGATTATGTTTATTTAGTGTCTTGCTTTTCCAGTTTGGTATAAGGTTTTCACTGTCCTCTGATTGTAAGGAATAAGACCAGTGCTGGTCGAAGCACGCTGGCTTTCAGTGAGAAACAATGAGGACTTATCATGGGTTTTCTTGCTTTCTCTTTATGACAGTCAGAAGCTGCACACAGTTTCCCTGTCCTTATCCCAAACATCTCCTCAGCACCATTCTCAGCTGTCAATGTTGAGCAGCTTTGGAGAATATTGCCCTAAAGTCAGACAGTCCATTTTCTATTTATTTTATCCCAAGACTTGGAAAACTGTGGTTGATTCTCCTTATTGCAATGTGTCACAACAGATATTACACAGTCCAAACTACTTTTTTTCAAACAACATACCCCATATGGGCCATGGCACAGCTTAGCAAAAAAAACTAGCACGTACCTTGCCTTTCCCTTCCTTCAGAATGGTACTCCTGCCTGTCACAGTAATGCACTTTCTTCCTTACCATCTTAAATGCAATTTCTGCTTTGCCTAACTCTCTCCAAGATGATGTTAAGGAAAGGTAAGTGAAAGAGAGAAATATATTGGTAACCTCCACTGAATTATACTCGGGGGAATGACATATTAAATGAAGGATATTGTCAATATTACATCTTCCAGAGGTGAAGAAATACATGTAGGGGAGGCTGAAAAATCCAGGCATTGCTTCATTAATCTGCAGCCTAGGACAAGATGTCACAAATCCATATAATGTACCTGAGCACTGGATTTTACCTTTAGACGCGGCTTGAGATTAAAGGTAGTAAAAACACAGAGAGCTCTCTGCTGACTACACAACCAGGGAAGCATTATTCAGGTAAGTACTGTACTGAAAAGCTACAGCTTGTGCCATTTATGCTCAAGCAGTTTTAAGAATTTTGCTTACATGTGTATTAAACCCATTAGCACTTAGGAAAAATAGAGGAAAATGCTGACTCTGGATATCTTGAAGAGGTAAAAGTGATGGCTGATTGGCAGGAAGGTGAGGAGGTGATCAAAAGAGGTTCCCTGACACAGGCATGAATTGTAGCCCTACTGCTGACCACTGCCTAAGTGCTACTGCCAGCATCCATAAACTCTAGAAGCCTGAGAGGAAGCAAAGACAAGGAGCATTTCACATGGCAGTTAGCAGGGGCACTGTGGCAGCAAAAACTTCTGTATTTTAAATAATAGGACAACTAGGATACCCATGAGGATGTGGTAAGCTCCAGGAGGCATTGTTTTTCCCTTGAGGTTCTTTGCTGAGCAGAAATATTCAAACAACATGCCGCAGAAATTACTTCTGTTCAATGTGATTAAATTTTTCCCCTCACTCCCCATACAGAAAGTGCAGAGCTCTACCTGCAGATACAGTCAGATGTGCCGAAAAGGCAAAAGAGCTATTCAGGGGTCAGCATGAGTCTACAAAAGCTGTGGCAAAGTACACAATGTCATCGAGAACAGAGTCCCAAAGGCCAGCAGAGTCCCGGGTGAGACACAAATCCAGACATCTTCTCTGGGTTCGAGACTGACCCAGCAGAGGTATGATAAGATAAAAGGCTATTTCAGAATCAGTTACTTACAGAGAAAGGTAAGGGCCTACCTAGCCTCCCACAGAACACCATGCAGCAATTCTCATTCAAATTTGCTGACCTTCCATGGGACTTAGCAGTGATTTGATTACTTCCCACGGGCAAAGCAATGCAGACCTATCTTCTACCAAAATAAAATCTATTCAGAGTTTCAAGTCTGTGACCCTTCCCATGGAAAATTCCTATTTGTAAATATTGCATGTTCATATGTGTGACATAGCAAAATCCTTCCCCTTGCTAGATTACAGCTTGTGTGAGGTATCAACAAGTGCATCTCAAACTTCTAATGAATCCTAGGCATGTTCACTGATGACTGTGACAAGAATTCCACACAACAGCAAAAGACAACATGTGTGCAAATAGTCCCTACCGATAAAAACCAGAAATGTCCTGCAGGTGAACAATGATGGATGGGTTAACATTGACATTTAAAACTTATGGTAATAGAAACAAAAACTGATACATCCATTAGTTACAATTTTCAGTACTTGCTGATTCCTCTACAATTTTGGTAAGGAATCTTCAGATAAAAAAAATAAATTGAAAGTTAAAATGCACATCACAAATACTTAACCAAAGATGGAAACCTGTTCTAGTCAGCCATTGATTAGAAAACTGGCACAATGACAGAACTTCATCTTGTCACATTCAAGAGGGTGGGCATGTGTCATATATTCTGTATGGATAACTTGGATAAGCATCTGAATGATTTTTCTCATGCTGCTAAAATTTTGAATCACCTGAAGAGATGACCAATGTAGAAGACTCACAAGGCTACCATGCTGCCTCTGGATTCCATGGGCAGAGAGGCAGAAAAGAGTAGATAATGCTGTGACAGCAGTAACAGGAATGAGAGACCGTTTTACACCAATAGTCTTTCCTCTCCCAAAACTAGTCAAGAATGGGGTAGAATGACAACCACCAAAGCAGAAGGCCTCCAGCTCACGCTGCAGACTGTAGCAAGTTTGAGCACAGCACTAAGTGATTTGCAATTAAATGAAAGAAAACAGCAAAGGAAAGGTTTTTTCCTCCTTCTTCTAAAAACCCACGAAGTGTTAGCCACTTCCCCAACAAAGAGAGGACTTCCTGTGCCTGATTAAGCTGAGTTACTGCTGAAGTGATGTGACAAATCCCTCTCCCTCAGCACCAACATTTCATAGTGGCAGTAAACAGCATAATTTTCATTTATACTTAATGAGAAAATAAAATGACAAACAACCTTTAAATTATATTATTTTTCCTATTAAAAATAGAAGGGTATGAAAGAAGTAAATCGTGGAATGTTTTGACATTTTCAGGGAAGTATTTTTATTAAAGAAATATAAGTACACAACAAAAATAAGTGCTCAATTTCACAGAGCACAAAGACAGTGGGCTGGCTGATCTCTCTGGCATAAATCAGAAATAGCATCATTTAAAATAATGGCATTACATCAGTAAAGAAAGCTAGCAAGAGCTGAGTTCAAAGACTATAACAGAAGACTTTTCCTATCACAAAGGAAAAAGCTATTATTAAAAAAAAAGAAGGAGATTTTTTCTTCTGAAATACCTTACTTTGGCAAAAAAAAACCCAAACCCACAACCAACAAAGAAGTAAACACAATCTTTGCATTTCTTCTAAAGATTCAGGAGGAAAACTGAAGATAGGTGTTTCACCAGTATTTCTCTGAATTTGCATAGGTATTGTTATGCCAGTTTGTATTTTTACAGGTTTTCATTTATTTGGTACTCAAGTACGTTTCTATATGCAATCTTCTTCTATATTCATGGTCATGTTGATAGAAAACAGGTAATTATTTTATTAATTTTTCATTCTTTTAATGTCTGCATGCATAGCAATGGTTTGCAGACTTACAGTCAAAAATTAGAAAATCAGCTGTATCACAGTACGAGGCCATGACACTCATTTATGACTAAATGTTAGCAAATTGCTTAAGTAAGACAGGATGGTTCTACTTTTCAGATTAGAAGAAAAGAATAAAATAACATGAAACACTTCATATTTGGCTCCATTCAAATTCATTATTATAATATTATTTGCATAACTTAGTTTAATCTCAGACTCGAAGAGAGAAAGAGAGAGAGAAAAAGAGAAAGAGAGAAAAAGAGAAAGAGAGAAAAAGAGAAAGAGAGAAAAAGAGAAAGAGAGAGAAAGAGAAAGAGAGAAAAAGAGAAAGAGAAAAATTTTCAAAGGACAACACAGTTAGATTAATAAATACATTATGGAATATCCTGCAGGTATTTTACCTTGAAAAGGCTAATAAGATTAAATTGTCAGCCTAATGCACAGTCTTTCTTTTTCATATATATTTTTAGTTTCTTTTTTGAAAAAAAATCGAAATCACAGTTATTTTTTAAAATAGATCTTAAGAAATTTTTAAAAAATATACATTATTTCTTACCTATAAATGGTATGGGGAACATACACTTCTCTAACTGGGAATTCCAAAATCTCTTTGTGGGGACGATTACGGTTTTCTGGAAATGGCTTCACAGGAAGTAGTTCCGGTGTCAGACAATAACTAAGGTTTTCTGGAGCTGGGGAAATCTCCAGTTTAAGTGTTCCTTTAAAATTAAATCACAAAGTCTCAGCAAAAATATAAAAAATAATCAATGTATAATAAAGATGAAAACAATATATGAGGTTACATAGCAACACTGCAGAAATAAGAACTGGATCTTGGGCTGCATGAGAAGGAAAGCATAAATGTAGAAAGACACAAAGGAAGTAGCCTACACACATCCCTTCACATCAGGACAAAAGATGGCTTTTTATGTCTACCCTGTATTATTTCAAATAAATAGAAAAAAGGAAGGAATATTATATGCTGCCTTGATGTTCTTTCACACACAAATAATGCAACATTTGTCTGAGAGACAAATAAAAGATAAAAGGGCTGCTGTGTAATACAGTTCTCTCTCACTCTTCCCACTCCACTCAGATTCTGCTCTAATTAATCTCTGCCAAAATAGATACCACCCACCAGGAAAGCCAGGCCTGCAGCAGTGAACAGTTAAACAGTTAATCCTGATAACATTTACCCAAGTATAAACAGACTGTCTGTTTAAATTCTGTGCTGTGATAACTGAAAACCGTTTGTGGAGCTCAGACTTGTCATTTCTGGCAATCAGTGAGAAAGGAAAAACAGCCTTGCCCTCAGTTCATATTTTTTAAGGTTCCTCTGCGACCCCCAAGTGCTTGAGCTGTAATTTATATAAAATGGAAAATTAAACTGGTCAGGTGTTTGACAGTAGCCAAACATTGTCTCTGCCTCTCTACATTGCTAAATAACACTGATGCAAATACCAAACTAAGATGAATGGTATACACATTTTAATCTCTCTCTACAAAATATGAGCCATTTCAAAGCATTGAAGGGAAATGGCAAGGATCTTAAGAATTTGCTTTAAAGTACTCTCTTCAAACAGTTTGAACAATAACAGAAGACATCCAGTAGATACACTGTAAATTAGTGAGGAAAGCAAATAATGTTAGAATATCAAGCTAAATATAACTCTCCATACTAATTCATATAGAAAAAAAAATTCAAAAGCATCTGTGTTCAGGTTGACACTGAGAACCCAGGGATTTCCACAGTGGCACACATTATAGGCTTTAAATCCAAGTTAACTATCTTTTGGGGTTGGAATTTACAGAACAATTTAGGGGAGAAAAATACACATAATCTTTTCCATCCAAAATTAACTACATACCTGGTAAAGTCTTAATTCGTCTTTGCAAGGAAGATGATCTTTTAAAATCAGCTAAAAATTTGAACAGATCTTCATCACTTAGCCTGTCTCCTTCCTACCAGGAGAAAGACAAAAATCAGTACCTTTATAACAATACTCCATAACACTGAGAAAAGGTTTGTTAGTGAGCCATGTCCCTGAGGCATGCAAAGCAAGTGTGTTACTATGTACTTGACAGTAGTCATCCTCTGTCCCCACACAAATATAATTGGAAACTTTTCCCAATTCACATGATGTAGATTAAAAATGTCTAAGGAAAACAGAAATAAAGAGAATCCAGTACCTGTTTAAAGAAGGTGCCAAGGGTCAGAGTGATTGTTTTGAAATTGGATGCTGGATAGCTGTCCTCTGAGCCAAGACTTCTCTCAGAAAGCCTTCTTGCCTGCAGCAGTGTTGCCCTCTTGTCATTAGTGGATCCCTTCCCTTCAAATGGAAATTAAATGAAACATCATCTTGCTTTTTGATTTTGGTGCAGCACAAAGATTACTAGAATAGCTAGAAAACCACAACTTCCCAGCAACATCAGAGGACAGAGTACCTAAAAGATTGCACTTCTATTTCGGAGTATGTGAAATAGTGGAATGCCAGGACACACCTAGAGAAGAGGCATCATTTCTGCTACAGAGCACAAGTTTACTCAATTTTTTAGTTCATGGGTTATGATGCACATTAGTCAGTGCTGTTGAACAATGGTCCTGAATACCCTAGAAACTATGATGATAGGTATTTCGATTGCCCAGTATTGCTAATGAGCTCTGTGTGGCAAAGGGATTTTTACTACTACAAAGCCAGTGTTCAATGAAAATCGTTTCTAAACCAATAAAGAATATTTAGCAGACATAAAAATAAATACACAGGGATGAAACAGTGAGGACAATGACTTGTAAGTAGTTGTAGCACTGAAATGGAAGGTTGAGAAGACATGACTTTGAATCTGTTGTTCACTCCTGATGTTAGAGTGAATGACATTGTTTCCTATACCCAGACCTATTGAAGAGTCATTTTGTGTTACTTAGAAAACTTGGACAATTACCATTTAAACTTTCAGTGTCAGGTATTTCTCGTTCAAGTGTTGAAAGGTTGAAGAAATTAGTTAGGCTTATGGGAATCCAGGCGAATGGCATTCTGTATTTGCCCAGCCGCTGACAAAAGGATTCAGCTTGTGCTTTCAGTTTTTCAATCTTTTCTTTTGTCTACAACAAATAAAATAATGACTGTTAAAAAAAAAGCAATGTTACCATAGATAAAAATGTCAATTACATATTTACAGTTCAGTAAATAATTTGCAGTTATCCCTCATGTTTTCTTGCTACATCACTGTCAGAATTGTAGCTGGTTTAATTTGTACATTCAATTAGATTCCTTTTCAATGAGTTCATTTGCATCCAATCTTTTTGGAGTGACCTGCAAGTCCAGCATGAACAATCACCATGAAATGTTAGCAGGTTCTACTTCTCCATCAGATACTGAAAAAATATTCTACTGAAAGCACTATTCTAAAGGTGAGACATATGGAAGTCCAACAAACAGTTTCAGCCTGTTCCAGGAGGTAAGTGACCATGAATTCCTTGAAAAGAGCTCATGTTATCTATGAATGACAGCACTGAACTAGACACTACACACCACCATAGGTTTTCTGCCCATTCAAACCAATAACATGTCTCTGAGATACAAATATTTCTGTAAGTTCTACCTTTTAATCATCTCCTTTGCTCATGCCTATCTGCTTCGTGATTCAAGACCTTGTCAGTATTAATTTCCAAAGGGGTCAGTAGTGAAAATGCACCTTCCTTTCTCCTGACTTCTATTGGTCAGACACCAAACTGCTTGCACCATAGATGCATTAACTGGCTTCCCCTCAATGTTTCTGATATTCTGTTCTATTCCAAAGAGTCTGGTCTTTATCTATTTTTTTTTTTTTACCTCGATCACGTATTTTTTTATCTAAACCTTTTTTACAGTTACTTACTTACCTTGCCCGCCTCACTTTCTTTAAGAACCATATAGGGCTCTGCACAGTCTCCAATTTCTCCTTGCTGAAGCACTTTTTCTATCTACAAAACCCAGGAGAATAAGACACTCACAAATTAAAAATATTACCCAAATAGTAACATGCTGTTTCTCTAGAAATATGAAAGAGCCTGACTAAATGTATGACAGAATTTTTCTGGAGTGAATACTAGACCTCTTAGTCTTCCACCTGTTGGAGGGCAGAAAACATATATATGACAACACTGTCAATCAGTTACTACTGCGTTTTCACTGAAATCAGGAAAATTAACACATTCCAAATGAAGTGGTTCAGGTTAAATCTGTTTCAGAATTAAACAAACAAAATGATGCAAAGAGAAATAAAAAGCCAAAAAACTTCCACATAATGTAAATAAAATGCCTAAAAGTGCCTTATTTCACTAAACTTTTAATTTCCCTTAGGCAAAGATAGGAAATTCTAAGTACTTAGTGTAACTAGAACACAGGTTATCAATATAACTTCTAAGCTTGAAAGTGAGATATACCAAGTTGACACCTGCACATGTGCTATTAAAAACTACCAGAATTCATCTCATCTAGAGGAAACTCCTGTTTGTCGGCTTCATGAACTCAGACAACAGGCACAGCTGAAAACTGGAAGAACAGTGTCAAAGCAGCACTGTAACATACCTTTATTACCAGGTATATATCTGATGAGGGATAAGTGACAGAAAATATTGCCGATCTTGCCTGAGTAGACAAGTCAATGGTGGGTGTATGAGAACGCAAGAATCCTCTTAATGAGTCAGAGTTGAGGTCGCAATGAAAATTTTCTGAGATCTTGAAAAGAAAAAGGATTAAAACACATTGCAGAGCAAAAGTGCTTCAAATTTTATTTTAAACCAAGTCAAAAGTAGTATCTAGAACTACAAACCAAACAACAGCAAGCATGTGAACTTGACTGAATAAACAATCCTGGATCAGACTGCATGTGTGAAACAGTTGCAGACTTTTGGTAAGTTATTACTAAATTATTACTCCAGAGATAAAATCCCAAGCCAACTCTACAAAAAATACTGTATGCAGACTTACCTTTTTTCTTTCCTTCATGTCATAGAGAGCTATGCATGCAAATAAAGGTTCGATCTCTATATCAAACCTGTTAGGGATAGACACACAAGATATTGATTGACATTGCACTCTTACGGCTATGTATAATAAAAAAAAAAGGGCTATTTTTTGACTGGCACTTTTGTTAGAAAATAAGGAGAAATACTTCCAGACCTCACCTCCCTTAAAGTGTGGAGGATTTTTTTTTTAGTGCATTATATTAGAAGATTTCAAGAGGAAAAGAATGGAAGTAAACTGCATTCAATGTATTTTCTAAATTTGACAAAAACTGATCTCAGATATCAGTTAAAATTATTGTATCTTCCTTGCCCTCTTTTTTTTTTCTGTTTATGAAGTTGTGTTGGTTTTGGCTGGGATAGAATTAATTTTCTTCACAGTGCTTGGTGTAGGGCTGGGGTGCATGGGAGACTGGGAGAAAACACAGCCTGGACAGATGACCCCAACCGACCAAAGGGATATTCCACACCATATTCCAGATATGACATCATGCTCAGTATAAGAAGTGGGGAGAAGAAGGGGGAAAGGGAGAACGTTTGGAGTGATGGTATTCATCTTCCCATGTAACCGTTACATATGAGGGGCCCCTGCTCTCCTGGAGATACCTGCCCACATGGCAAGCAGTGAGTTAATTCCTTCCTTTGCTCTGCTTGCATATGCAGCTTTTGCTTTCCCCACTAAGCTGTCTGTGCCTTAAGCAATGAGTTTTCTAGCTTTTCAGTTCTCTCCCCAACCTCACTGGTGAGGCAGTGAGTGAGAGGCTGCGTAGGGCTTGATTGCCAGTAAGGGCAAAACCATGATAAGAGTCCAGTAGTGTGTAGGAACCAATCTGGTTTGTTTGAAATATATAATTTGGGCTCACTCCCAACCTCTTTTTACCCTGAAAAGTTAAAATGGTTCTGTAAAGATGGATAGAAATAGTCCTCTGCTACACTAAGAAAGAACATGTAAGCATGTGAATTGCTGGACAGGACACCTGCAGTGGTGTAGCAGTGGGCAGAGAATTTCTGAGAAATGGTGACCAAAGCTCTTGAAGGATACTTACTTCAGAGTCTGCAGCTTCACCAAAATCCTGTTGCCCAGATGTTCCTTTGGGCAATCCGGCACTGGTCGTATTTCCACTGCATCTTCCTATCATTACACAGTAATTCCAGTCATACTCAATCAAAACAACTGTAAATTTACATACTTCATAAAATCTTTATGTAACGGTAGCTGGGCTACTACTACAGACTATCCCCTTCCCCCAATCAGTGGGCATTTAATTTCTCCAGAGATGAATAAAAATTGATTTACTATTTCTGAATACTTACATTCCTGACCCCCATCTGGCATTTACACCAAATATTTAGACTTCTGGACTCCAAGTGAGTGTTACAGGGAAGGGTAACACTCTCATATAGCCCTATCACTAGTGGGTGGCTTGACCCATACCGAGAGGGGTATAATGGGGCCTCAGGCAACACTGCGAGTCCAAGTCCAAACCCTGCCATGAAGTGAAGACAGCTGGCAGGAGCCCACGGTGACATGCCTTCACCCTGTTATTATCCAAGGGAGACACCTATCCAGGCCACAAACCCTTTGTTTGAACTGTGGTGCAGCTTTAACCTGACTCATGCTGGGGAAGACCAACGGGACAGCCAGCCTCCCAGCTCACCTCATCCACAGAGGGGTAGAGGGCGAGGAGCTCGGGGTGCCTGTTGGTGCGCCGCGCCTCCTCATTCTGCCTCTCAAACTCCTCGGCGCTGACGTGCCGCAGCAGATTCTCCAAGCGGGGGTCTGGCTGCAGGCTGCGGAGCTCGAAGTAAGAGGAGGCGACAGTCGTCCTGGAGGCCTCCTCAGGGAAAGCATGGACGTGTTGGAGTCCCACCTGTTGGAAAACAGCAAAATGTTTGGCTTGAGCACCAGGGTGCCAGGAACGACTCTTGGTGGTCTGGCAGAGGGGATCTTAACGCTACCTCTGCCATGAAGCCTAATGGTGAGCACGGTGATGGCATTGATGCCATTACAGAGATCTTGGGATGATTCTTTTGAAGAAAGCTGCAGTATTTAGTTACTTTCCCCAAAGTTAAGAAAATGTACCTGGAAACTTGCATCGCCAGAATCCAATGTTTCTGATTCAAATGTCTGTTTTTGAAGCGTCTTGTGAAAATCTTTTCGGGATCCCCTGTTTTTCAGGCTATAAGTATCTGAATTCCCTTGGTTCCTTTCTCAGACAAGCCCAAGAAAGTCAGGATAGCATGAGAAGTTAAAGGAAAATAAAACAGAGAAGACACATAAAAAAATATTAAGGAACTGTAAACATTGTTCTGCGAAAGAGCAGCATAGTACAGCTTTAATGCTAAAATGTGCCATTTCACAACTTAAATTTCTTTTAACGCATCACTGCAACTCTATCATATATATTAAGAGCAGTTTTAAGAGGAAGAAAATTCATTCAGATCACTTTTGTGAAGACTGTGAGCCTGAGAGAGCACCAAAACCAGGCCTAGGTACAAATTCAGCCATGATCTCCTCACTAGACACAGTGACTATTTCACTGACCTTAAGAACATGAATTGGGATCACTTACATTTTTTTTTGCTTCAGCAATTATACATCCAGAAGCTTAGTGCTCTTATCCTGGACCTAGCTAGCATTCCAAGTTAAACACAGGCAACAATCTACACCTTTCAAACAATGCCCGTTTTTGAAGAGGGCTATTGCTATGGCACAATGTAACCCTCTCTGCTGGTAACTTTGCAAAATTTCGCAGTAAGGTACCAATTTCAAGTTCCATTTTTGAGGCAGGTGGAAAAAAACAGCAGGTATCCTGAAAAAAAAGATACCAGATGCATCCAGAGCTCTGTTACTTTCACTTTAGTATGCAATTTCCTAAATCCTTTAATAGCCCTTTTGCAATCAGCCTCCTTAGTTACAGGATCCTGCTTTGTTAATTTTCCTTTCCATAACACTCTTTAGGCAATGGCTAAACATCTGAGTACTTTCATAAAGAAGCCACAACAAGCAATTATTGATCAAGGAGACACCTTTTTTATTACATTTTGGGAGTAACTGAATTATATGCTCTGATGTGTTTTAATTTTAATTGTTTGCATTGTAATCATTTACCAGTTCACTGCAATGAAAACTGAAGTCATAAAAGAGACAATCCCAGCTCTCCTTGGATGTGACCTTGTTTTGGAACCACCATAATAACCCAAAATGGAAGACAGAAATTCTGCATGACTTTAAGATATTTAAGGATCAAAAAGAGGTTGTGTAGATAATTTTCTCACTACCTCCAGTGGTAAATGATTAATCAAGAAATTTATGTACCTGAGTTTACACTTTGCCTCTGATTTACAAGCTACAGTAGAGGTGCCTTTCCACTAAAGTACTCCTGGAAAATTTATTTATATTGTTTATTTATTTTGAAAAGCGTGGTAGCAATTAAAACTCACCAAGTGGCAAACCACGCTTTTACCACACATGCCAATTTAATGGCCACACACTGAATTAAGAAAACAGAACGAGGAAAAGGAACAAAGGACAACTGGAAGGAGAAACAGACAGGCACAGGAACAAGCCTCCCATTCAGCCTCTGGCAAAAAGACATGTACTCCTGCTGTGTCCAGCATCTCTGCCACATACCTCTCTGCTCTGGGACACAAGGACCACCTCCACTCAAGCCACCCACTGAATACTCCTCAATCTCCTGTTTTGAACCATCACATTCATGAACGCATGGAAGTCACACACTCCTCTCATACACATCTCACCACTCAGCAACCTATCCTATGAATTTGTTTCCTGTGTAGGCAATTAGTTTTTCCAGCCTTTCTCAAGACGATGGAAAGCCCTCTACAACTACTATTTTCTCACTCCTCTCTATCTTTTCTTCTTCTCCTTCTTGTTCTGAGAATAGTGTCCAAGCACTAACATGAGATTCCCAATAAAAATTTGTCATTTGTTTATGTGACACTGCAGCATATTTGACACTGTTTTGTTCTTTCCAATTTCTAATAACTTGCTTACATTGTTAGCCACAGGCATCAAAGCTCAGGTCTCTGGCAGAGACCATCATCATGTTTACCACAAAGTCAACTGCTCTGTCAGTTGTTTACCACATGTTTATCATTCTCTGTCATGTTTACCACACAGCCAACTGCAAATACTGTTTCTGAATGTAAATTTAACTTTTCTGAATGAATGAAATACTAAAACACAAAACAAAACTTCCCATGTATGTGTATTTCTATGGCTCCGTTCACATTTCAGTACACCTAAATGCAAAAATAGCTATGTTCTATTTTTCACCCTACCTACTTTACTGCTCACTCAACAAAGTGCACAAACAAAGCTGCACACTGGATCTTTACAGCATGTTCAGAACAACGCTGTGTGAAAGAGTAGCACAGGTGGAGAGCCCACAAACCCCACAGGCCTATTTTTGGTGACTCACTGTGGAACAGTTCTGAGAATTCAATCAATTTCATCAGCACCCCTGGAGGAAATATCTTGATAACCCTCAGCAGCTGCTCTGCTGAGGAGCATGAGCTGAGCAGTGAAACAATGCAATTCCTTTACAGTAACCAGAGTCTACCCATACAGCACTGACTGGTGATATACATTATGTTAGAAAAACAGACAGTAGCAAGAGCAGGTGAAGGGACACAACGCAATGGCAGCAAATGTGCCAGCACTCTACTATCACCTGCTCCTACTGCTTCTTGAGAATAGGGCGTCAAGGCAGGAGGGGATGAACAGAAATGTTACTGAAAAACAGAGCTCCAAAGCCCTCATTTTGAAGAACAGAACAGGATGATGGGGAAGGAGGCGAGTCATCCCCATTTCCCAGACTCCTCTACGAGTCTGGGGACAGACACCCTTGCATAGAAAACACTGACTGGGAGTGACTTTCACATTTAACATATGAAATGGAGAATAGAATAGAATAGAATAGAATAGAATAGAATAGAATAGAATAGAATAGAATAGAATAGAATAGAATAGAAAAAATTAGAATAGAATAGAATAGAATAGAATAGAATAGAATAGAATAGAATAGAATAGAATAGAATAGAATAGAATA
>JAWWES010000094.1:45813289-45831927 GCA_035583135.1 Lophotriccus pileatus
AATAGAATAGAATAGAATAGAATAGAATAGAATAGAATAGAATAGAATAGAATAGAATAGAATAGAATAGAATAGAGGAAATTAGGTCACTTATAAAGACTAAAGATCCAGTTCTGTGTGTAGAATTACACAGACCTCAAATGCAGAAATTTTTTTTTTACTTATGTAAAATAGTAAAGTAGGCTATAACACTAATAATCCCATGAATGCCCTCAGTCACTGCTGAGAAAGCCCATAATCCTTGAGTTTTCAGACATCATTAGAAATCAGATCATGTTGAATATTCAGGGCATGAATATGAGAAAAGCATGAACTGTAATCTTTATCAATGTTATTTTTCCTTTTAGTGGAATCACACAGTACTAGTATTCCTGATTTAGATAAATCATCATTATAGAAGTTGATGTGAATTTCTTCCTACTTAATTCCCAGAGGGCCTGACAATTAAGAAACAAATGCAATAGCATTTAGCCATAGCTCACCATCTCAAACAAACCAATATAAAGTCAGTTCTTGTCTTCAACCACTGATTAAAATCATTATTCTTTAGGATTACTTATAACAGCAAGATATCATCTCTGATAAATAAGATGGAAAGTATTTTTGATTTATTTTATTATATGTGGCTTACTTTCGATTCACAATCAGCCACTCACGGATATATGTCTGAACACAGTCTCTGACATGTGAGTCCAGTTCGACCCTGTGGAAAAAGCAACATATTGTAAACATTTACAAATAAAATCACTTTGTGATTTTCAAAACTTGTAACAAGTTTCAAGATATAGAGAGAGTTTTCCAGAGGCCTAAGCTCCTGGATTCTTGCAAATACATAGTTTTTATGTATGTTTTTGGTGTAATTTTCTCCTTCTCACAGAAATTAAGAAAAATCTAAAAAGTGACCATAAGTTTTAATCAGATAGCATAACAAAACTTTAAGATCTAGAACATGTTACAATTTATTTTTATGATTTTCAAATAAGCCTCATTTAATGTTGGGCATTGTCAGTACTGCCCAACAGACTGGATACTGTCTGGAACTGAAATGCTATCAGACAAGACAATGTCCATGAATTTGATGTCATGATCCTGTAACATCATGAGGAAAAGAGTAATAAGCAGATACACATTCAACACAGGAATGGGTGAAAGGTATGATAATTTTTAGCACTTTCCATATAGAACGTGTAACAGATTTGCAACTGATTACCAAGACTGGGTAACAGCTGATGTGGGTTCATGTGTGCACTGCAGGACAGAGCCTTGGCTGATGCCACGCTGCTGCTTGCCCCTGTCACCGTGGTTCCTGTATCTGGCTCGGATGGGAGCTGTGTTTGCAAGCAGGCAGCACATTAACCCAGCTCGATCAGTGGTATCTGCTTCCTGCTCTCGGTGCACAAAGACATCAAAGACTGTGTTGCCTGCAAAATGTGTATATCCCTTCTGTGTTCTCATCTTCCCTAACACATCCTGGCATCCTTGACCAGAATTTTCTGTGAAAACACTAATAACAATGATAGCATTGAGAGCAGCTAAATGGCAAGCTGCTGTGTAAAAAACCCCTTAATGTCTCTGTGGTGTACATCAGGCTTAAAACTGATGGTACAGCATGAGTCTATATGTTCTCCTATTGGAAAAATAAATAGATAACTGCTGTTTCAAACATCAGGCATGTTGAGAAGTAACCTTGGAAATAGAGAAAAAATATTTCAGATCTAATTTCAAAAGCTGGATACTTCTTAAAATATTTTCATTCATCGTTTAAGTAAATGGGAACTTCAAGCACTAAAATATTCACTCTCTCCCACATCAATTACTCTCTCTCCAGTGCACAGGAAAACAAGAATTCATTATAAAGATTGGAACTTTTTCTATGAGTAACTTCAAGTGAAATTCACCTTTTCTGCAAATGTTAGACAGTCCCCTAGGAACTGCACGATTCTCAGCTGACCTAGCTTGACACCTCATCCCTACTGCCTTTTCTCTCCTGAACTTCCTGAGAGATGCACTGGGCCAAGAAGAAACTTGCAGACTGAGATCTTATTTAGAGAGGGATTCTCAGCTAGTCTACAGCTGGCAAAAATCATACAAACTTTGTTTCCTGTTTAGTCTCATTGCATTTGGTGTGTTGGGCAGAAAACACTGAAAAAATACTGCTATTGCATAGGTGTCTAATTCATACAGCTGGCTGTTATGAACTAAGTCTGTTTGTCCCTTCATTGTTCAGGTTCAACACTGCAGAGAATATAGACTGTGCTGTTCATTTCCTGAATATACTGCTAGAAGCCCAGCTCCCATCCCAAACACATTGCACACTTGGCCATCTTTGCACACATAACAGTTTGGGGCTAAACTGCTGCTGAATTCAAGTTTATCTCATGGTTACTGCTTGCAAAACTCAATAGGCCTTTGAGGTTCTACTTAAAGGTACCATTTACAGTGAAACAGTCCTTGAAGAGTATTTTGTATAAAAAGGATAGACTCACTCAAACCACATCAGAAAACTCTCTTACGGATTTTCTTATTCTGAAAAATTCTGTTGCCCATGGTGTGCTTGTTTATCAAACCAGTTCAAATATTTGCAGGCCTGTTGAGCGCTGCTTTCAGCACATGCTATCTATTTAATTTAAGCTGTTGAAAATAGTGGAATTATTTGATCAATGTCAACCTGAAATCAAAAGTAACTTCTACACTAGAAATTAACACTTTTTTTCTCTCCAAACCTTAAGAAGTATGAACTATTTCCCCCCATTTAAGCAAGACAGGTACTGAAAAAGAGTCACTGATTTGATCGATGTCATGTAATATAAAGTTGGAAAAAAGAAAAAAAGAAAAAAAAAAAAAAGAAAAAAACCCCAATCCTATGCTTACTACATGATCAGAATAAAATTCCATCTCTGGCATCACAGCTGCAAAAATTACTTTTCATATTATTCTCCTGCCCTTCTTTACTCTTCTTCCTGGTTTACGTCTACCTCCCTTCTGCCACTAACAGCAAGCTTAGGAAGTTGTGTAAACACCTGCATAATTTTAAGCGTGCAAAGCTGCCTAACAGAATCAATGGCAAAGTTCAAACATTCATCAACTGTGTAAGTGATGGATGGATGGTAGAGTGAGGTGTTTGGATTGACATTTTCAAAACTATTTTTACACCTGCAGCATTTCAAACAGAGAGAAACTCTCCTTACCCATCTTCTGGCATAGAAGGTTGCAAAGTCCTGCACTCTTTGGGTGTAAAGAGAACATCCAAGTCATCTTCAGGAAAATCCCCAAGTTCTTGTGCCAGTTCTGAGTCCAAGTTGTTCAGCTGCGTCATTAGGAAGCCTTCAAAATCTACTGGGTCTACTGCGTTGTAAAAGGAAGGCTAATGAGAAATAAAGAGGCATTTATTTTAGCAACAGATGGCTCTTTCTGATAGTGTGATGAGGTTTATTCATTTAATTATTGTGATTGTCCCATTATGTACTAAACATCAGAAACAAACTTCTAACCTTCTCACCCAGGAACAAAAAAGGATTAGGGCAGGTGACCAAAATGACAGTGACAGGCAGCACGAGCTGGTAGGGAGCTGCTGATGGACAGGAGAGAGGAGATGAAACACTATGAATAACAAGGCTAAGTTTTGAAACTTCACTCTTCAGAGTTAAGGACCAGCTAAAGACACTATTAGAAATGCTGTGTGCTTTCAACTGCCAACAAAATTGAGGAGTTTACTCAAAATTGGAAAAAAATATTATTTCTAATTTTTTTTTTAAATTATTTGAGTAACGTCTTTAAATGTTACTGGTTTGTATATTATTGGAGTTCTAATTTTATCATGTTTGTCAAGTGTTTGTCAAGTGTTTGTGCAGTATACTTGGGCAAAATATTACATGGAACTAATAAAGTTGTTACTGCAAACCTGATATATTCAACATTTCTACACCACATGGCATCATTGCATCTCATTACATTTAATTTGCCGTTTTTACACAGACTGTCTGATCAGAATAAAGTTAAGCAAGTACAAGCTCTACCACTCACACATGCTATTCAGTTGTCTGGTTCTTTCCATCTGTTTAGTGTCAAAAACAGAGGCAGAAAATCTTCTTTGATTTGATACCTAGAGTTGTTTGACATACACATAAATGTGACTTCATATGTTAAAAGTGTATGTTTTTCTGTGTTCAGATAAAACTGAAAAATTTTACTTGCTATATAGCCAATAAAAATACCCTGTATCTCTTTAGGAAATAAAACGTCTGTCCAGTTGAGTACAGAGACTAAAATCTCTTACTGTTGATTTTCTTGACAAGTAAAAAATAGGTCTAAAAACTACAGCTTTAGAAAACGTATAGTTATTGTTCTGTGAGTTCCAGAAAGGCTGATGATAACTCAGCATAGTAAGAGTGCAGAAAATTAGTTACAGCATTTGAATAATAGCACTGGAATAACTTTTATACTAGGAATATACTAGGAATTCTAGCAAAAACAGCTATCAAATCATCCTTGTCTGTAAAGAGCAAGGATTGTATTGCACTTGCACTTTGATTAGTCCAAATACATTTTACAAGGCTGTCTTCTGAAGCTGGTAGCAAAATATACCTCTGTTGTGCTGTTGATGCAGTGTGGGAAAAAGAAGTCCCTGGTATCAAAGTTACCTTTATATTCAATGTTACCGTGGCTACCGCTATTGTTTTTTATTAATTATCAACATAATGTCCCTGAAGCTCTCCTACTGCACTGCCAGCGGGTAAACCATTACACGTTAGCGTATTTATACGTATAAATAAATCTATATAGATTTATAGATCTAAGTATATTAAAAGTATATATAATAAATAATGTATAATAATAAACATATTGTATATATTTAGATCTACTAAAAAAGCAAGTCACAAAAGATTAAAACAAACCCACTTAAAATATACATATATTATATCCTTTTATTTGCTGAAGATGTAATGTTTTATATGCAAAATATTTTTGCGTAATTCAATCTTATTTTCAATTAAGCACTGCATTCCCTTTCAGAAATCACACTTTTCCATTCTGACAAGTCAAATCCATTGTGTTTCATTGTGTCTTCTTTTTTGAGTTCAAGTGTTAACAATAATCTTTAATCATTAGTAATATGTGCTTTTGACTATCGTAAATTAGACACAAATGTAAAAAATATAGTGTAAAAAGTAAATGCAGGTGGAGGGTAACAGTCTCCCTAACAACTGGTGCAAATTTTCAAAGGAAACAGAGATAATGGTTTAACTAAGAAGCCAACACTCTTTTTCACACATCACAGAAATGTGAAAGACAATTTTATACAGAAAATGCCATAAATCATTACTGCAAACATACCTTTTTAAGGATGATGAATTAGAGGCATGTAGATTGTGACAGCACACAAAATGGCGGCTACGGTGTAATACTTGGTAAATGCAACGTTACCAAGTTTCTCAGAAGCAAAAGCAGTTGTCTGCATGCAGAAGAAGCAACCCAGTCTCTAACCGCAAGGAACAAGTTAGACACCACGGCATTTCAGATTAAGGAAGTGAGTAGCGGCGGGAGGCCCCAGCACACAGGAAGCAACTGCTAACACCTCGTGTTCTACATCTTTCACATTCACTGGTGCACAAAGACTTTTCCTGCTTCTACTTACCAGGTCTCACAAAAAGAAGTAAAAATTAAAAGGGTAGGCAGAGTAAGAGTACCAAAACTGTAGTTAGTTTCATTTATGGCATAGTATATTTGTAGAATACCTCTATTACTGAAAGGCAATAAAAAGATCTGGAGTTTTTTCCTTTTGTCATAAGGGCAGTGTAGTAGGGCTGGAGATGATTTGGAGACATGTAACAGTTGACTCAATTGTACCTATGCCAATCAGGGCATTTCTCAACATGATTCCTCTACAGCACTGAAAACCAGTCAGCATGCTGTCCCTGCTGCTAGCTCTTAAACAGTGTATTAAGTCAAGATAGTTGAGCCTCTACCTTTCTTTTTTCTCTTTATTCACTTATCTCCTGTGTGGGTTTTGGCAAGGGTACAGTTAATTTTCTTCACAGTAAATATTATGGGCCTGTGTTTTGGATTTATGCTGAAAACAGTGTTGATAACACAGCAATGTTTTCATTGTTGCTGAGCAGTTCTTACAAAGAGCCAAGACTTTTTCTGCTCCTCACACCACCCCATCAGTGCAGAGATGTACAAGAAGCTGGTAGGGGACACAGCCTGGACAGTTGACCCCAAATGACCACAGGGATATTTCAGATCATATGGAATAATCCTCAGTATATAACACTGGGGGAAGAAGGAGGAAGGGGGGGATGTTCATTATTATAGCATTTGTCTTCCCAAGTCACCGTTACGCATGCTGGAGCCCTGCTCTCCTGGAGATGGCTTAACACCTGCCTGCCTGTGGGAAGAGGTGACTGAATTCCTTGTTTTGTTTACTTGTGCACATAGCTTTTGCTTTACTGTTTTTCCCTCAACCCATGAGTCTTCTCACTTTTACTCTTCCTATTCTCTCCCCAGTCACACCCGGAGGAGAGTGGTGGTGTGAGCAAGCAGCTGAATGGAGCTTAGATGCTGCCTGGCAACACCACCTCCCTTTGCAAATGACCTGTGATCACCACATAAAGCCTTTATTTGATGAACCTGAATGTTTCCAATAAGGAAAGAAGGTAATATACTCCAACATTTACTACTTAACTTTGATTTATAGTAATATGCAAAAAGACTATCTATTTTCGGCTCCAAGGAACATTCTCAGTTTTTTGAAATGCATACTTTCCTCAGCTCACCAGGGACTACTTTTTACCAGTTTCAGATAGAAGCTAGTGGAAAGCAAGACAACTTCAGAAAATCACTTTATTTACCCTAAACCCATCAAGCAATGTAGATACCAAACTGGTGTAAAGAAGATAAACCCAGAACTTACCAGATGAAGTGCAGAAAAGCCAGGGGTACTTAAGCTTCGTTGACAGAACTGTGCAGAGCCTGGTTGGAGAGTAAATTGCTTTCTTATTTCTGCAGAGGAGTGCCTTTAATTAAGCAGAGAAAAAATCTTGTAATTACAATTATTCCCATACAAATACTAAATGCCAGAGTTCAGTCAATTTGGTCCCGTCCCAGTGTTTAGAAGTGTATTTTGGAGATGGTCCAGACTCCTCTTGTCTTCTAGTTGATGCAAACCTTAAAAAACATTTGCAGTTCTATATAATTAAGATTCTGTCACTCTTCCAACAGATTTCTATGATTATATTGCAACCCTCACCACTGGGAAAGGCTATGCAAGAAAGAACAACCTTGCCCTCCAGTGAAGTGTGACTGCAACCTGGATAGCAATACTTGAAAGATTGACTTCTGTAGAGCAGAAATATAAGATAATAAAGCAGAGAAAGGAAAATGAACATCACAGAGGCAATTATTTTAATTGACCAAGGGATAAAACCAAAATAAGACCTCTCACTGAACAGTGTAAGCCAAGACTTACACTAATAATGTAGCTTTGCTGTGAAAAGCCCAAGACAAACCAAAGAATGAATTTAAAAATCAGCCTACACTGTATCAGCCGAACACTTGAGGGAAAGTCTTCTTACATGCTAATTAACCAATCCCACTGGAAGCATAAAGAGGCTAGTACAGAAATCTTCAGTAATCCCAAGTTGATGATAATGTACCCAGTCTGAAAATTCAGAAATCAGAGTAGCTTGATCATTTTTCATGGAAACGAATCAATTAATATTTTTTAGAATAATCAATTTAAGAATAATCAGCCATGAAATGGTAAAACATCTGCAATATGTTTCACCATGAGTGTTTAGGACAAGACTTAACACAAAATGCAGTTGAGCAGATTTCAATTAAAAATAATAGCCTGCAGCCCACCCTGGCAGTCAAATGGGAGACAAGAAAATACAGAGGTAAAAAGACACTCCCTTCCATGCGAGACTCTTCCAAATCAAGAAAGCATTAACAGACATCTTAGAAGTACCAGATGCCACTGGACAGTTTGCCTACTTGGTCTGCACTTTCTCTCCTTTGTGGCCTCTTGCTTCCTATGGATAACGCACCCATTCTCTGACACTTACTACGGCTTTTCTTAGCAAGCATGACAAAAATCTAAACTTGGCTCAATGCATTTCTGCTCATGTTAAGAGACAGGAACCTCACAGAAGGTATTAGAAGTATTAAGCCTGATTGAGAAAAGAAAAGTTGCATAAATGAGAGTAGTTCTTTGTAGGTTAAAAGCCCATGCCAGATGTGAATGGGACATCTCTCCAACCTGGAGGCAGCAGTAGCTGCAGACAGAACAAAGCCAGAGTTACAGAGAAAGAGAAGAGAGACCCATTTGGAAGAAAATTTTCTACTACCACTGACGTTCCAAAAATCAGAAATGGGATTTTTAAGAGTAGTCAATGATTATATAAGTAAAAAGACACATAGGGAAAGTAACAAATTCCATGCATTCCTTAGATTATCTTTGACTTATCAAAAAAACCAAACCAAACCAAACAAAGCTGCTTGTATATTAGGGGTACTGTTACTCATTTCCCTACTGCAAATAATCTCTGATAATAAATGTATGTACAAAACTCAAATTATTCAAAATTATTATTTTCCTTTAAACAGAGTCAGTTTGTACCCTGTGTAGAAGTATCTGTTACTGATGAAAATAACAGATGTACCAGCAGATGTTGGCTTAATGTATGTGAAAAAGTCTATTGCAGAAGTCTCTGCTATAAACAATAATAGAAGTCATCTTTGAATTACACCAGATATGTGGTCATCAGACCCTTCAAAGAGAAAACTGTATCAATTTTCAACCATAAAAGAGGAAGCACCAAATTTGCTATCTGCTAAAAGCTTGTGTAAGCCCAGCTAATTGAGGACAAATACATTTCTCAGGAGCACTGACATCAGTTCCACTGTCTCACCAGTAGAAATAACCTGGAAACTAAATCAGTCCAATGGACAACAGCTTTTGTAATCTATAATGGTGACTTTCAGATAGGAACAGTTCAGTTGATTGATTTCATAGTTTTCCTGTGACTGAAGGAAGAAAGGGAGAAGATATATAGTAAGAGTAACAGCAATATACAGTAAAAGGACAGTAGAACTTGTTTGAACCAACTCAGAAATTACTGAATAGATATGCTAGGATTATATAACTGAAAGACATAGCTGCTAAAAGACACTAAACCAAAAGCACAAGTTAGTACACTGACATGGAAAAAAGGTGGGTGTAATTGCCAAAGACAAGCATGGAAACTTTCGAAAACTTGAGAAGTGAGGTAGAAACAGAGGTCCTTCTAGATGGCTCTTTGATAATGCCAGAATGGTTGTTGCTATGACGTGCCTGTTATCTGACCAAACAACTACCTTAGACACTGTCCTTTGTACCTTCAGGAAAATGGTGGTCCACATTAACCTAGTGTATGTCCTGTCCTAGCTTTTGTGGAGGCTGCAGTCCATCTATGCCATGGCTATACTTTTACACTCCTTGTCTGTACAGCAGCCCTGTCTGACTCTGAGGAGAGCTTTACAGTCACCCTTGGCTGCAACAAGGTCTAACTATGTGCTAAAAAAGCCAAAAGAAAAGAAGGCAATAAGAAATGAAGGCAAGTCACTGAAAAATCTTAGAAAAACCTATTCACAGCAAGGGGAGCGCGAAACTTCACTAAACACTAAAATGTACATCACCTTAGACATGCCTGTTTCTTAATAGTCTGATGATGAAGTGCATGGTGTGCAACTAGAAAATGTGGACTGTAGTAAACTATGGTCCAAAAAGTTTGGCAATTATTGGTGTATTATTGGCAATTATTAGGAGATGATGAAGAGCCAATATAGATTTATCAAAGGGCAGTCACATAAAGCCAATCTAATGCTTTTCTGTGACAGTTTAACTGGCTCAGTAAGGCTCTTGATACCGTCCCTCATGACATTCCTATAAGAAAAGTAAAGAGATAGTGGCTAGCTGGAATCATCATAGCTGGTTCCAGAACTGGTTAATAAAACATATTCAAGGCACAATCATCAATAGTTCAAAAGAAGACTGAGAAGAAATTTTACTGTGAGAAGCAAGTTGATTTTTTCCTCAGTCTAGTTCCAGTACATACTCTATTTTACAACATGGATGATGATGTAGATAAAAGATCACACACCACTAAAATACTTTCTAAAGTATTGTAGAAACAGTCTGAAATCAGCACAGCTAGATTCAATAATAATAAATGTAAAGCCCTAAACTTAGGAAGGAAAAAGAAAATCAAAAGGAGAAATACAAAAAGGAAAATTAACCATCTAAAAAAATAGCATGCCACTTACTGGGAAGTCTACTGTGACACTTACTAAAAAAGTACCACAAGCAATGAAAAAGTAATGTTGTTTCTGTTAATTTAAGCTGACGAGACAGTGCTTAGGCTGATATACACTCTTATAATGCCACAGAGGGAGGTACAATAAAACCTAAAAGGCTTCAAAAGACAGCAGGCAGAATGCTAAAACTTTTGGGAAGGATGACCCACAAGGAAAGACTGAAAAAATAGATGTGTCATAAAAGGGATGACTGATGGGAGACAGCAGTTGTCCTTGCCTATGTGAAAGGTAGCAATATGTAAAGAAAACAGTGAGCAATTCATGTCCATGGAGAGAAAAATTAACGTGCTTAAATTGAAGCAACAAAGTGCTGATACTGCAACAGGAAGGAACTGGCTGATGTTGATGCCAAGCCATTCTCCATCTTATTTGAAAAGTCGTGGTGGTCAGGTGAAGTCCCTGCCATCTGGAAAAAGATTGCTCTCTTTTCTTAAAAAGGGGAGAAAGGAAGATCTGGGAACCTGCACACTGGCAAGCCTGACCTCTGTGCCTGGGAAGATCATGGAGTAGATCCTCATGGAAGCAATGTTAAGGCACATGCAAGGTGATCCAAGGTGATCAAAGGCTACCAATATGGCTTTACTAAGGGTAAATTGTACCTAGCCAATCTGGCAGCTCTCTGTGATGGAGTGTCTGCAATGGTCCACAACTAAAGAGCTATGGATGGCATACAGTCATGTTTCTATAAGGCCTTCAGTATGGCATGACATCTTATCTTCAAATTGGAGAGACATGGCTATGATGGATAGAATATCCAGTGGATAAGAAATTGGCTGGAGGGACATAGCCAAAGAGAAAGAACTGCGGATTCTCATGAATGAAAACCTGGACATGAGCCAACAGTGTATGCTCACAGTTCAGAATGCCAACCACATCCTGGTCAAAAGATAAGTGGCCAGCAACTTGAAACAGGGGGTTTTGTCTCTACTATGCCCTTGTGAGACCTGCCTATAATACTGCATCCAGATCTGGGGTCCTCAGCATAAGAAAGACACAGATCTGTTGAAGCAGGTCCAAAGGAGAGTGATGGAGATGACCAGAGGGCTGGAGCACTCCTCCTATAAGCACAGAGAGAGCTGGCATTGTTCAGCCTGGAGAAATCTGTGGTGAGACCTCATTGTGGCCTTTCAGTACCTAAAGGAAGGTACTGTCAAAAGGAGGGAGAGCAACTATTCACATGAGCAAACGGTGATAGGACAAAGGGGGAACAGTGTCAAACTGATAGAAGAGAGATATAGATTTGATTTTAGGGAGCAATTCTTTACTATGAAGGTGGGGATTCACTGGATGGACTGCCCAGAGAAGTTGTGGATGCCCTCATCCCTGGAAGTGTTCAAGGCCTGGTTAGATGGCTCTGAGCAACCTGATCTAATTGGTGGCATCCCTGCACATGAAGGGGAGATATGGTTGGATCCAGATAATCTTTATGGTACTTTCCAGCCCAAACCATTCTGTGATTCTAAGTAGCCAAGTACGATTGCACAGTGACAAGAGCACAGTAGTACTGTAAACCGCCTCTGAATTACCTGGAGCAATAGCATCTGGGCAATTGCAACCCTTTCAAAGACCAGCAATGGGACTCAGCAGTGTCAATAGCTCTACACATCACTTATATTGACAGTTCTCCCTTTTCACTAGCTGAAACTAAAAAGATGTACATTTGGTGAAGATTTTTCCACAAAGGTCACTGCTGAATTCACAATTTGAAACCATTCACATGACATGTTGAAAAATAGCATAAGCCTATAAAAAGATGGGAGATGATAGCAGTCTATGGATCTTCTGGAGATTTTAGGTCCTTGGCTGAACCACAGTGTTGGAGCAAAATAAAATCAACTGGAATTCATTGTTCCACTCTGTGATGTCATGGCCCTACCTGAAAGATGATGCCATACTTCTCTGATGCAAATATTGAAAAAGTTGGAACTCACCAAACTTCCTGATCCACCCAGATGGGATTGGAGGGTAGTCCAAAAAACCCAACCAACCAAAACAAAACACAAACCCCAAACCAAAACTGGTGCTGCTTAATCCAAATTTCACCAGTGTCTGTCCCACAGGTAGATGTAAAACTCCAGCAACTGCTAATAAAAAGTTGAAACAGAGTCTGTATTTCACAAATACTCTCTCATGCAAAGTGTAGTTTATATAATATATTAAAACAACAATGTAGCCAAAATAACAGACTACACCCGGATGTACTTAAAATTAAATTCATCATGTAGGTCACATTCTGGGATGTTTCTCAGGGTAGAGCTCATTGAAGGATTGGGAACTTGGAGATTTGGGTTATTAGTTGGGGCTAGATGAGGTATCAAAAAAGGGAAATAAAACAGCCATTTATTTTCTCCCTCTAACATATGTTAGATCTGTGGCTGAATACTGTTGGTTCTATAATTAAAACTATATAAATGCTTATAACACATAAGCTGCTTCTGCAGTTTCATTGTAAATTCTGCTCAATGATATAGGGCTTTGAAATATTTAGTTTCAAAGCAGGCACAATGGGTATTTTGTTAGTATGTACATAATATGAAAATTTAAAAAGAGAATAGCAATTTAGAAATAAAAGAGAAAGAGAACAACTTTAAAGATCACTATTGACTGCAATTCACAAACTTCATAAGAAAAAAACTAATTTTAAAAATATGCTGCACATGCCTATTGGATGAAATTCTCCAAAGTTACTTACTATCAGAAGGGAGGCAGGAAGTGTAATCCTTAATAACCTTACAGTCCCTTCCAGCAGACTGAAGAACAGTGAGTTGTCTTCTGCAAAAGCTGCATACACAGTTAGACAGCAAGGAAAGATGGAAAAAAAAATAAATAAAAAGAGAGTACATGAACTATCCCCAAAGATGGAGAAACATTCACATTTAAATGTACACAGATGGTGGAATCATAAAGCAAAACAGTAAAAACTTTTACTTAACAGGTAAAATATTCAATCTTTGCTACCCTGAGGAGCAACCCCTTTTATCTGACATTGACACAAAAAATTCATAACTAACTTTTGTTCTTTTTCTGACCCTAGGATGAAACTTCTCCAGTTACAGCTGAAAACAGGCAACTAAAAAGCTTTGGAAGAGAAAAACACAATTACCTACTGCTCTCCTTCACTCCCACACGCAAACACACACCAAGTTTTGGGCAATTATCCAGATCTTTAACTAGCAAATATGGGAATGCTGCTTAGAAGTCTTTTTCTTACTGCTGGTGGAACTGCCTGTTTTTCTCGTAAGTTTCTAATTAGTCCTTAAAGCACCAGAGCTCTGCTTTGTTAGTCACTGTTTACAGCAGTGCTCTATTTGAATTTGCTGCTGTTTCCTTGATGGCTCAGGCAGGCTGTACAACCTCAGGCACACACCTACTTCAGGGTCTACCACATTAAGACTCTGTATCAGCAAAAATAATAAAGATCCTATTCGAGATGGTTGAAATTTAACAACAACCTTCCTACAGAGCTGGTGCAGGAACAAAGAAAGAAATCTAGAAGAGGAAATTGTTGACTTCATCATGCTGTCAACAACTTGTTATAAAGTAAAATGGGCAAGAGGTCAATTTTTATTTTTGTCCCAGGTCATGTATGACATTTATTCAGTGATTGTTTTTCTATGCCTTCGGTTTTGCTGTTTCTCCCTCAGGAAGAGATATGAACACACATAAAAATTAATTTTTAAATCCTGGCCATGCAAAGAAACTGAAGACTTATGATTTGGTACTGATGAACAATGCTTTTACACACTTTTAATTCACTATATGGAAAATATGGAAAAGCTGTGATATAACATTTGAGAAGACTGTGTATGCACAGGTGACTGGTTGGCTGTTGCAATGAAAGTGGTTTTAGGTGTAATGTTTCATATGACAGTTTAATGGTACCTCTGGAAATTAGAGAGTATAAATCAATTTTATCTGTCATCCTATTACAGACTTAAACTGATCATGATAGTTTATTTATGCAATACAAACTTTCTAATTAATATCTCATGTGTGCTAATTAAGCATGCTAATAGAAGATAAGTCTGTGTGAAAACATCAGAATTCTTTTGTTTTCTCCACTGTTTTAAAATCTATCGCATACAGCAATATGTATGCAAATTTTTCATTCTGAAGGGATTAACCTCAATTTATCTGAGCATAATTTTCTGTGGTTGGTCAGAACACGCTCTGATTGAAGTAAAGATCACATTAGTGCCTCATTATTTTCTTTCAACAGAGATGTTTGAAGTAAGGCTTTCTAACAAATGTGCCACTAAAGTCTCTGAAAGATTCTACAGGTTTATATTTCACTGCAAAACTTTGCAGTCAAGATTTAGCTTTTTTTTTTTCCTTCCTTTTTTTTTTTTTTACTTTCCCTTGTTCCTTGCTAAGCTGTTAAAAAGTCTTCCAAATGCTTAGACTCTCTACAACAATGATAATGGCAATTTCAAAACCATTACTGATTGTTTGTGCCATCTTCCTTTTATACCGTGCTTTGAAAGTGATAGTTTAAAAAAGAGTTTGCTCTTTTAGATTTTTGTTTTGTCTGCACTATTCCACCAATTCACAAAATGGTGATTATTAAATAAGTGCAAGGACTTATCTTCCAGTTTACATGTATTATCTGAGCTTCAAAGGACTTCACTAAGAAAATGCTACTGTAATGATGATAATTTTGTAAAACCCCTACCAAGTTTAATGGTTCCTGTTCCTTGTTTTCACTAAGAAACAATTCTTGATAAGTGAAAACAGTCTTCATTAATAACAATAACAAATAATACCAAAATAAAGACCACGTAACTCTTATTCTAAGGAAATTCTTCTTTTTGTTCCTATAAGGCTTGTTTTATTTTTTTTTTAATCAAGGTCATGGTTGATATTTTTATCAATCAAATAAAAAAGCCTATCTCGTATCTTCCAGGGCTGTAAACTTCAAAGAAATTCACAATAAATTTACAAGTGGGTTTCTAATAGTGAGTACTTGAAGAGCCAGAAAAGGAGATAATGCAAATGGGACAGAACTTAAAAAATAATTTCTGTTAATATTTGGCTCCTCATTTCCTAAGAACACAAATTTGTGGAGCTTCAGTGTCACCCTTCTGTGGAGGGAGAACCATTAGGGTTGGGGTTTTTATCCAGTTACTTCTTAGAATAACATTTTTTTTTTTATTCAGAGCTGAAAGTTTAACTAGAAAAAGTAGAATAATTTACTAGGGCATTATACCTGAAGAAAAATTAGCCCAATTTCAAGTATGTGAAGACATGCTGCTATTTCTAGAACAGGGAATTTTTATTCAACTTCAGGGAGAGCCTGAGGAGTCACTAAGACACACTTGAAAGCTGGATCTTTTGCTTACACTTCTAAAAATAAGAATGTATAAAGAATCTGGCATATGCTAACAATTATATTGTTAAAAATAATGTATTTTTGTATCTGCTGGCTATCACTACATGGACAAATTTCATAGAAATTATATTACATACCCTCACAAACATATTTGGATGATGTAAAACATTTGTTGTAAACTGAATTTCACTTAATGATTTATCTGCAAAAATTTCAGACTTGGAGAAAAGCTACATTTTACTCAGTGTTCTAAACATGAGGCTTTACTGATTGTAAAGCTCAGATCATGTCACAATTCAAATAATATATGCTCTTACCTAATCCAGTTTGCTTGACTTTGGGGAAAAATAGTAATATTAAGTCCAGGTGTGCTAATTCCCTTATGAGAAGTCTCCAGATCATTATTACTGAAGCTCAGGAAACTGTGATTCATCATATGCAAGTACTATTCTACAAAAGTTGTGAGGAAAAGTATTGTGGACTTTCTGTATGAACTTGGCCCAAAAGTGATCTAGTCCTGGATCAGCCTAGATATTGGAGTAGTTATTTTTCTGTAACTGCATTCATGATGGAAAGCATTTAGTGTAGTTATGTTATCAGTAAGCACTTTCACAGATTATCCTTTTTGCTACTGCTATAGACCACTGTATATTCTGGTGTGTATTTTTCAAATCAAATTTTAAAAAAAATCAAGAATAGAAAAAAAAGGACAGCTATACTGACCTATGCTCATGAACTGTAATTTTTAATGACCACAAAATATGAAAATGGTAGAAGGTATAAATTCCAACACTAAATATTTCTTTCTTGCTAGTTTTCCCTTCATAGTCAAAAATGGAAACTGTTTGTAAGGACGAATAAGAAATGTCCATACACAGAACCCAGTGTTCACATAAAAGTGTTTCTCATTTGCATCTGTATTTTCCTCTGGTAAATGTACTAAAAAAGAAAAAAAAAAAAAAGAACAAAAAAAGAAGTTCACAATCTTAAATTGTGGCCTAGACTTTACCATGCATATAGATGACTGAAGTCTAGGAGGGCCATAATGTCTTATAAAATTATTTTAGAATGCAGCTTTTCTGCTCAGAGCCTAAAGTCCTGCTCTCCAACCATCTTCCAGAAAAAAAGTAAAAATCTCATTACTCTAATCATGCATCAGGTATTACTATGTCTGGTTCCAGTGATTGCACAGATATGTAAGTACTATATAACACCAATCTTCAACAACTGTAATAGAAAATAGTTATATTTTGAACACTAAGTATGCAATATGCAGTCAGAGAGCTTCCTAGCTGTCAGTAACATCTGTCTCATCGGTAGGAGCAGTATTCTGCTTGCATGACCAACTGTTCTCTAAAGACTGTTTCTACAGCCGCCCACCAGCTGATAAAGTGTACACTTGTATTATGGAGCCTATCTTTCCTGCACTTGTAATTTTTCACAGATATGGCTGGGTGGGTCTCCGTTTGTCTTCAACCCATTATTTAAAAATGTGACTGCTATCACCTTGATTGTGTGACAGCCAGACCACTCCAGAAAGGGTAATCATAAAATTTGGGTTAAGCAATACAAACCCTAAGTCCTTATGAATAACCAAAGGCACTAGTATCCTCTGAAAAGTAACTAAGAGGGCATTTTCTTGCTGTTTCTTTTCTGTTTACAAAAAGTTAGTTTCATTTTAGGGAGAAAATGTTACAATCTTTCACAGAGTGTGCCAAAGTAAAAGTCTGTGCATTAAATCTTTGTGATGGACACTACAATGTCAAATGTAGTAAGAACATCTTGGATAATCTTATCTTTAAAAAATGAGGAGATACTTACAGGAATCTGTAACAATACTATAAATTAATAACCTATGGCATAATCTTTATATATGATATTGCTTTCTTCCTCAGCTTACTCTGGTAACTCCTCCACTCTTCTAGAGAAGGAAGCAATGTTCACAGAGTTCCCCATCAGAATTAGAAACATTTTAAGGAGAGTGTTGCACAGACTAACATGGCTTTGCACATTGTTTGCTTTTCTTTTTATTCTTTTTGTTCTTGCGTAAAATATGGCAGCTTGCAATCCAAGCCTAGGCTACAAATAAATATTGCAGCAGGTTCCTCCTTCCATGTATTTGCCTCTCGTATGGCTCCCAGACACATTTTAGCCCAAATGGCCTACAGCACAGCTTACTCCCAGTTACCATTCTACAGGCCATGAGGATGCAGACAGGCTTTGATATAGCTGATCTTAAATGCAATAATTACCAGTGTATCTCAGAATTTGAGATGCAAATCAGCTGATACTGGTTTCAATCATATACAGTGACCAGCCAAGGTATATTGCATAAGTTTGTCGTTTGCTCAAAACATGTAAAACACGTAATACACGCAAAACATGTAAAACATGTTGCACTGACATAGAGTTAATCTAATTTAACTGCTCACTAGAAACACCCTAGCAAAGGCAAATGAATTACCTCTAGAGCTAACAAAAAGGAAACCTCAGAGGTATCAGGAAGTCTCCTCTATTAATATTAGAGTTATTTACAATAGATTGGATCCATCCCTAGTGTGCTTTAATATTCTTGACTTTGTGGCAGATTTAGAAAGTTTACATCCCTCCCTTGGAGTGGAGCAGTACCTGTAAAAGCATCCAAAAATATGAGAGACAGGTTAATAAGAGTAATCTGAAACTTTTAATGGCTATTTAGTCATTCACATATAGTGAGCACTCATAAATTGATACAGCAGTGTGATGGTTTTGGTTTAGGCCTTCCTGGTCACCAACCTGTAACTAGGTATCCAGGGAAGTGACCACTGTACCCAGTATTCCCTACGATTTTTACGTAAACCAGGGTATAAATAAGTGGGAGATTAGAGACCTCGTTTCTTCTTCGCTTCCGGTGAGGTCCAGGAGCAGGGAGTCACTCTGTTAGTCTCGCTTATCTGGCTGAGGCCTACAGTGA
>JAWWES010000094.1:45846005-45888163 GCA_035583135.1 Lophotriccus pileatus
TTAATTAGAACTGTTGTAGATATAGTTGTTTAGTTTTTTATTTTACTAGTAATAAATCCTAATATTACTTCTCCCCAATCATCTCTCTTTTGTCTGCATAAACCTCCTCTCAACTTAGAGCAACTTAGACCAATTATGTTGGGGGGTGTGGTAAAAATTGCCCCTAGACAATCCCACGACATATACTTAGACCCTGTAATGAATGATTGTGATTTACCATGGTCCACAGTTAAGGGAACAGGAACTCCACAGCTGATTCTTGTCAGCTACCCTTATTTACTAAAGATAACTAAGCTTGTTGGCTTGCTAAGCTCAGAAGTTTCACCTTGGTGCCACTGCTGACATACAGCTGGCACAAGATTTTATAGTGCAGGAAAACATGAGTTATTTTAACTACAACCAATGTGAAAAAAAAAAAAATCCCATTTCTCCCACAAATAGAGATTGTAATAATTTGCTTTTGAACTTATTACCTGGACAATCATGTAGCTATGGGTATTTCTGTTGGAATAGATGCAGTTGTATCTCCAAGGACAATCTGAGTCAATGGATTAAAAAAGTTATTTTATAATTTTTTAAAGTTATTTTTGTACTTCTTTAAAGTGGACTTTCACGTGCTTGTTATTAGAATGACTAAGGTAGAAGCCAACTATTCAGAGTGGAATATCATAAAATATTATCATTACTAAATATTCTAATCCACATAAATATAAGAAGAGTCAAGTATAAATACTAAGTATATTTACTGCCATACAAGCCAATAAACATACAAACAAGATGAAGCCCAGCACACATTACCACAACAATACTCAAATTTTGAGAGCAGAGAACCCCACCTGGGTTTTGGGGCATATGCATGTATCAGCATGCATCAGGCCAATCTATCCTCTGTGCCTCCCCCAGAGCTGTTACATTTATACCTTGTGAGGCAGAGAAATGGAAGATGCATGACCTATTTGCTAAACCTATGACCCACAAAAAGCTGAGGAATGCACAACATTGTTAAAATTAGCAATAGCTACGTCTTATACATGGATGTGCACCGTCCTAAATGGAGAACAGAGAAAGCCAACAAACTTGTTGCTTATCTTCACTGATTACAGATAAAAGACAGCACATGCACCTCCGCCAGGTTTGTTAATCAAACGGGATGGGTGCCTTCAGTGCTCCTGGTGTGTCTGAACCAGGCTTGGGGCTGACCTGTTGGAAAGCAGCTCTGCAGAGAAGGATCTGGGTGTCCTGATAGGCAACAAGCTGTCCATGAGCCAGCAGTGTGTTCTTGTGGTTTGGAAGGCCAATGGTGTCCTGGGGTACATTGGAAGAGCATTGACAGCAGGTTGAGGGAGGTGATCCTGTCCCTCTACTCAGCCCTGGTGAGGCCTCACCTGGAGTGCTGTGTCCAGTTCTGGGCTCCTCAGGACAAGGGAGACATGGAGATCCTGGAGCAGGTCCAGTGGATGGCAACCATGAGGATTAAGTGACTGAAGCACTTTGGTTATGGGGAAAGGCAGAGAGAGCTGGGCATGTTCAGCCTGGAGAAAAGGTGACTCAGAGGGGACCACAGTAATGTATGCAAGTATCTGAAGGGATAGTGCCAAGAGGACGGGGCCGGGCTCTTGTCAGTGGTGCAAACAGGAGAAGAGTCACAGGGCAGAAACTGACGCAGAGGAAGCTCCATCTGAACACGAGGAAGAAGAACTTTACTATGCGGGTGACCAAGCACTATACAGATTGCCCAGAGAGGCTGTGGAGTCTCCTTTACTGGGTATCTCCAAGAGCCGTCTGGAAGCAATCCCACAGCCCGTGCTCCACCAGGGAGGCAGGAGGAGATGCCCCACTGCGCCCCTTCCCACCCCACACGGTGACCACGCCCGTGCCGACACGGCTCCCCTTGGCACCGCCCCGCCCCCCAAACGCGCCTGCGCGGCAGAGCCAGGCGGGAGCGGGGCTGCCCTATGGGCGTGACGTCACGCAGATGACATCATCGGCGCGGCCGTGCGGGCGGGGCCGGGTCGCTCCCATGGAGGACGAGGAGTGCCCCGACCTGGTGCCGATCGGCGCGGGGGACACCGAGCCCGGCCCCGGCGGGAGGATCCCGGTGACGATCATCACGGGGTACCTGGGTGAGCAGCGTGAGGGACGCACGGCGGGGACCGCGTGCGGGCAGGGGAGCCCCGAGCGGGGCCGGGGCTGCAGCGCGGCCGTCGCGGCGGCGGCGAGGGAGAGAGGCCCGCGGCCGCCTCCGCCCCTCCGCGGGCTGGGGGAGCGGCGCGGGGCCCTTCCACCGCCACAGGCGTGTTTGCAGGACGATTTTGAGCTCTGCTTTTAGCACCTTGTGTTTACGGTTCGCCTCTTTGGGTCGTGATTGAGAAATGGCTTTTGGACACGCTTAACGTCAGGGTGGTGTAACATGTCTGGCTCGGTTAAATGCAGACTGAATTGCAGTCTGAAAGGGGGAGGTTCGGCGTCCCTCTCCCAGACCAACACGGTTACTGTGTGCTGCGCAGTCACAGTTGTGGACGGTAAGGTTCTGGTTAAATATAGGATCGCCAGCACTTTTCTGATGGTGCATCACGCTCTTTCAGGAAAGAGGGCAGGGAAAGAAGGTTGCCTTACCAAATTGCCCTAGTTGTGATGATCGTCCAGTTTGGACTGGATGATACCTGCCAACCCTAACAATTCTGTGATATTGTGCGTGGGATGGAATTGCTGGTAAGGTAATATTGCAGAGGTTATGTGTAGTGTGTTTAACAGTGTTCTGTTTAAAGGCAGTGGCACATTCGTGGTTACTGACGACAGAAGAGTTGGTCAGAAAACGCGATGGGAGGGAGAAAATTAAGCATGCCTTTTGTTAAGAAAAAACACAAAAGTTAGTTTTCTTGGAAAAGACTGTCCAGCTAGTAGGGGACTTTATCAAGAACTGACAGTGAATGGAAAACAATGGGTCATTTAAGACTGAGATTTAATGGGCTCCATGAGCTCAAATATCTGTACAAATTAATTTCTACATCGTTACAGTAGGATACTAGAATGAAAACTAATATTTCAGAAGAGACTTGCCTGAAGTGTGCATGTGCATAAGAGTATCTGCTTTTTATTTGAAAATGTAAGCTTTTTTTTTCCTTTTACATTTTAATAGAAATATGGTCTGTGTTCTAGGAGCTGGGAAAACCACTCTTCTAAATTACATACTGACAGAACAGCATAATAAAAGAATAGCAGTTATCCTGAATGAATTTGGAGAAGGTATGTAAATGTGCAGAAACCCTTTTTTTTTCCCACAAAATGACAAGTATAGAAAATTGCTGGAAATCAAGACCATTGTAATTTGAAATCCATTAATGAAATTATTAATACACCCTGTAGTTTTCAGAAGGGTAGAAAGTCTTTTTGGTGGTGTTCATAAAACAGTGCTATGTATTAATATGTTTTGCACTTAAATTCAGCCCCTCAGAGTAAAATAAATGAATATTGTTGGAAATGCTGTACCTCCATTTGTCCAACCCAATTTCAAGCAAATGGAAATCAAAATAACATGCTGGTAGATAATATTTTTTTTATTCCCTTTCCCCTTGGCCATTTACAGATCACAAATTATCTTAGACCAGGAAACGAGGAGATGTGTGCTTGGTGTCTATGGTTCTTTGAACTCTTTGCTTTCAGGATTTTTAATTGCTATGGCTGTAATTTCTTATCTGTGCCATGGTCAGCATTGCTTACAGTTTGCACTGTGTTGGTGCTGGGCTCTTTGTTTGTTTGTTTTCCTCAGCAAAAATGCATGCTGCTTTTCTGGTCCTGGAGCCTAAAATAAAATGTAGAGACAGAGCCTTTATTTAATACGGAGGCACTGGCTAAATTCCCTTTCTTTTAACAAAATTTGTGGCACTTATGATGTACCGTTATCCTGTGAGTTTTGGTCTTTGTAGAATCAACTTCACCTTGGCTTTTAAATTTGTCATAAAATGGAAAATACTAATTCCTGATGAACATGTCAGAAACATGATCTCAGAAGAAAAGAATATAATTCAAGAGTAGAAATGTGTACCAATTTGAATCTTTTTCTCTCTCTTACAGGCATTGTCATGCAAGATTGTAGATTAAAAATATAGTACTACTTGTATTTTCAGGAAGTGCCTTGGAGAAGTCTCTGGCAATCAGTCAAGGGGGAGAACTCTATGAAGAATGGCTGGAGCTCAGAAATGGCTGCCTGTGCTGTTCAGTAAAGTAAGGAAGGACTGTTCTACAAGTTCTTACAGTGAGTCTTGGGGGGAATTGAGGAAAGGAGAAGATATACAGGATTTGGTTCCTAAAACTGATGGTAGTATTGATTGAGACTTCTTTTGTCAGATGAAACAAGAATTGCCATTAGGAAGATAGAAATTTATTTCCTTTTGCTGCCTTACTGGTGTGGAGTTAGTGTCTTCTAGAAAACTAATCCACATACCGGTGCATACACTATTGGGGTATTGTAGAGTAGAGAGCTGTCCCTCTTCTGTTAGTATTATGTGCTTCAATATAGGAGCTAAAGATTCAAGGAGGCTGGAATTAGGACTCAGGTTTCCTAGTTTTCACGTTAAATACTTAGTCTATGTTTCTTTATTTTTACGGTGGTTAATGCTTGAATATTGTATACATCAGAAGGGGTGAATGGAGAACCTTTTGCGACTTAATGAAACACGATATTCAAAATTGTAAGCTGATGGTCGTGTTAAAAAGCAGGAGAGTGTTTGTTTCTTTGGCATGTTTTTTACTCTGTTTGTTTGAATGCTAGATTGTTTGTGCTAACCTTATAATAAAGGTCATGGCCTGTTTGTCCTGAAAATTTGGAAGAATTGGTCCTACGCCTAAAATGATAATAGATAATAAGTGGAAAACAGAAGACCCTATTCCATTGTGTTCTGCTGGGGTGTAAGGAAGGGTACCATTGCTGCTATGTTCTATATACATTGTTTCTTTTATATAAAATGCTATACATTTCTGCTTCAGGCTGGCCTCATCAGCTACGATTGCACATCTTAATTTTGCTGTAGGTGAGATGGAAAGGTGGGAAGAGGAACATGGTTCAGTTCCACGTCCTTTACAGAGTATTCAGTGTTTGAAAATAAATCTTCATTTGACTCACCTTTGTTATGCCTGGTGGGAATAGGCAAATACTATTTTCAGACTGAAATAAAACAGAAAACTAAAATTTGCTTAATACTAGAGCAGTAGTATGATGACTAAATTTTCAATGTAGACTGTAAGTCCTGACTCAGAACTTTGGCTTTGATGATACTAACACTGTGTTCTGCATCAGAAGATACATGTTAATGCATGTTTTAGCTTGTTTTCTCTGTTCTCAGGTTTAATTGTTTCTTCTTACAGGGACAATGGTGTGAAGGCTATTGAAAACTTGATGCAAAGGAGAGGAAAATTTGACTATATATTGTTAGAAACAACTGGTTTGGCAGATCCAGGTAGTTCACATTACGGCTTTCATAACCATGATAATTATTCTGTTTTTATGGAATGTTTATTTGCTCACCAGTTAGTTCACTTTGCAAAATGTAATATAAAGTCGTGAGTTGTCAAGCATATATGCTTTGATTGCTGTATAGACTCCAATGAATTGGATAAGGATAGATGTGGGGTTGTGGACCAGTTGTTTAGTTGTGTTTTGTTTTGTTGAACTTGCTCCAAATTGACTCTATAGCTTAACAGAAATCCAGTTAAAATATATTTCTATCAAGAGAAGACACTGGTCTTAGAGAAGAGGATCATTCTCTGAAACTAATAGTTTTCAGTAGACTTTTAGTGTTCTGCATTGCTCCTTTTAAAATATAAATTGTTATCATCTAATGTATTGTTACACTGTTTGATAGGCCTTATATTTTGTGAAGTTCTAAAATACAGTGTGAAACAGACCAATACATTCTTCTTACACAGCAGTAATACATTTTGCAAAATTTTTGTGTATTCTTTAGTGATATTTATTATAAAAAAAGTGTTTAAACTTAAGCTCATGTTAATAATAGCTATATAAAATAATTTTATCCACACCATCCCAATTAGAAATTTGTTGTTGATGGAGAATGAAGAAAATTCTTATCAGAAATCCAATTGTTTCCACTTTAGGAGACTGATGCTTCTCAGCTCAAAGCTAAATAGTTGTCATGGTAAAGTAATTTTCTTCAAAAGACGGGACATTGATTTGGCCTCTGTTACACACAAAATCTGTTCGAGTCAAATTGGAAAACTATTAAGCGTTTTGGAAAAAAAAATCAATAGATATCAGAAAACCATTACATGCTGTGGCCCTTGCTATATCTTGCATGGGTAAGCACTGTGAACAACTGACAGGTATTTGGTGTTGATACAGAGTGATGTTTGGAGGACTTCAGGTAGGAAATTTTAGGTGTTGGAATGACTTTAGTTACTGATTTTATTTTCTTTTTTCTTCTGACGTGTTCAGTAGTCTTAGCCTGATGAGGCTTTGAGCAGCCTGGTCTAGTAGAAGGTGTCCCTGCTCATGGTAGAGGAGTTGGAACTGGAATCTGCTTTACAGGGTTATTTTAGCAGAAAACAAGAGTAGCACACTCCTAGGCCATGTGCCAGGTGTCAGGTCACAGATTCCAGGTCTTTGATAGAATGTGGTCCCAGTTGTCCAAATACTTGCTGATTTTTTTCTCCTGACTTGTCAATTTAATATTTGCCATTTTACAAGTTACTGTACAAAAAAAGACAGAGCACTGCCTGTTTCATTATTCAGAAGCACCTCATCTGCATGGAAATTTAGTGGGTATCTTCTTTTTGGCTGGTGGGGTGGGAATGGAGGTGTGTATCTCTGTGCCATGACCTAAACAATGTCTGAGAGATGAAAAAGGGAAGTACAGAATAATGAGAAATGAGGAAGATTTAATGACTTTTAAAGCTTTTTGTAGTCATAGCTGTGGATGTGCACACTGGTGCGATACTTTGGTAGCTTTTGGTAGGTCAAATTTGGCTTGACACACGGTACTTGACATCTGTGATGCTTTCTGAGTTTGGAGAGAGCTATTTCAAGTACAGCACTACAAATACAGTTTTTCTATGAAATGTCTCCATGATGGTAGCTTACTGGACAATCTGCAACTGTATGTATACTGCACTTCTTAGGAGCTGTGGCCTCCATGTTCTGGGTTGATTCTGAACTGGGAAGTGATATATATCTTGATGGTAAGAATTGAAAACTTGTTTTCCTATGTATTTGCATTCCATATCTGAATTTGGTGTAATATATTCTTAGAATTTAAGGCAAGGTTTCAGAAAATGTTTGAAATGCATGAACTTGGTTCTCACGTCATATGATTTGAGCACAGAGACACCCTTGTTTATTCTGATGCTTGTTTGTCTCCTTGACAAGATATTTCAGTTTGCTAAATCCAACGAAAGTTTTGTAGTGCTTTACTAGGGGTCAGATATGGAGAGATCTTGATTGTAGCTAGATGTTATAAAACATTATTTACGAGCTTTATTCCTTTTTCTTACTTCCCTTCCCCCACTCCCAATGCAAAGTTTCCTAAATGATTTCTTTTTTTTCTGAACTCGTGACTTGTCAACATCTGGATGCTTCTGCCTTCTGTTTTTTTTGCTTTCTCTGCCTATTGAACTCTTGTTAGCTCTAGTGTTTGCTGTGTTCCAATAAAAAACTGTATTTACTGAAATATAAATCACCATTATATGTGGTTAAAGGGCATTTTTTTAATGTAGGAAAAAATAATTAAATTTTGGCTTAAACAAATGTCCTACTAATGCTTTCGTCAGTCTGTGAAAATACCAATTTACCCAAGGAAGAAAATATTGAGTTGGAAAAGAAAGAACTTCCTAAATTTCTACCAGAGATTTGCAAATTCCTGGTAACTTAGAATATCTGCATACCTCAGTCAGTCCTCTTAATTTGTTTCAATATCCTGTAAAAGCCTACCTCTGCCAGTTTGCTGTTGTGGAAAAAGAGGCATCTACTTTGTGAAAATTTATCTCACCCGGTTTTGTAGATATTTTGTTACCACAGATATGAGTGACAAATAAAAAAATAATTGTGTGACAAGTCTAATGTTCAGATACTTTCAATGCTTCCATTTTATTATAACCAATTGTAAATGTGCTAGTGTTGTTTCTTTTGTACTGGAAGCTTACAAGTTGTTAAAACTGTCACCTGCTTTCAGCACATTTCCATTTCATTTTAATGTTTTCTTTTAGGAATTTTATGTGTTGTTGACGCAAAGTATGGATTGCAGGTAAGTTACTGGATTTATTATGTGTTTTAAAACTGCAGCATTAGAACACCTATTGCGATATTGTTCGTATGGATGAATTAATTTTTACAGTAGCTGTAATTCTTACTGTGAATGAGGATGTTTCATTAGAACTATGTTTTGAATGGGAACAAGGGATTACTGATATTCATAGGAATATAGATTCTTACTGACACAACTAATGTTTGCTACAAGTTGTCAGGTTGCTAGGTACTTTTTTCCTTCTAGTTCTGTCACTTCACTCAGGAATCTTGCTTTTATTCCAAACAGGCATTTGGCTTACTGTAAAAATTGTGAAAAAATCAGTTTTGCAGAATGTCATTGGTCCACGTTAGTTGAAAGGGGAGGACCAAGAACAGGCGTACCAGTGTGGTAACAATTGAGTTAGGGCTCAGACTGGGAAGTGTGCTGATGTAGTGGCAGTTGTGGTGAGGAGAGATGAGAGTGCCAGTGTCCTGGTACTTCTTCGTATGAAATGATTATTCTATTTATATGGAAGAAGACAAAAAGAGCAGGCATTAGAGTAATCTGTATAAAGTATAATGTAAAAACAGATGTATAGAACAGTGAGCTTGGCTAATAGCAAAAATTGTGATTAAATCAAATAGTTCAACTTTTTTTTATAATAGGTACACGTTAATGTAGTTATTAGCAACTTAAGAACCTAGGAAATGACTGCCTTGATTGGGTATTAATTTTTCAGGATTCAAAATAAAAGTAACCATAAGAAAAGATGCCATCATGGTACGAAATTTTCATCATGCTATGGAAGTGTTTTTAATATTTCTGCATTTTACATGGGGGAAGGGGCTGATTGGCTCTTTTAAGCAGGAACCATCTTCTAAATCAACTCAACTATCAAAAGAAATCAAGTAATCATATCATGTCTTAGGTCAGCTCCTTTTCAGCTGCGTGTCCCCATATGAATTCGGATGTGTTTTATTGGTTGCAAAAATGTTGTTCTGTTTGTCTTTCCTTTTCTGCAATGCTGAATTGTTGTCTTGAATCAAATAAAATTGTGTTGCACATAGCAGCACTATATTATTACTGTTTGACAAATAATTTATAAAATTTTAAACTTTCAAGTAATATATCAGAAACAACACGTAAATGTTTAGAAACATTCAGTTTTTCTATGTACTGTTATGTTTGACAGCTCAATGAAACCTCTTACATTATCTAGTCAGTAAGCCTGTAAAACACTGACATTTACTCAGAATAGTAGGAATTCCAGATTTTCTCAGCTGTATACTAAGTAAACAACTTTTGCATTGTGTAAAGGACTTGCTAACTGGAGCAATTCCTCTGGTTGCAAAGCTTGACCTCAACAGCTGCTTGTGATTCAAAGAATTTTGAAAGCAGTACAGGTAATGATATTGAGATAATAGGCCATAATTTAAGTTGTCATGCTTCAAAGAACTAACCCATCAAAAGAAAAGCTGACAAATAGCCCTATGACCAGTCAGCTAAATTGAAACTGAAGTGGTAATTGATATCATGGGTTATCACTGTAATGAGTTTGTCACCCAGCAATCTGAAATACTGAGTTTTTTAATCGAGGGCAAACAGCTGGACAACTTGAAGTTGCATTTGTCAACTTCCAAGACTTGACATCTCCACTACAGGCATTGTTCTTTTCAGGAGAATAAATCTGACAACATTTAATTCCATAGAATCAACACACAGAAGATTATAAAGGAAAGGTCAGAGGAGAGGTTTCCTGAGAGACATCTTGTAGTTATGCTCTGCTTAGGCTGCGCACAATCAGGAAACCCTTCAACTTGTTTTAAGGTGACAGACTCACAGTATGCAATAATCTATTTTTGTTTTTCGAGTCAAATATTGTTACGTGCCTGATAATTCCACTTGAAGAAAATACAGTTTTCTTGGGTTTTTTTAAATCTATGTATCTCCCATGACAATTATTTCCACTTCCATTTGGTATTTCTGTATCTTGAAACTCAAATTTTAAAGAAATATTCCTGGGACATTTATAGCTGATGAAGGAATGCACAGGACTCTAGTCTTCCCAGAGATGTAAGTGGCGAGTTCTTACTAACATTACAGCATTGGTTTAAAGTTTTACTTCCTCCAGGTGTCTGCAACATTTCTATCCTGTAGATTGCTGCCTTATGTTAGGGGGCAGAAAATAACTTCAAGCTAAACCTTCTCTTCTTCAGCATAGTCTGTTGCTGTGGCTAAATTAAATTAGGCTTTATGTTGCTAAACTTCAGGCTACAGCTTGAGATGCAGGAATTTTTCTCCCTTTCACTGATTCTGCTCTGAGGACATTAGCTTGGGCAGACAAGTGGAGCACAAAACTGCACATGTACTTTAACTCCTGAGGCATGACCAGAAGCTTCTGATGTTAGGCAGACTTGCCAGGGAGTAGTGGTTTATTCATACAAAGCCTGGAAAAAGAGTTACCAGTTTTTTCTACCCAAGTTTGTCAGCTCTTTCAGAGAAAGGGAGTGTGATTAAAGTTATGCATATGAAATACTGTACTGCAGCCCAACCCATTTTCAACAGATAATTGAGGTCACACTCATCAGTGAAACTACTGAACTTCCATTTTTTTCAGATTTTTTTTTTCATGGTTACTGTGTTATGGTGGGTGACCTTTTTACTTCATCATAAAGCTGAAAAATAATTAAAATATAATATAGTAGTTTTATAATAGTTTTTCAACTCTAGCATAATAATAATAATAATAATTAGACTAGTTTTCATAAAAATAATTATAAGCTTCTGTAATGGTGAATGTATAAATATACTTTTTCACCATCATTTTCAGAAAAATTATAGATGCCATCTTTTTCGATATCTTATTGAAGAACCTCAGCTGGACTGGGTTTGACCTCCCTTAGTTTCAAATGAATCTAAATGTAATTAAAATATGATTAATCCAATTGTTTTAATTTTTGTCTAGCACTTGACAGAGGAGAAACCAGAAGGCCTTGTCAATGAAGCATCTCGGTATGGCTGTAGGAATTCATTATATATATGACAGTTAGGAATTGCACTGTATAGAAGTTCATTGTATTGGAAGTAGCTTCTTTTTTTTTATAAGGCTTTTTTCTCCTCCTTTGCTTTAAACCAAAGTAGATTGGTGTAATGAGGTAGCATATAGAAAAGTGACTTCATGCTCCATTTGATCTTTCTGCCAAGACCTGACTCCTGTACTTCAAAAGTGATGGGATTTTGCGTAAGTGAAGGGGAAACATGAATGGGGAGGGGAAGAAAAAATTTCGTGTTAGGATCTATCTGATGCTCAAAGCAGAACTGGAGATAGAGGAATATTTTTTGATAGACATGGAACCACAATAATTAAATGTAATTGTTACAACTGAAGTTTTCATAAAGAGACTTAAAGTATCACTTTACAAAGACTGCACGCAAGAGCAATAGGAACTTGTGAAGTTGTTAGATCAGTAAGCACTTTGGATTAGATGACATTAAAAAATGCCTTTAAGGAAACAAACAAACAAAATCTTGAAAAAAACACCCTGAAACATAAAATTTAGCAAGCTTTGATTTGGTCTCTTAGGACATAGAATAACTCCTCAAGGAGAAGCCAGTAGTACTTTAATCATGCTCCATGATGTTCTAGTTTGATTAATGCTTGCCCTTCTGTACTAACAATGTTTATACTATTTTTTGGGGCCATGGGAGAGAGATGTTTCTGCCTTACAGATAAAGGGTTTGTTCATATTGTCTTTTTTTTCTTGACACACAGGCAAGTTGCATTAGCTGATCTTATAATCATAAATAAAACAGATTTGGTTTCAGAGGAAGAATTGAATAAAGTCAGAACATCTGTGAGGTATGAAGCTTTTGGCATAACTGTAACAGTTATTTTAATTTCAATGTAGTTACTTCTTGCTGTTAGTATAGAAATTAGATCTCATGATTACATTGACACAAATTGTTAGCTTGTAAGGGAAAAGAGACTGCCTCTTTCTAATGCAATTTCAATACTTCTGTGTGCTTACACAGCTGTAGCAGTTTGCCTGTCTAGGTGTGATTTGATCTTATTTACCTTTGTTTTAACTGTCCATGCTTTTACATTTCTGGGCAGATGGTAAATACGAGTTCACTAGCAAATACAAAGATATATCAAGAAAGTAACAAACAATTGTCATGGGAGCACAAGAACCAATCTCGACCAGTCTGAATCAAATCAGTGATCAAAGATATATTTTCTATCAATACCATGACAACCCAAATAAAACATTTAAATTTTTAAATACTTTACAACTGTATAGTTGTTTGAAATCTGAAAGTAAAAATGCTTAGACCGAGCACAGAGTATCCTGAGGAGCCTTGGATAAGAAAATGCTGTTCTAACTGGTAGTATCTTGTTGTCAGAACTTGTAGTTTCTCAATTCTGAGGGGAAACCAATTATCTCAAACCAATTACCTATTGGTTTGATCTACAAGTTGGTAACAGAGTTGGGGTTCTATTTTGCATGGTGCTGTCCATGGTTAACAATATTCAAGCAATATATCACGGTTGTATTTTCATCTAACTAATAATTTTTCTGTTTTATTTTAGGTCAATAAATGGACTTGTTAAAATTCTAGAGACACAAAGATCAAGGTATTAAATGGCCAGTATTACTAGGTACTAGATCCTGCTTCTTTTGTGACAATTTTAAGTTTTCTATTAGATCCACTTGCTTAAAGAAAAACTATTGAATTAGAAATGTTTAATTCAATATTTATTTATGAATAAACATCCAGAAAAAATAATTATTTTAAATAAGTGAAAATCTATTTTTCTTTTCTATTTTTTTGTTAGTTTTCCTATTACAGACTCATGGAACGGGTCAGGTTGGAAGGGACCACAGTGGGTCATCTGGTCCCACTTCCCTGCTCAGGCATGGTCATCATAGAGCACATAGCACAGGATTGTTTCCAGAGGGTTACTTGTAAATATTCTTTAGTAAAGGATACATAATGTCTCTTCCATGATTAGACATTCCAAAACTGAAATAAGCACAAAATTAACTTATTGGAATGTTATTTGAGAACACATCCTTTTTAATTAGGGGGTTTGTCCCTCAAAAGCCCACATTTAAAAGGGACTAATATAGCAGTTTCTTGAGAGTTTCAGTATGATTTTTCAGAAAGCTACTGACAACAAACAACTGGCACTGAGCTGGTCATGAATTTTACACAAGAATTGTTTACATTGTATTACATTATAAATCTTTTATCTTAGAAACTGCTTTGTAAAAGTACTGTTGAATGTAGAAGTTAATAATTCTGGCTATGCTCTGGAAATGGTGTTTTTAAACCTCTCGTGTTCTTTTTATTTAGCCACATGTTACTAATTGCATTTGATAAGCTATCAGTTCCTTTTAGCAGTGAAACCTATAGTCTGTATTTCTTTGTAAAAAAACCCAGTTTCTTATGCAAGTTTATACATAGTGGTTCTTACAAGCAAATATGATCAGTTGTCTGTTCTGTATTATATTTTTCATTTGTCTGTTTCAGATTTTAGAATTGAAATTCCACTTAGCAGCACTTGCCTCATATAGTTATTTCAGTTTTCTTTGCTAACAGCGTGTCAGTATAAGGGGTTTGTGTCTGGAGAAGCTCAGGGTTCCTTTTCCAATTTAGGAAAACTCAGGGTTTTTTTTGAGGCATGCTGTATAAGGGATTTCTTGGAAATATTTTGTATTTTCCTGTATTATTAAAAACTTTGTTTCTGTATTTACTGTGGAAATAAACACAGCATTCCCACGTAGAAAACAGTACCAGCCATGGACATCCAAAAATAAGGCTAAGTATGTATTGCATTAGTCTGATAGACAGGAAGGCAAACATAAGCTTCAGTGAACCCTTTAAAAAATATTATTTAAATATACATGATATTTAAATGCATCCAAAATACAAAGCTTTTATTTTTCCCTCTGTTTAGAGTTGATCTCTGCCATGTCTTGGACCTACATGCCTTTGACAGTTTATCTGGAATAAGGTAGGGTGATAATTTTGCTGTCTTCTGTTAGAAATAATAACTATTGTATAAATACAGGCACCCTCAAATCCTGGCTCAAATTCACTTCTTAGTTTTTGGTAAAAATTCTGGTTTAGTAACTTTGTAAAGTGACATCTTGATGACCTAGAGGCCTCCTTAGATTTCACAGATAAGAATGACAAACTGAGGTTCCACAGCAAACAAAGGCACTGCAAATTCTGGTTACTGTGTTCTGTTCCTTTTTTTTTTTTAATGCCAACTGCGTACTTCAGCATGTTGGATTGGTGCAAAAGGAAAATTGGAAGCAAGGGAAAAGGGATTTCTGTTCATCTTGTGTGGTTAAGTTGTCCAGCAAAAAGAATGAGAAGTATTGGAGCAATCATAAAGAAAAGGAAGAAAATCATAAAGAAAAGCAGCTGAGGGCAGTATTAGCTTCATTTTTCCTCCTAGATGCAGACTGTTCACTTCAGGTAAGAGAGTGTAGCCACTTCCTTATTCACAGAAGGGAAAAGTTGCAGGACATGCAAGTTAGTAACTTCTAGTAGATGAGGTGCTTATAAGATATGCCTGTGAACGGGTGCAGGACTGTCCCAAGTGATAGCCCTTTTCTTTTTTTTTTCTCTGGCGTTGGCTTTGATCACTGAAAAGTAGTGTTTGTTTCTTCTGAGCTCCTTAAATGGCCCACTGAGATTCATATGAATGGCAGCATCAGGGAAGTTACAGACTAGGCATCCCAAAGAAAGGAAGGCCAATATATCCTTTAAGGGCAATACATAAATGTTAGTTTGTAAGCCAGATCATAAACCCATGTCCTGAGTTCTTATAATGAGTCAGCTAACTAAGTTTACTCATGCTGGAGCCACACAACAGGGATAAAGCAGTAAGAAGATGTGAACCAGAGACCAATTGTTCTCGATAATGGCAATTGACAGTTGGATCTGATTACCTGTAATATTAGGTGGTGGTCAGCAAGGTTTGCTAGGAAATGCTGCACTCTACAAATCTGAGAAGGTCCTTAAGTAGCTGACGAAAAAACCCGAGCACAAACCTTTCTTGCTTTCCTCAGTCTGGTCTTCTCTCATATCTCATTCATAGTTCCTTCAGAGGTTCTTGATATATAGTATTAAAACAAAGGAAACACTATAAAAAGTTAGCATTTAAAGACACATTCTAAAAGCACCAAGAAGGTTGTAGACTGCTGAAATGAAGTTTGGTTTATTTTATGTTTGAACTCTACAGGAAATTACCCTGGTAATTCTGGGTTCTGTGGAGGGCAGAGAAGAAGACAGCAAAGCAAGGAAGATGTGAGAATTAGGAATGTCAAATGTTACTTCAGTAGCAGAGAGTGCCTTTTTTCCCCACCATTAAAGCTTCTTAAATTTTACAATAATCAAATTAGGAGGCGGCATTTTTATGGGCAATCTTCTTGCACAAAGGAACATCAAGGGTGTTGTACTCACTGAAGTATAAATATTTTTAATACCAAAGATACTGCACGAGGGCTCTGTTTATATTTTAAAAGAACCTAGTTTTCTAAACAAATAGTTAACTATACCAAACAAATATAATCAAACATTTCCATTTTGAAATTAAAATGGAATTAACAGTTGAAGCTTTTTCTGAGTACGTAATCTATTTTTGATACTTTAGTTTTGTTCTGCAGTACTGGAGTTTTTAAAATTTTGAAATAATGACACTTTACTCAGATGTAACATTTTACTACTTATTTTCAGTTTGCAGAAAAAGCTTGAGCATGTAAAGACAACACACGCCCATCTCGATAAGGTAATTACCAAAAATACTGCTTCCATGTTTTTGTAACAACAGAGTTGTTCAGGGTAATTGCAAGCTTTGCATGCTAATTATGGCACATTTTCAGAAGGCTTCAGTTAGGGAGTAATGTGTTCCAAGATATTTGGGAGATTACTTAGGACACATAAAAGAATGTGCTTTGTTTTAGACAAGATTTTAAATTGCTATATTGTCTGACTGAAAAATAGCTTAGAGGCTTCCACTGCTCCAGACTGTTAACATTATTCACTGATTCACATGGAGGGTATTACTGAAATAAATAGGACTACTCTTTTTAATATTTATAGAAACAATTCCTAAATTTGTAGCCAGTCTTTGTCTTGCAGGTTTTCTGTCCAAAACAAAATCTTTGTGATTGAATTGTGGGTCACAGTCCTCCCTGGGGTATCCTTAGATCAGTGGCGTTCCACCATAGGTAACAGTCCCTTCAGGGACTGCAAAAAAATAAAAACTTTTATTTTTGTAAGTTAGAAAAGTGTGCTTTCCTTCTAGCAAGTTGCTATAATTAATTTTAAGGTTAAAGTATGATGCATATACAGTGCCTGCATTTTTCTTTTTGAACTGTAGATCTTGACTGTGAAGTTACTAGTCTTGAAAACAGGAAAAGATATATATAATCTCTTTTTAGAATTAAAGATTAAATATAAAATCAGTTTCATTCTTAACTATACTTGCTATGACAGTCTTAAGTTCATAGTTTTTGTTTCATTAAAAATCTTAAATATGCTCCGTTATAAAGTCTTAATAGATCTCTAAAGTAGTTAAAAAAGCCTTCCTGAATGTTAGGAGTTACAGCATCCTTGTATTATTAAAGAGGTTAATTTTGTAGTGTGGAGCCATTCAGTCAGTAGGAAACAGTGAGAGTTTATTGTTACTATCTCTATTTAGTTTAACACCCACATATTTACAATTATTACTGAGACAGATGAGGCATAAATGAGAGCAGAGCAGCTCTCGTGGTAGGCTGTGAGTCCTTGTTAGCTGATGGAGTGGGCTTATTATCTTCATGTGGAAGGTCAACAGAAGCAAACTGCACTATGTGTGGAGCAAGTGAAGTTGCGTTTTGAAGCTGATCTTGTGTTGGCTCTTGGTGGTTTAGATTACTTTACTTGGTAGTAGATAAACATTTGCTGCTTGTTGCTTTTATTCTTTTTTCTTTAAGTCAGATAAGTCATCTGAAAGTCATTGAAAGAATTTTAAGTTGTACTGAAAGTAATTCTCTCTTCTTCCATGCCATTGAGAGGTTATAGTGACCAAAATAAGACACATTATTTCTTTTTAAAATAAATAGTTACTTTTACTACGTTTTATTTTCATATTCTCTTTTGATAATAATTAGTCCTGAGCAGTAAGCCAGTGAGTGGTTGCTTTGGAACAAAACATAACTTCAGACATGTTTATTTTCTGAATCTATCCCTACATAATCTGTTTATAAAAAGCTTTTCATAAGACACAAGTACAGATGGATGAAAACTATCTTGATTATTTTTTGTCTGATAGAATTGTGATGAAGATCAGAATGCCAAGAAAATAGCATTCTTATCCATATTTGAAAGAGAGAGCTTGTTAGCTTCCAAGAATTAAAATTCTTAGGCTTTCTTTGAGAATGAACATCAGCTCTAGCAAAAGATTGCATCATAGAAGCTAATGACATTTAAATATTTAAAGTATTGCATATGCCCCTTAAGTGCACACCCAAATAAGTAACAAAGGTAGAGTATAATTTGGAAAATTAGAGCAGAACAGAGAGGGTTTTTTTTAATTTGACATGGATATGTAGTTGCTATTTTTTATGAAGCCAAGTTATAAAGAACATCTTTTGAAATTACTGTAATGAGATGTTTATTCAGTTTAATAGATAACAATAAGTGGATTTTTCAATTTACAGGCTATAACTACAGTAACATTTGAAGTTCTGGGAAATGTAAAAGAAGAAAACTTAAATCTTTTTATTGAGGTAAGTAATTAATCACTATCAACTCAAATAATCATTGTAGCTTTTTGTTGATATCATCCAATGCCATTTTGTTTATGAAAACAACATTTCTTTTCATAGAATCTTCTGTGGGAGAAGAATGTGAAAGATAAGACTGGGTGCACCATGGATGTCATAAGACTGAAGGTTAGTTAGTAATTATTAGCTGCTTTTTCTGTTTTTCCTCTTTACTAAAGAACTAAAGCTGCAGTGTTCTGTCAGTGGCAGACCTTTCAAAATTGTTACTGGATCACTGTAGCAGAGCATATGAAGTAGGGAATAGCTAGTTGTCGTTGTTCCAGGGACAACTCAGAAGGAGATAGCTGTCATAAAAGCAAATTATTGATCCTTGCTTTGGATGCAGAGGGCAGATATACAGTCCCAAACATCAGTGGCAGAGTTAATAATCAAGACATGGTTATATCACTTTTCATTTTTCACCTCCATTCCTTTGAAAGATTCCATCCATCTTATATATCTGCGGTTTGGATACCATAGATTGGTCTTACAGATTGTTAGGCATGATTATGGTTGTTGCAATAATATGCAGAAGTTGAATTTGGCATAATGTAGGAGTGCCATACCAGTTGGGATCCACACTTAACTTCTTACAATATTGTCAGACTGTAGTTTTAAAGATGCAGATTGAGAGGAGTAGAGGTGAAAATTCAGGATTTACTATAATTTTCCTTATACCAAGCAGCCAAGTAAATAATTAAAAAATGAGAATCAAGTTAGTCATTTGGTAGGCTGTAAGAAATAAAAGAAAGTATGCTCTGGTTTGTTTCCTGAGAAGACTTGTGCATCACAGATAGCAACAAAATTATTTTCATTTTGTTGGAAGGCAGGTGGTTTTCTTGCTCTTTCAGCAACAAAATTAGAATATCCTTGTCTTCCCCTTCCTGACAAATGGAAGAAAGTAGCCACTGATGCATCTTAAGCCATCTGAAAACAGTAATGCCATGTGCAAGTACGTTTTTTGTTGTACTGAGCGTTGGAACCAAAGTAATTCCTTAGGAAATCTGAGGCCTGTGATAAGTTGTGTGCTGGCTCTGTCACAGAGCCAGCTGTCCCATACAGCAAAGCTAAGACCCCCAAGTAATTAGTTACAGAATGGGTTCCCAAGTTTGTTGCTTTTATATTTATAATTTATCTGCAGTCATAATCCTTTTGGCAGTAATAGATGTAGAATTCCAACCGATAGGTCAAATGCAGACCTTTATTTATTGAATATTCTTAATCTTTTTTTCTTTAGGGGAAGTGTAAGACATGTTTTACAGAATGTGTTCCACTTTAGAAAGTTTTACTATGAAGTGATGAAAAGTGTTTTAATGGAAGAGCTGACATGGGGGTTAATGGACTCACTGTGAGAATAATCTGTTCTAAATCTTTTACTGGTTGTTTTACTTCACTGCTTTCTCCAGTATTCAAAGACTGTATTTCAGAAAAGTTGAGCATGAGAGTTTAATCAGATTAATCTGAAATCAAGCATTTTTGCTCATTTTACATCATTGCTGGCAGCCAGGCTTTCATGGGCTCCCATGTCATACACCATATATATACTGAAGGTGGCAGAGTAGCTGATAACATTTTTGCCCAAGCATGCTAGGTACTGACCAAACGAGGGATAGAAGGCACAGTGAACTGTAGTTATTAGTTTCTAACAAAATAAGGAAATGTGAGAATGGATGTTATGAGTAGAAGTGATGATAATACATGGTTATTTTGACTAACAGGTGCCTATTGCTAGAAATAGTATTTCCTGCTAGGATTAGTTTTGAAAGTTCTTTTCCCCCTGTTATACACTTTATTTTTAAAGGTTTGTTTATATATCCTAACAGTTATTTTTCTGATAAGGGACTGGTATCTATTCAAGGCAAATCTCATCAGGTGATAGTCCAAGGTGTCCATGAGCTCTATGATCTGGAAGAGACTTCAGTAGCTTGGAAAGAAGATGAGAAGAGAACAAATAGACTGGTTCTAATTGGTAAGAAGAAATTACACATCTCTTTGTTTGATTTTAAGAAGCTGATTTTTCATGGGCAGTCCTGTGACTTGTCCAGTGAAAAGCAACCAGACTAAACTGTCCAGAATAATTGCAGTATGTTCAGCCTAACCTCCAGTCAAGGTTTTATCCATCAAAACTTCCTTCAGTTTTAATATTTCAGGATGAGATGGATCTACATGGTCTGTTTTAGTGACATAAAATAAAATTCTATGTTATAAAGTATTTTGGCATCTTTAATGTTATTTTTAAAATCAACAGTTATAAATTAGGTGATTGTGACTGTTTGAATGAATCAAATACTCAGTAACTGTAAGGAAGGTGATTATAGCCATTAAATGTGTAAAATCAGTTTGGTTTCTGAAAAGCTTCATAGCAATGTGCAATGTTTCTGTTTTCTACTTATTACTCTATGCTTTGCAAAGTGTTTTATGATCAAAAATAACCCAGTTTTTACTTTTTTCCTTTACTTGTACAGCTGAAAATCTGCTGTTGCCTATAAAATCTAAAGTTACCTTGTTATCTGCAGCCTAATTTTTTTTACTGCTGTGCCCACTCATTCGTATAATAAATATTTTGTTTGCTGAGAAGACTGTCAGGTTGCTACTTGCATGCATTTTTTCTAATGCACTTTGAAATACAGTTAGATATTTTATTTCTCTTTACAGGCAGGAACTTGGACAAAGAGACCATTAAAGAAGTATTCATAGCTACTGTAAGAGAAAAACAAGGAAACAGTTGACATCAAACTACAAAAAAGCTTAAATGTCTGTTCTTAATTCTACAATCTATTTATGACAGAGAAGACTGAATGACATGGGATATAGCAGTTTCTCTGTCCTTTTTCAGTTTATACAAGAGTTAAACCCTGAAGTCTTCCTAAGAATCCCAACTGACTGACTGCTTAAACATTAACTCCTATGGTCTAGAATCAAACACAGTTCTACCATTTTGGATTTGGCTTAAGTTGTGTCAGTAACATCATGCACCTGTGCAGAAATGCAGATAGGCAAAAGACTGTTGTTTATGCTATACAAGAAGTACTGTAATGGGGATATGGTAAATGTGTTTGAATCATAGCGCTTTTTCTAGCTGTCTTCTACTACTTGAAATAAAGCAATAGTGGTTATTGCCAGTGATGTAATTACAGTAAAAATTACTTAGTGTTTACTATTAAACTGTCTTCCATCCCCTTCCACTTGTATTGTGATTTTTGAATGAATATTCATCCCAGGTACCACTAAACCTGTTGTGTATATGAAACTAAAAATACATAGAGAGCAGAGGCTCAAGACCACATGGAATATATGCTGTCTACATAAAAGCTGTGAATGCAGTGTCAATGGGCGGAAAGATGTAGCTGAACTCTTAGATCTTCTGGGCCATGACCCTGCCAGTCCAGGATTTGGGGGACCAGCAACAGCACAATTTCACTGTGTTGTTCAGGCTGCCCTGCATGATTTATTTTGGGGTTCTGTGACACTGCTTTGAAAACTTAGTTTGATGGTTTTTATCTCTGAACTCATTAAAATTTAGAGTTGAACTTCCTGCCCTGTACCTTCTCCAGTATTCTTCCTTCCCCATTAACTTTAGAGGGATATTTTGACTACACCTGAGTGAAAGCAAAATGAGTGAATGCAAAAAGATAATGTGAAATTAATGTTTCTAAGCAAAGTACTAGGACATGCAGTTCTGAATGGAGTCTTACTACAGTTCTACATGAAAAAGTTTGCTGATGTCTACATAAGTAGAAATGTGTTCTAAGTACCAGAGGTACTTAAACACAGAGGTACAAGTAACATACTTGTCCCATACCCAACATAAAAAAGAAAGAGGACCATTCCCTTAGCAGCAGCCTTTTTTTTTTTAATTCTCCCATTTGTCATAGGGAAAGTAATCAAATACCTTCTATCTTTATAAATGCCTCATGTAATTGAAGGACTCTGTTCTCATTAGAAAGATTAGTTTCTGAAGTGCCCAACTGTCATTAACTTTGTTTGAAAAAAAGTTCAGAGATTTAATAATAAAAGCTTCAAGAGTCACAGGGACAAAAGCCACTGTTGTATTTTAGATGCTTATATTTTAATATTTACTTACCAACTCCATGCCCCAACTCACTCTAAAATTCCCACAATGACTGTCAATACACTGGGTTGTTTTTTTTTTGCTGTTGTTGTTGCTGTAGTGGGGCGTCTCTGCAGCTTGAAATCTGTATAGCTCATCTTGATGGTACTTATTCTTTCTTACTAGGAATTCAACTGCACTCTTTGCAAGTGGTAGTGTCACAGAAGCTTTAGTCAATGTGCACAGCTTTGTCTCTGCTTGTCTCTTGTAAACTGCCTTCATATTTCCAGGGATCCTCTGGGATGGAGAGCAAGCAGCTCCCAGGCAGGGTTGGGAGTATTTACCTCTCTTGCAATTGCTGGCTGACAAGAGGTCCAGTGCTTTGTCTTCCATTCTGTTGACACATAATGATATGATATTATCACAGCTAAAGGCCTTGTCTTTATCCTCTTCTCCCAAGAAGACCACTCTTTTCTTTTCTTGGATATTTATTTACCGGTGTTTTCTGGTCTGTTCTTACATGTCTAGTCTGGGGTCCCAAGTCTCGTTTTGCATCATGCCAAAACGAAAAGAGGAGAAAAGGTAAATGACAGCAGTAAAAGCTGCCTGTAATGAACTGATTGCAATATTTGTGTTACTGGGAGTTATATCAAGGATGGCCTTCTCCAAGGAAGTGGAATTGGGTTAAAGTGAGAGTGTGATGGAGGCTGGAGGGACACGCTGGCACCACTGACTCCTGTCCTCAGATTGTGGTGGCATGGATGGTGGGGCAGTTCAGGGATGCTCGGGATTGGATGAGGAGGAATCTGGTCAGGAAAAGCGTTAGCTTTTCTCCCCTTGCAGGTCCCACAAGGGGCACAGCAGGGAGCAAGGGGAACCTTCTGAAGAAATGGTGGTCACCCATACCTGGGCTTACGTCCCAGCCAAATAACTCCCAGGATAATAGTGGTTTGTGCCCCTCCACCAAGACACATGAAGTAATAGGTATAAAATTGTCTTGTCAACAAATCCCACACATTTTGTTCCTTAGCAGAGGCGTTTCTGTCTTAGAGGCAAATTGCAATGATTTGATCACCTGTGCTTTCATGAATATCAAACGTCTACAGAAATCAACTTTCCTAAACAGTGGTTTTCTCCGCAATATTCTACTTTCCACATGTTTTTGTAAGCTCCATTAAACGTGAAAGTAACAGAAATGTTGCCCTTGCACTAACTCTTGTGCCATTTGTTTATATCACCTGTTGGCTTTAATCTTCAGGAATTACCCAAGGAGATGGATGAGGTTTAATTGTTCTGTTTTATTATGCTCTTTAAAATTTAAGCAGTTCTGAATTTGGTAGACTGCCACTAGATTCTTACCCTTTAATCCTTATGTATAACCTCTCAGTGCACTGGAGCAGGTTGTTGTGCATGTCCCATCCCAATCCCTGTAGGCAGGATGTGGCTAGAGGGGACAGGAGAGGTGGGGTTGGGGTCCCAGCCACCTGCTGTCATGAGCCACCCTGTTTCTCTGCTACTGTAATCAGCCCAGCTGCCCTGCAGAGCCCACAGCAGCAGTACCTGCCTCTTTTCATGGGGCATTCCTGCTACCAGGAGTGTTGGCCCAAGCAGTGTCCATTAATTCTTCTTCCTCCCTCAGATCCAGCTGGGCATTGGATTTTTATGTTTGCTACCATGCTTTGCTGATCCTGCACTGCTCTGCAGCTTCACACTGCATCCAAATTTACTATATAAATTATATATACATTATTTACACTATATACATTGTTTGTATATATATGTTGTTTGTGGGTGAATTGTTTATAGCAGTGGCATTCCAGTGTCTATGCCCCTTTCTTACTCGCTCCATGCCTGTACTCCTCTACACCAGGTCCTTTTCTCTTCTCAAGGCCACTGATCCTGTATCAGTCGTGTTTCTCTATGCTGCTTCATTGCATTACAGCCATAAATACCTCATCCTACACAGAATGGCAGCTTATTACTGCTAGCTGTAAAAAACTATGGTTGTAGCATAAAAATAAAAAAGTAAAACACATTAGCAATTTATACCTGGCCAGTTAGAGAAACTGCTGTCACAGGTAAACCAAAGAACACAAAGCTTTAGGCAGGTCAAGAAAAGATTTGCCAGACCAGCTGTGACAAACCTCAGCCCTGAGGTGCTGCACACTCAGTTCAAAGCTTATGGCCTGTTACTGACAGTAGCAGTGGCATACTGCAGGATGACAAAGTTACATCCCAATGCCCTACACGTGATCCTTTGTTCTTCCAGCCATGGACATGCAGGCAAAGGGAACAAAGAGAAAGTTCAAGTCTGGCTGTGGCAAATAGCTTCACAGAGACAGCCTGCTCGAGGCATCAGGGGTCCAGTGCACCATGATCTCAGTGCTGCATCCACCAACATCCACAGAAATGTTGGGAGAAAAATGCAATTGTAACAGATCAAGCATCAAGCAGTCTAGGATGTGTATTGCCTGTTAAGAAATGAATAAAACACTTGTTGTTTGTATTTACTTATAAATATTTGTCTAAAGTGTGGTTTTGTATAACAACTTTATGCCATTCTAATGTAATAACAAGATGAAAAGGCCTGATTGTTGTAGACTGATATGGCTGCCATCAATGTATTGGGGGCTACCTGAATCAAAGCTGGACATTCATTTGACATTTAAACTGTATTTTGTCAGGAGGACTCAGTTATAACCATAGAGTCACAGAATCATAAAATTGGTTCAGAAGGGACCTTTAAAAGTCATCTAGTCCAACCCCCCTGCACTGAGCAGGGACATCTTCAACTAGAAATAATAGCCTGGATAAACAAAGCTGCTTAAATCATCATGTTTTTATTTGCCTCTTTGTAAAAATTCTGATACTTGTTCCCAAAAACATGCCTGTGGGATCAGCATTTGCCTTAGAAGAAACTGGAGGAAGGTGAGTAAAAATCCAAACTCACATAGTTTCTGGAGTTCTGGTTTACCAACAAGACTATCAGAAAGTCTAATATCTCAGAGGACAGCTCCTCAAAAGTTAGGACTGTAAAGCCGCATGATACTTGGGCTGAAATAAAGAATTTATTACCCAGTAAGTAAATTTTACTCAATGAAGAACTCTGCTGTTGTCTTCATCAGAAACAGAATTTGTTTCCAAAGGGGGATTTATCCCAGCTCCTCCATTTCTTTGCCTTCGAGTAATCGATCTGCTCACAGGTAGGAACATGTCACAGTAAATGGATATTTGCTGTCATCTAGTGGTAACATTTATTTCAGCAATTGTTTGTTAGCTCTGCAATGATGTGGATTTAGTCTTCTAGGAAATTGTATGTCTGATTTTAGTTTTATGCCCTTTCCAGGAAATAAAGGAAAGGATTAATGAAGACTAAAAAACCATTATTCCTTTACTGATGGCTTAGTCTAAAATCACAGTGAGATTTTTTTTCCTTGCAAATTCTTTCCTCTTTCTTCTAAAACTGACTTTATGTTTTTTTGAAGGACTTAATTGACATCATTACAAGATTGAATTATGATATCAAAGGTGCCTGAGAAGCTTAAGCTTTTCATCCCCACTGCCAAGTGGGGATGTAAGAGGGATAACTTTAACCATGTACTTCAAAAACCAAAGAGAGTGTTTTCTTTATAGCATCTTTTTAGTTTATTGTTCTTCCCACTGTCCCCAGTTACTCCTGATGCTTACAGGATGTACAGTGGGGTATCATCTGTAATCATCTGTATCCTCATCTGTAATATACTACTCATGGTGTAGTGGTTTACAGCTCCTGTTGCTTGGTTTAGCTGTGCATATGTCAGTAAAGCTGCATCAGCTTATGCTCTTTGAAGAACTGTAAATAAGGCACCCCTGCTTTGCATCAATTAAAGGCAATTACACTGACAGAATCAGGAAAATCACAAATGTTAAACCTGGGATGCTGCATTCTAACCTAGGTTTGGCATGCAGGAAAGGATGCATACAGTGCTGCTGGGAAAGGGTAGGACGGATGAGAAATTATGCTATGACATAACACACCCTTGGTTTAGAGATAACACTAAGAAAATGTGTATAGGGTCCTCAAAGACCCAATTCCAAATTTATGTGGGCCTCTTTCCAAATATTTCTGTTATAACAATGGCTGTTGTAAAGAAGAAAACTAAATTGCTGTATGTTGTTAAGTATGCTTCCAGCACCTTCCACTTGAATGTGATCTTAGGAAGACTGAAAGACAAGCTTTTAAACTTTGCCCCAAGATGATGCCAGAAGAATTATTTTGTGCGAAAGCAGGGATAGCTTCAACACTGGAGAAAAACTAAAAATAAAGGTCCAGAAGCCCCAGGACACTGCCATTCTGGTAGGTGTTTGCTGATTAATCATGTGGCCATGGAAGAGACTGGACAGGAATTGGCATCACTGACATAATCTGAGTCAAAGTAAAACAGGGGCGGGGTGGGGATGGGTGTTGACCACAAAAGGTCAACAATAGCAAGTCAAACCAGCAACCTTGGTAAAAGAGGTAGGAAGAAATAACCCTCCACTTCTGAGCAAGAGGAGCATCCTGGGAAAAAGAACTGGTAATTCTAGAATAAGTAAGTCAGCATGTTAGTTCTCTAAAAGCATTGTGGTCTAAACAAGACAGACTTATCCAAGACAGTTCCATGACAGATCCATTTTTGCAGCAGTAGTCTCTGAAGACCTTGGCACAGGTGTGGACTGCAGGTATAAATATATACATTAAATCAGTGTCTATGGCAATCTAAAGGAAATTACCTACGTCACAGCTGCAATTTTATTTTACTTTGGCTATCTTTTTATTGCAACTGCTAAGTATAGTCACACTTATTTTCCACAACACATCAAATTTTTGTTCCACTTACACTTTTGTGGAATATAAGACTATAAATAAGAAAATCTGAAGTTACCCTGGATTTATCTGAGACTAGATGAAAAGTCAGGCAAGGCCAAGAGTGGAGACACACCAAAACCAAAAAGCTGGTTTGTCTGACAAGTTTCCAAAGGTGAACATTCAAATGGTTATCCCTAACCAAGCACCCTTCCTGGCTTGCAGGTAGTGAGAAATGAGAGCAAACTTCTCAAGAGATGAGCCAGAGGATACGGTAGGTTACATAAGGGAAAATGAAATCAGCCTTTTCCTGTGGGCAGATCCTCATAGAGGTTGACAGACAAGACATCCGCACAGAAGGAGGCGCTGCTCGACCACTTTCCACACCTCACGGTGGCACCGGCAGCCACGTGGAGTTTTCAGCTGCAAACCAGAGCTCAGACCCAAATCTCTTGAGGTACCTTGAAATTACGCCTACATCATTTTATCCGATTTTTGTTTGGACCTTAGTCAGTAGTTCCTTTTGGATTATGTGTATAATTTTAAAGCACTGCTTTTATGTCTGTCTAACCTCATTGATGGCCAGAGACAATCCGATTCACTTGGATGTGGAAAGGCTATTTAGCAGACATGTTATGTTGCTGTGAGAATTTTTTCTTCTTTTCACCAGCTATTGTCAGAGAATACAACAAGTTCCATAGCAAAATCAATTTCTTGTGTAGAATTTAGATTATGTATGCTGAAAAATTACTTGACCCTTGACATGAGACAGAAGAGAAGCTTTAAAAAGAGAAAAATCTCAAGTGCTTTGTCCAGATCAGACACAGGTCCCATAGGGAAATTAACTATTCATTTTTCACTGCGTGCAAAAGAACTGAAAGCAAACTGTTAAGCAACTACGCAAAGTGATCAAAATCATAATATTGACACTTTTTAAGGATCACTGGAATTCTGTTTGGGTGCCTTGCTTAAAATAGGGCTTTTTAATCCCTAGGTCTCAAAGTGCTTTCTAAAAGGCCAGTGAACTTGATTGGTGAATTGAGGGACTTAAACATATTGTGTCTTCCCCAAAAACTCCAAAATAAAGCTACTATTAAAATCCTCCCCCATTCAAAGGAGCTGTTTTTACATGCTGCTTTGAGTTCTTGTCAGAGACACTGAGACTCAGAGCAGGGCAATGGCATTTTGCTTTACTTACCTTGCTACGTTGTTGTAGAAGCTGGTATAAGTGTGTTGATCCTTCAGATATGTTTATGAAGGGGTGTTTTGGAAACATTTCTTCCTCTGTGTTTTTAAACTTTTTATAGGTTTTGACTTAATGTTAAAATCATGGGTTTTTAAAATGGGTGGAAAAGAGATCTCTACTATAAATTCAGTCTCTGCTTCATGTACTAATCTGTCAGTACAGCAAGAAACACAGCAGTCCTCCTGCTGCCTTTACTACTTAGCATCCCTGGGATAGTAGATAGATAGGGAGGATGAATTTGAGAACGAGTATCTCAGTTCTGTATTATCACTGCCCAGCTCCCAGAATCAAACCAACCATTGTGTCTCAGTGGAGATTTTAATTTTACTCAATAATTCCATTGAGAAAGATAGACATACATAGAGAATGTGCTCACTTGTAAGGAGTGGAGTTTAGACGTTGATGTTATTTGTTTACCAGGAATTTGCAGTGCACAAGTGGGTGAATATGTGGAAGAGGCCATTTAGTTGGCAGTATCTGTAAGACATATTTTGTCATGGTTATAGCACATGATTCCACCTGAGCATTACAGCCTGGAAGGCCAAGTCGTATGTCACTCTTACTGGATGCAGTGGTAGTACCTATTTCTTGCCCCTCTGAAAATCAGATCTAAAATCTGCAGGTCTGCAGCAGTAGGAACAGTCTGTAGGTTACACTTTGTTCTTTCCACATTCTGTGCTGGAGCACCAATCACATGGTTAAAGTTTCCACTCTTAATTCATGACATAATTGGTAAATAACCATAAATGGAAGTGTAAGCCGTCCACAGCATATATGGAGTAAGATCCTCCTAGATCAGGCTTTGACAACATGGTGCTTACTTGGTAGTGCAAACACCTTCTTAAAACGGAATGTATCTGTCACTGTCACACGGTCTAGCAAGACTGTGCTGCCTGCACAGTTAATTTTACATAAAATGAGATTAAATAACTTATTTTCCAGTTAGAAAAAGAGTATTAATCTCTTGACAGTGGGCAAAACTAATGGTGGGAAGCATCCTTCCATATTCAGCACTTCCACACAGAGCTTATGTTGCACTTAGAGAATCTTACTTCCTGAGCAGGAATTTAATTAGCTAATTAAAAAATGTTAATATTTGAGAATGTTAGTATTATAGATGGCTTAAGTATATTTCCAGATTTTGTGATGAACTCATATAGGATTCATTCCATACATCTTTGGTTTTTGGGATTGCGTCTCTGCTACCTTCATTCTGGGCATTAGCTATATTGAAGAATATTTATGCAGGAGGGAGTCATGCAGCTGAGTGTACTCTCCAATTGTCTTATCCTGCCAGATCAGAACCCCAGAATCATAGAATATTCTGAGCTGGAAGGGGCCCACAAGGATCATCGAAGTCCAACTCTTCGCCCTGCACAGGACACCCCAAGAATCACACCATGTGCCTGAGAGAGTTGTCCAAACGCTTCTTGAACTTTGTCAGGCTTTCTTGAACAGAGTTCAAGAAAGGAGACAACTAGGCTGTATACCACCTTCCTGTCCCTAGCTTTTTCCTTACTCACCCCTGTCATGACTCTTTCCATCCTCGAATCATGTTACTTCCCAATCTGTATTTAATTAAATGCCAGCAATAAACATTGCATGTGCTGATCGTTCATCATTCTATTCTGAACTTTCTGGTATTAATTTATTTTTGATCCCCACTAAAAAAAATTAAAATAATAATAATAAAAAAATCTCATATCTATGCATAATTCCCAACATAAACTCAAGTGGAAAATACAGACTTTCTCCCCAGAAGATGCACTCTGCAAATGTCCTAGCTTCTATTGGTGGCTAATGTGAGCCCAAATAACTATACAAATTCTACAGCTTATTTGACTGATTGAATCTAGCAGATCTTAAACAAATGTTACTGAATAATACCAGGAAAAACTTGAACTGTGTATTTCTTACAGTCTTTTTATCAATTAAGCATTTATTCCACCCTTGATCCCCTTGTGCCAATCAAGATGGGCTGCCTAATGAGAAGCTGTAATTTCTTGAGAAGTGTATCCACTATATCCTGGAGTTCAGACATCCAGAAAAAGCCATTGCACAGCAGTGCCTGGTTTGGTCCACATAGCCATCTAGCAAATCCAGCATATGGAGTAAGACTTCAATTTACTAGTTTTTATTTACCTTAATCTGCAAGGAATATATAACAGGTGATGGATCTAAGCAAGCTGTGTAAATAAGTAGAAGGGTGCTCTTGCTAATGACATACTCAGAAGAGAAGCACTGCATACTCCCTTGCATGACTGGATAGAGAGCTTACTTCGATTCCCAGGAATTACATTTTGTTTCCTCTCCCATGCTGATGAGTCACATTTCAAGCTGCTGTTAAGACAAATTAAAGAGTGGGGCTGCTTGCCCCACTCGTGGCAGGACTAGAGTGGGGACAGAGACCATTGCTTGGGTACATATTCAGATTCTGCTTCTTCCCCACATTGGCAAGAAGCATCACATGACAGATCTGTCGTTCATATTCTTGCATAACTCCTCATGGCCTAGCACGCGTTGCCCTTGCTTGAGTATTTCTGTGGAATTACTTATTGAAAACAAGAGTGATGGGACTGGTCTGTCAGTAATACTGGAAAAGAAAAAAATTTTAGTGATGCTAAGATATCCAAAGCACTAATTTGAGTGAGCATATTGTTGTAGTTTTGAAATGAACATTTGTCTTGAATTACTCTGCTATGCACAAAATTTTTTGAATAAACTTTCTTCAGTCTTTGGACATTTTGGAGGATGTTCTTTTTACAACAGTTGCTTTTTCCGTTAGGTTAATGATTGATGATTATCCTGTTTTCCTTCCTCAGTCCCTTCCTTCCTTTCTTGTTTCTGCTGATTAGATAAATAATGACAGACAATTTTGTAAGTCAGCCCTGACTTATACAACATCACATAGCAGTAACGTCGACATAGCAGTAAATCAATTATCAGTTATCAGAAATGTGTTTTCAGGGAATTTTTCCTGTTTGGGCTTTGTAAATCAATTTGCATGGAAGTTTCTGTGAAAATGTTCCTTAGAACAATTTCATAGTAATTAGAGACTTACAACTGTAGTGGTGACTAAGTACAATTTCCATAAAACCAACTGAGTTGTGGTATCCATGAGATCATACTTCTCAATAAAACTTCACTACTAGGGAACTAACTTGCCTATAAAAATGTAAAATACAATTTCTCTGCCTTTTCTAACCATAATAGAAAGATTTGCATGGAAAGACTTTTATTTGAGAGCTGAAAGACAAGACAGATCAAGTCAGTCAAAATATCTACAAATTTTACAATTTTATTTTTCTCTTTTAGTTTTTGTTTGTTTGTTTGTTTTTAACTTCTAAGTAATTTTGAAACATTTTGAAAAAAAGTCATTGCAAACAAAATATTCACATGTAGGAAATGCCTCAATTAGAAGCACTGGGGTTTAAAACTGGTTTTGCTTTTATTAGCAAAACAATGTATTAACTGCAAGTCTTGGAGTGGTTTAGATAAGTCAACATTTTATTTTTAGAACTTTCTTGCAAAATCCTTTTTTCAATAGCTCAGGTTAGCAATCTTCATCTTATAGTATGTGTATGCCCTTCTTCGAATGGTAACTGCACTGTAAGAGGAACTGGAATATCCTGTTCAGTGGCAGAATGAGAATTTGAGCTTCAAAATATGGCACTATGGGGAACGGCTGAATTAATTTTGAGTATCCATATTTCGATCTGGAAGACATTTTATGTGAAACAACTGTAAAAATATGTTTTCATCCAAAACTCAGGTATTATACTGGTGATGAACGTGAGCTTAATGGTTAAACTGAAGGAGCTTGTTTAGTTAACTTGCTTAGTTAATGGCCTGGTTCAATCCTGCCGCAACATTTGCAAGCCGATACAAAATATTTTTCCTTAACAGAAAGTAAGCTTCAGGTTCACAGCAAGTTCTGTTATATTAGCATCAAATCAGAGCTGGGCTGGGCTTCCATAATCTAACTTTAAGACGATCCACCAGTAACTTCTGCCATTTTGCAGAGGGTACACCTCAGGTCACCAGATCAATGGAATCAGAAGTAATCGTGTGGCTATAAAGGGTTTTTGTTGCTATGGGATAGTGCTTTCCTTTGAGTCAACACAGGCAACAACCCAGTTCCCAGTTCAGTGCATGAAAAAATTGGACCTCACAGGACAAAGAAAGACACCGGTACAGTGCTGGGGAAAAAAAAAAAAAAAAAAGGTGATAAACAAACATAAAAATTATAGCTATTTAAGTAATTAATGTAGCCATGTTGTCACAAGGAGCTTACCAAAGGAGCTATGGTAAACATTTTAAGGCTCAAGAATTAAAACGCTTTAAGAATCAAAGTAACGGGTGCAAATATTCCAGAACTAGACAGCATATGCCAAACCAAGTTTCTAAAACTGGCAGTCAGAAAGCTAATTGCTTTACTTGGAAACGGAACAAATTTAACATGTATCTTATCACTACATTGTTATTTTTTATTTCAATAACCTCTCAAAAACTAACAACACACTATGGTAATATGAAGAATATATTTAGTTGTTGTTTTCCCAGAAGACATTCCAGACTTTTAATATCATCCCACATTGATAATTAGTCATTTGTTACAGATACACAGCAGTAATCACTTAATGCACTGCTGTACTGGCCATTTACAGAGCCCTTCACTTTTCAATGAAATTTGCTGAGAGTAGAACTGCTTGTGGGATTTGCATCAATATAAAAGAAAGATTGAAGCACTTTTACATGGATAAATGTATCAACATAATGCTACTCTGGATACTGGGAAATTGTAAAATTTATTAAAAAAAATAAGGAACTTTTTTTTTATTCAGCTTTTGTACTAGAATGTTCAAGGTCTCTACATAAACTTTTTCATGCTTTGCACTGCTACTGTGAAGGCTTGTAATTTTCTTTTAATACAAAATCTGAGCTCCTCCTGAAATAGCATGACTTTATGAAACAGAGTTTTGCAAAGTATTATAGGAATCACAGTGAAAGAGGAGTCCCAAAAACTTTTGCTTGGACTTATCTCAAGCAGAGCTTGAGTCTGAACTAAAAGACTTACAGTGTTCATTACAATAATCCATTACACTTCTGGTAGAGCCCTTGTCAAGACAATGCTTGAAAAGACTGTAAAACACACTTTTTCATTATTCTTCAGCAATGTTTATAAATTATATGAGTTGAGGCAAGCAGTTCTGGAAGAATTGTCACTGATTGTCCCTCTTAAATGTACATTCTGGAAATGTTTGCAAAATTTTTAAAATTGATTCAGACGGATATATTTTCTTCCAAATGCTGAACAGATTTCTCCAATACATATGAAAAATACAGTCTACTCTTTATTCAAAGTCTATTGCATTTCTTCTTACTTTGGTCATATGTTTTCCTTTATTTGGCATTTGGATTTTATAATTTGTTCTTTCTAGTGTTTCTGATCTTTGTTGCTGTTTCCTTGTTGGGCACTTGCTGTGGTAGATAGCAGTTATCTGATTCTATTTCAGGTTTCACTAATGCAGACTATATGTCATGGTTTCACTGCTGGCAGTGCCCAAAATTATTTGATATAGCAATCTCATCTATAGCTGTGCCTTGTTTACAGTACAAATATGAGACTGGCATTTCCACAGGGCTGATTTGTTTCCTTTTGCTTTTTAAAACGCATTCTGAATCAGTACAGGAAGCTACAATCACAACTACAGGCTAGGAGTTCTAACAAAAGACAGAGTAGAGATTACTTCTTCGCTGTATGTGCTCTGGGTCTCTGTGAGAGTATATGGCCCTGTATAAAAGCATTCTGTCAATGGAGTTAGAATTACTGTATCTGCTTCAGTGGATTAATTTATTTAAACTAAAGTGTTGGGCCTTGCCTACCCTAGCATAGCGTTCTACTGTGACAACAGTGGTCCTGGCAAAAGGACGGATGTGTAGCAATTGTATCTGAAACTGTCAAACTCTATCTGCTATGAACCACCAAACAGTCTGCAAAAATAGGGCTCAAAACCATGACTGAGTTCCTCTGGTTACTATTCATCAGGTGACTCTCACTGAGTTCTAACGAGCTCTTAGTCTGTGTAAGAGACAAAAGCAGTTTACCCCATGTTTGCCCAGCCACCTCCTGTCACACAACTAACGTGTTTTGTTGAGCCATGGCACTCCATTGGGCTTATGAGCAGTTTCTGAGCAGACTCTTTCGTAGAGAGCAGAAAAACACCTTACAAAATTGTTTTTGCCTGCTCAGATGCATGTCTACACCAGGGATTTCTTTAACACAAGAATGACATCGCGGTTACATGACTATTTTTTCCAACTCTCCAGCCAACAGGGTAGTCCGGTGGAGGCACAGTGTGAAACCAGCCTTTGGATGAAAAAATTCAACTGATATTTGACAGTTACAGGCATCTGTATACACAGCCTTTATACTGGGACATGTCAGGCATCTTCACAATCACTACGGCCATTACCTCTGCATTTAGTTAAAGCAGAATGAACACATATGTCAATGAACTAAGTTTTGCCGCCGGCTGTTCGCCATTCCCGGAGGTAAGGCGGCTCCTGCGGCCCGGCGGCGGCCGGCGGGGGTCGGCGGGGACGGCCCCAGTTCTGACAGACCGTGATTCCCCCGAGCAGGTGTGTGGCGCTGGCTCGCCCGCTCCTCGCTGCCTCCAATTACATCCCTGCAGGAGACGCGGCTCTCGGCTTCGTTTTCCAGGGTTATTTTTGTCCGGGGCCGCCGCATGGCGATGGCAGCGGCCTCCCGGGCCGCGAGCACCCTTGCGGGCACCGAGACGCCAGCGGGGGCCCCGGTGGGGCGGTCGGCGAAGGGGCGGCGCGCATCCCGCGCCCGCCCCGGCTCCCCCGCGGCGCCGGGCTCCCGCCGCGGGCCGCTGAGGGCTGAGCTGGCCCGCCCCCGCCGGGGAGACGCCTGTGGGCTCCCCTCCGCCGGCTCGGCTCCCTGCGAGAGGGCTGCCGCTCCCCAGCGGAGCCACAGCCGGGCGGGCGGCGGCAGCCATGGAGCGGACCCCCATCCCGGTGCTGACCGTGCAGACGGCGCCCTACGAGGACCAGCGCCCGACGGGCGGCGGGGGCCTGCGGCGGGCCACGGCGCTCTTCGAGAGCCAGCGCAACTACCTGCCCAACTTCGTGCAGAGCCTGCTCTCCTCTGTCGACCTTCGCGACCGGCAGGGCTGCACCATGGTGGTGGGCAGCGACGGCAGGTACTTCAGCAAGACGGCCATCGAGATCGTGGTTCAGATGGCCGCGGCTAACGGGGTAAGCGGTCCCTCGCCCTCCCCTTCGCCCCCTCCCTGCAGCGGGACCCGCGCTGTGCCCCCACCAGCCGTGCCGGCGGCGACAGACGCGGGGCAGCCGCCGAGCACGGGGAGGACCTTCCAGTGTCGTCACCCGGACAGCGCTCAATATACAAACAAAACCGGGAGGAACTTCTCGTCTCGCTCTTTCGGCGCTCTGCGCGGCAGGTGCCCGAGACAGCCCCGTGCCGGTTCGTGTGTCCCTTGCTCTGCTGGGCTTTGGCATGGGTGGTGGCTCCGTCGGGGTTTGACGGTGGGGATGGTGACATTCTCGGGAGACTGCCAGCCGTACCGTGCTGTTTCACTTTATTTTAGAAGGAGGAAGGAATGGGAGCTGAAAAATAGGGTTCACTCTGGAGGAGAAAATGTAGCAAGAGTTAAAAATATGTGCGTGGGAAACAAAGGTATCAGAAATGTATTTGCTCCTCAGGATATTTTAGAAATATTCAAGGAAAACAGTACTATTGAGGGAAGAGGAGTTCAGCATTTTGGCTGCATCTTAAGAAAATAATCGTTCTTTTCTATTGTTAGCTTGCAAACTACAAAATGCAAGAAGACAGAAGTTGCAGAAGGTTCTGTGACCACATGGGATACATATTTCTCTTGTGCAGTTTTGAAAATAAGAAAGAACTTGAGAAGAAAACTGATGTCTTCTGCTGGATGCATGCACATTCATGTGTGGATGTGTATATACAGAAAGCTGGAAATACCAGATAATGTAGGCTTGAAGTTCCCAATTCAAAGCAGAGCTGTAGATACTGTTTCTTGTTATGATGACTGACTTGATCCTCTAGATTTGGCAAAAGGAGTAATATGATTTTATAGGCCTTCTTTTGGTAAAGAATTTTATTTTTTTCAAAAGCTCAATCTTTCAGCTTTGAAATGAATCTCTGTATGTGTTCAAATTTTTCCTGCTCATTTATTGTCACATGCAAGCTATTTAGACTAGCCAGTCTGATATAACTAATAAGTATTTTAAAAGTATTCCTAAAACATGTTCTCAACACACTGATAGTATCAAGCCTATGCTTAGTGATACTTGAGGTTTCAGAGAGATTGTGTGTTATATGCTGGCTAGCCATGTAACGTGCAAAATAGCCATTCACAAAGGGAGTTGATGCAGATGCCAGGGTTTATGTGGCTCAGGGTGTGAGAAGGGCTGTCAGAGGAACACTGGTTAAAATGAGGACAGTGGCAATAGTAGTACAGGTGGCATAAAGTGCAGCAACGATTAAAGGAAGAGTCCAGCAGCAAGAACTGCCCTACTGAGGCTGAGATCCTTGCCTGTCCTTGCATGCTGGCAGGAGCTACGAGTGGGTTACAGCTGCAGGGTGACAACAAGGACTGAGAAAGAGAAGAAATTTAGGGTTTAGAACAGCAGGGGCTTCTCAACTAGGTTATGCTGACTGATTTTTTCTTTCAGTGTGCCTCCTTCCTGCTGCTTCTGTCACATTCCCCATCTTGCTCTGTCTCCCTTGAATATCTGTTTGACCTCAGTAGAGTTCCAGTTTGACATGTTTCTGGCACCTTGCTGTAGTAATGATTCCACTTCCTTAAGTTACTGCAAGTTTCTTGGAAACAGTTTCTCACTAGTGTTTTCTGAAGCCAGTCCTCAAACTTTTCTGCTCACAGTTCCCCAAATACCTGAATTCATTCATGATTGTCTTACTAACGGCACAGTCCTCACAAATATGGTAGGCTAGCTGGTGGGGAGCTACTGATAATGAAAAGACTTCCCGTTTCCATCTTCTAACGCTTCTTTCCCTCTCTAACATCTTCACCCTGCTTGCCCTCCATTTTTCTCAAGCACACTGTAAATGCATCAGCCTCACATTTATTTAGTGAGTACTATTTTTGTGTTTCGGGTTTTGGCTGTTAAAATACACCTGCTGGGAAAATAAGTAAACCTCCTTGATGGCACTGTTTAGTGCTGTGCTATGTAAGTCGGGGGAGAGGAAAGGAAGACTCATGAGGGCAAAGATATCTCCCTTTGGATCAGGTTAATGTCACTAGAAGGCATGTAGGCCCTATCGCAGGAAAAGAAGTGAACTGGTGTGGGCAGAATTGGATGAAATGTGTGGAAGCTTTGAAGCTGCATTGAAAAACTTAAGCCACTCTGAGTGCCAGGAGCAGGATAACCACATATTGCTGATAAACTGAACTTAAATCTCCTTCCTGGGAAACAGATTCTGAGTGTCACTGTTAGTTGTGCCTGCTGAGTACAAAAATAAAAGTGGCTTTCTATTATCAACTGTAAATGTATTGCCCTTTAGAGTTGCTAGGTTCCTCTTGTTCTAACTTGGTGACTCATCCCACATTCCCCCCATGTTAACAGCCTAGCACAATTTGGCATAGGCTCCAGTACAAGGAATGAGATGAGGTCCCCCTCCCAGTCGGCTGCCAGTGCTTGGCCTGCCTTCTTCTCATCCTCGGTCCCACTGGCTCATGCCCTCCAGCTCAGGCCTGAAGGTACATGCTCCATAGCTATAGCCTGTGTAGGTTTCCACTGGTGGCAGCAGCTATGGGATGGTCCATGCTCTGCAGTTGAAAGCAGCACATGTGCCCACAAATCTTTCTGTTCAGAGCTGAAGGTGGCTAATCAGGTCCCCCTTAAATGGGGCCCAGAGCTGGAGCTGTAGCAAACACATTTGGGTAAGGGACTGTATGTCATGGGAGGGTGGGGCAGAGTGAGGAAGGCCAGACAGAGGTTCTGTACCATTCTGGATTGCAACAAGCAGTTTTACAAAGTAGAGTGGTAGGACAGTATCTGAGGCTCTATTGCCCTTTTCACCCATGTCCTGCCAATAGTAGTGTCCTTCAGCGTTAATGTCTGGAAGAACTGAGGCTCCAGCAGTTGCAATAAGTTCCTCTACGAATTAGATGTAAATATTTCATTAGACCCACCAGTTGTATGGGGTGTCTCATTTTTGATGCAAAGTTTAAGGTAGATTTAAATGAGAAGCTGCTGTTTATGAGTCTCTGTGGCAGATCAGAAGTTGAAGATCATACACTGAATATGGAAAGTCTTGACAACATGCTAGAGAGATTGCAGAGTATTAGTAGCAATGCTGTATAAGTCTGAGATGGCAGAGAGTTGAGTTTTAGAGTTGTATTCTGTATAATACCATATTGTTTTTATTTCCATGGCTTTCCGTGTGAATCTTGGCCTCCCTTCCTAGACCCGTGTGATTGATTTATTTGCTTCTACATTGATTGTGGTGCTCAGTCATCCTTAGGGTACTATAGTGAAAGATAAGAAGGCACAACCCCATGTTGTTCAGGATGTAATTTGCTTGCTTCATGTTCTTTCAAGTATAATTGACTGAGGCATATGAGAGATTACTTGAAAAATAATTTAAAAAAGCATTAAGTGACTCCGTGACAATCAGCTGAATTGTCTGAAAATGCACAGCTGCAAGCAGTAATATTGTATAAAAATGTTCTTGTAAAGTACTTGTTCTTTACAAAGTACAAAATTCTTTCAGCTCTAACCACTTGCTGAGGATCTTTGTTTCTGCTGTTGCTATTAAATGTAGAGTGACAAAATACAATGTGGTGTAGGGACAAAGCATTAGAAGAGACATTACATGCCTGTGATCTTGTAGCCATGCAAGTTTTTAAATTCAAAGATAATCTTTCCTCGCTATGAAACTGTCCAAGATTTTTAGAACAATGTTACTGAAACTTTGTGAGTCAGTGTGTAGATAATATTTGGTTACTGTTTTAGCCCAGATTGTGAGAAGTCTGTAAAATCTGATATTAATTAAATTAATTAAAGAATTAACTAAATGTCCATTTAGTATTTGGTTCAGAGACAAAATTAAGAGCTTCTGAATCAAGAGAAGATTACATTCTACATTCTTGCCACCAAAACAAAGAAAGCAGAGTAAGATAGGTAGCACCTCTAAGGTGTGCAGTGTCCTCAGGGAGTTTTGTGAAAGCACTGAAGACCTTAATATAAGGTGAAACTTTATAGTAATCACTGCAAATAAAATACTAATGTTCAATTTGACTTTAAGATCCTTACTTTGGAATAGTAAGTATTTCAGTATTTCTATAGTATAGAAATTAGTATAATAAATAATATTTTTAAGTAGTATAGTCTTCTGAAAAAAGGTGAAGGCAAATCAAATTATTCATGTTTATATAAATATTTGGCATCCAGAAAAATGGGTAAACTAGTTGGGTTTACCCAGTAACCCACAATGGGTAACTCCTGTTGAATCATAAATGGGAAATTTAAAATATGGTTCGTGCTAGGTGATTTATGCATTCTGAGTAATCTAAGTATTCTATTAACTTTTAAAAATGCAGTTTTGATGTTCATGAAGGCAAAAACTTAAACTCACTAGTTTAGAGGTACAGAAAATGTGCTTTTGATAAGCCTGTAGGCAAGTATAAATGCATTTATACTTGAGTACCTCAAGATAGATTTAGTTTTATGGTTTTCAAGCATTATGTAAAATATTATCACTGTCATATTCCTTCTGCTTACCCATACACAATGCTTTTTTAAGAGCTGGCACCCATTTCTGACAGCTGTATTTGGAAGATTGAGTCATTGCTCTAGCTTTCTACATGCTTCATAGTTTAAAAAAGGGAGAGACAATATTCAAAACAAACATTTTCAGTATTTATTTTCATCATGTTTTTCTTTCCATAATAATTTTTTTTTCTTGACTCCCCCTCCGCCGCACCTCCCTCCCCCCCGCCCCTTCAGAATTGGCCCAACCTCCGAGCAAAAAAGACAGTGAAACAAAACATTTTCCTAATAGTAGCAAAAACAATTCAAATGATTCCTGAAGATTTTCTGTGAACTGTATTTATAATTTTGATAGCTCTCCTATTTTCCAGCAACAATCCATAGGCTTCAAAATTATTTGCAAAAACTGTGAAAAGAAAGCCAGGTGGACAATCAATCATTGTATCCTCAGATCTTGAGGCAGAAATCTCAGTTAATGGAATGCATTTTCTGTGCATTTTTTTCAATTTGAAAGCAGATCTTTCACTTCTCAGTGAAAGAGAAATGGCTAACCGTAGCCTGTGTTTTGTGAGAATTATCAAAAAGTAACTTGTGCTTACTTTAGAAGTTGATTATTTCTTTGTAGCAATCCTATTTTTTTAACTAAAATAGTTTACAAAAGCAGGCTGAATAAATAATGTGTTAATCCTTTGCTTTTCTGAAATTCTTTGGAACTGCTCTTCTGAGTAATTAAGTGCTTCACATGAGTGACTGGAAGAAGGTCGTCTGTATGTGAAGGAACAGCTCTTTATGGAAAGGAAAGAAGTAGCACCTCCTGTGCTGCTGCTTTGCCACAGAGAGCTATCAAATTCTCCTTCAAACTTGAGAATGAGAACTGAAGTTCAACTCCCAGTCTCTTTTCAGAGGGGGAGAGGGAAGAATTCAGTGTTCTGGCTCTCCCTCTTTCCCCTCTACCCACTCCTTGCCCCTTCTGAAACTACCACTCAATAGTGGTGGGGGATGGGGTTGTTTTTTACAGCGATGTTATTAAAAAACTCCGAACGTTAGCGATACACTTTTCAGCTCTATATGCAGCTGGGTCAGTTCTCATCTATGACACTAACCTCCTCTTCTATCGTTTTTTTTTTGTATCCACCTGTTTCCCAGAAATTGGAACTCTTTTGTATTACTTTGTAAATACATTTCTGGTAGGTTTCTAGATTATTTATGTTCAGCTGAAACTGTAGTATCTGTGTAGGGGATGAAGGCAAGGTTTTGAAATTGGAACCTTGCAGTGGAACTGCACATAATACCAAACACATTGAGTCAGTGTTTAATAACACCACCTATAAGATTTTTTTTTTACTTTAAGAATGGTGGGAACTTCCCCTGCTCAGCTGTGCCCTGGGAAACACACCCTGTTCATTTGAAACAGCCCAGAAGTCACTGATGGCTGAAGGAGGAGCAATGCTTTCTGTGGAGCAGGACATCCAAGGGTGTCTTGGCAATAGAGGTGTAACTGCAAGAGATGGCCAGTCCTAGTGTGTAGTGATACTTGTGGTTGTACTGAAAGGCTGCTCTTTGAAAGGCCGTTCTCCTTCTATTCTCTTTCAAACTGGTTAAAGCCCCAGACCTGAAAATTGCATCCACACAGTCATTCTTAAACTATATTGGTGTCTGAGGAGATTTGCTGATTTGTGGGGATACCTGGAAAAGTTTGATAGCAGGATCATGGCCCTGCTATCAGCACTGATATCAGTGATATGCTTGGGAGCTTTGCAAATCACTGTCATGACTGTGCTCTTGCTTTATTGTCAGTATACAGGCCACTGGTGTTCAATGTGCCAGGATACAATTTTTTTTTCAGTGCTCCAGATTAATATGCCACCAACTCAGGTATGTATATTTCTCTGCAAAAGAATATGTTCCAGACTAGGACTTTACCATTTCTATTCTGTACATAAATGCCCCTGTGTGTGTGTTTATATATTAATTTTCAAAATTTTGGTACTATTCAGAGCGCTTTGGCTTTTTTTTCCACCTAGATCGGCAGATTAGTTATTGGACAGAATGGTATCTTATCCACACCTGCTGTTTCGTGTATCATCCGAAAGATCAAAGCAGCTGGTGGAATTATTCTAACAGCTAGCCATAGTCCTGGGGGACCTGGAGGAGAATTTGGAGTCAAGTT
>JAWWES010000094.1:45888173-45901226 GCA_035583135.1 Lophotriccus pileatus
GGAGGTATGGGTTTAGTAATACACTACAACATTGCATCTTGGTATCCTGAAAATATGCTGACAAGAATAACTAGCTGGCTTTAACTATGAGTTTTTCACTTTCTCTGTTAAAACTGTGAAGAACAAAGGTGTCTCTTTTTTCTTTTTTTTTCTTTCAGTAATAGGAGTGTATTTGTCTGCATGGGTCTGTACAATAAGCATTAAATGCTTACTGAAGTCCTTGTGGTAGCTGTAGATTTCTATAAACATCTATAAAAATCTATAAAAAATCTATAGATTTCTATAAACAAGAGATTTGCTATCCTGTTTTTACAGTATTTTATGTAGTTTCCCAGATCACTGTAACAGTTCTGATCTTTTTATAAAGATACTTGTGAGGGAGCTCTGTTTTGCTTATATTTTGTGTTGCTTATCTTGGCATTTACTTTAAAGCACGTAATTTCAGAAATGCTGTAAGCAGTATAACTCATTGTCTTGTATGGAAAAAAGCACTTCTTATGTTTACCCAGGAAGTAACTGTTTTTATCCAGGGAGAGAGTTGTACCATTTTAACTACTGCAGTTCCACTGCAGAATAATGGAATTGGGGTATGTAGCTAATGTCCTGTTTTCTAAAACTGACAAGCAGGTAGGTATGTTATACATGCAGTATGTTTTATATTACAGATGTGTGTACACCCATAAAACATTATGGTTGGCAGTTCTGACAGCTTGTATACCAAATACATATAGAGTTTTCTACCTGAAAAAACTGAACTGAAAGTCTTGCCTTCCCCATTTTGGACGTGGGTGAACTTGAGAAGGGGGTGCTTCTCCCTTGCCCCTTGTTTAATTGAAAAACGTCCATGGTTAAATGAATGGGATTTTATAAACAGAATAGGCTTGAATCCCAGAGAGATTAGAGGGACTGCATAAGGGCATCCAGTGAGAAAGCCAGGGTCACAGCAGACACATACCAGAGCCAAACTGCTAGATGCATTAGCACTCTATAAACTTTAAAACACCACATATACCTAAAATATCTTTGATAAACGGGAAACAGTTGGGTGGGACCATCTTTTTAGTGTGCTTTGCCTTTTTAAAGAGAATTCAAAAAAGTCTGTTAGGCTCTATATGTGAAACACTCCTCAAACTAAAATCACAAGGTTCAAGTATTTGTGTTAATCATTGAGGCCATAATGAAAAGCAATTAGTTCAAGTTACAGCTGAGAAAATGTGCGATGATAATTAGGCAAGACTTTGTAGTAAGAGAACGGTTAGACACAGCAACTAGCTCCTAGGGAAGGTTGTCATTGCTCTACATTATTTCTCAGTCTGTTTTGCAGATCCAGGTCAAGCAGAAGTAGTTTCTTTTTATAGCTGTAGAAGAAAACATAGAGTGACACTGTGGGATCTCCTTAGCTGGAAATATCAATAGACAAGTCATCCATCTATCAAGGATGATCTGGAGCTAGTGAAACCTGTCCTCACCCTTTGGATGGGTTTGGATTAGATGAGTAAGAAGCAGCATTCCAAGCCGAATGAAGAATTAAGTGACTGTTACTTATTGTATTGGCTTGGACCATCTGGTACACTGCATCTGAGATGAAACACACTAATTTACATGGCAAAGCTGCACTGCATATAGCAGCATTGCTAGAGGACTGGGAAATTAGCACTGAAAAAAATCTTCAAAGGCACTTTGGCATAGGAGGGAGAATACATAAAAGAGAATAAAGGAAATAATTTTTAGAGTGAAAGTGTGTCTTTAATATAAGCCATGAAGAGTCAGATAAGCCAAAAAGGACTTCTATTGTAACTCAGATTCGACTCTTGCACTACATATGGCATAATTTATCTAATAATTTTTTCATCAAGCCTGCAATTTTTATTTGGTTAACAGTAAATCTTTAAAAGTAGAGCCATTTTTCAGGCTTTGGCAGTGAAAGTAATTCACAAGTAAGATGTGTTTTCTATTTCTGAATGACGTAATTATTCCAGGTTCAGATTGCTAATTGTTGAGCAATTAAGGTATTTTAAATTCCAACAAAGATAAATTTCATTAAACTGTTAGAGGAAAACTGCCATACAACACCATTGTCAAACTGCTAAAGCTTTTAAAAGTGATAATTTTTTCTGATGAAATAATGTGAAACATCATACTAGTGAACCTTCACAAGTGTGCATTTGCAGAAAGTGCTATGAAACAACAGAAACTGCTGCTGAAGGACAGGCTTTCCTTTAATAGCTATGTTGAGATTCTATGAAGAGTAAAAAAAAGGCAGTCTTTAAGCAATAAAGCCAAAGAAAGATGGCTGTGTGTTTTTTGGTTCCCTCATCCTCCCTGCTCCTGGGTAATGGTTGATTTAAATACTCTATGTAAATCAAAATATTGTGTGTAACACACTATATTTCTATGTTTTATTTTTTCAAAAAATGTTTTAAGCTTGTGTTGTAGTGAAAGAACAGACCTTATTTATTGTAGCACTTTGTGTTTATTCTGTACTAACTCCAATATATTCTGAAAAATATTTGCTATAGCACTTACTTTTAAAATAGGGAACCTTCATTTAACAGAAATGACCCACCACATTATTTTCTCTTTTAGGACCTGCTCCAGATATGGTTTCAGAAAAAATCTATCAAATCAGCAAAACCTTGGAGGAATATGCAATTTGTCCTGATCTCAGAGTTGATTTATCACGCCTGGGAAGACAAGAATTTGATCTGGAGAACAAATTCAAACCTTTCCGAGGTAGCAATGTCTGCTTTTATGCATGCTAAGTACATTAAGTCTAAATATTAGTATTGCTGCAGAATATAATGAGTAATTATATGAACAAAACTTCAGTTCTTCAAAATGCCTTATTAAAGGTTGTTAAAATAAAAGTCAGTATAGAATCATAGAATGGGTTTTATTGGAAGATACCTTAAAGATCATGTCGTTCCAACCACCCCTGCCGTGGGCAGGCACATCTTCCACTAGAACAGGTTACTCAGAGCTCCATCCAGCCTGGCCTTGAACACTGCCAAGGATGGGTCATCCACAACATCATTGCAGTGCCTCACCGCCCTCACAGTAAAGAATTTCTTCATAAAATCTGATCTAAATTTCTCCCCCTTTAAGGTAAAACCCTTCCATCTTGTTGTCCCACTATTTGCTTATGTTGAAAGTCTTTGTATAAGCCTCCTTTAAGATACTGGAAGGCTGTTATAGGGTCTCCTCAGAGCCTTCTCTTCTCCAGGCTGACCAACCCTACCTCTCTCTCTCTGCCTGACTTCACAGCAGAGGTGCTCCAGGCCTCTGATCATCTTCATGGCCTTACCTTGGACCTGCTCCAACAGGTCCATGTCCTTCCAGTGCTGAGAACCCCAGAGCTTGACACAGCACTGCAAGTGTGGTCTCACGAGGGAGGCATAGAGGGGGAGAATCACCTCCCTTGACCTGCTGGCCTTGTGATGCAGCCATGGATGTAGTTGGCTTTTTCATCTGCAAGGGCACATTTCTGGCTCGTGTCCAGTTTTTCATCCACAAGAACCCAAGTCCTTCTCTGCATGGGTGCTCTCAGTCAGTTCTCCCAGTCTGGATTAGTGTCTGGACTTTCTGAACCTCTGGAGGTTCTCATGGACCCACACCTCAAGCTTGTCCAGGTACCTTTGGTTGGCACCCCTACCTTCTGTTGTGTCATTTGCACCACTCAGCTTTATTTCATCTGCAAATGTTCTGAGGGTGCACTTGATCTCACTGTTGATGTCATTGATAAAGGTATTAAAGAGCACCAGTTCCAAGACAGAGCCCTCAGGGAAACTGCTCCTCATTGGCCTCCACCTGAACAGAGCCATTACTCAGGTTGTGTCAACCAGCTGATTCCTTATCCACTGAATAGTCCATCCATCAAATCCATGTGTCTCCAGTTCGCAGATAAGAGGTCATGTGGGACTGTGTCAAAGGCCTTGAAGAAGTCTAGGTGGATGACATTGTTGTGTTATGTATCATCTGAAAGATCAAAGCAGCTGCTAGAATTAATCTAAGAGCTAACTAGGGAGACTTGGAGGAGAGTTTGGAGTGAAGTTTGAGGTTGATGATGGAGGTAGGTTTGTTTTTTTTTTTATATAGAGCAAAAGGTCTCATCAACAGTCTCCCCTGGTCAAGTGGCCTGTAGTAGACCGCAACCACAAGGTGTCCTTTGTTGGTCTGCACCTGGATTTTCACACCCAGGGTCTCAGTTTGTTCATGACTGTTTCTCAGGGACGGCTGTTCGCAACCTCTCCCTCCCTTAATACAGAGTGCAACACCCCACCCCATTTTTCCCACCCTGTCTCTTCAGAAAAGCTTGTAGCCCTTAGATTCAGTGTTTCAGTCATGTGGCTTGTCCCACCATGTTCATGTGATAGCAATTAGGCCATAGTTTTCTAATTGCACCATGGTTTCCAGCTTCTTTCACTTGTGCCTGATGCTGTGTGCATCTATAGGTAACTGTTGCATTTGTTTTGCACATAGGGGATCTGAACTACAGACTTCAGCTGCATCAAGCCTCAGCTTCTAGCCGAATACCTTTGCCAGATATATGTGCTTATGCTTTCTAGTAGTTAAACACCAAATACAAAGCTTTTTGGACTAGGCATGGTTGCTTGTGGAAGTCTAATTGATAAAAGAATTTGTGAGAATTTAAGTTCATTCATACTTTCTGAAAAGTTGTGGCACTCTACATCCAGTGACTCCAAATCTAAAGGGAGTGCTGAAGCACATGTTTAATTTTAAGCATGTGAATACTTTTATGCCTACACTTGATTTAAAATTATCTAACTTAGCTATCTTCTTGAAAGAGTCAAAAGCAAAGGAAGGAGTTCTGACATATATAACAAATTTCATATATATTTCATGTATATATTAATATATTTCAAATACTGTAAAACTCCATGTGGCCTCAAAAACTTGTGCTGATTCCTGATGCCCTACATTTAAAGCTAGTTTGTTTCCCATTCAAACTTTACATTTTAAGAAATAAAGTTTTTCATTAAAAACCCCATTAAATTATGGTTTAGTTGGTTTGTGTTTTGGGATTTTTTTGCTTTGTTTTGGTTTTGTGGGTTTTTTTGGTTTTTTTGTTTGTTTGTTTGTTCGTTTTTAATTTTATTGCAAAGAACACGTTTGGGTTTTTTGGGCAAACAAAAAGCAAAGACAATTCAGCTCTAACACCACTCTGGAATAAAAAAATTGCCAGAGTTTTACATTTTAGGGTTTTTTCAGCTTTTTAATCTCTCCTAATTTTATGTTTCTAAATGAAAATGAGACATCCCTCCCCCACATTAATACAGAAGTGCATACAAATAGTTGCAATTTGTCTGTATGTTTTTCTAAGATAAAAACATTTCTCTATCCTGTCTTCTAAAAATACATCAACCTGAGACAGGAGAGCTACCAGGGAACCCTGCTGAAGCAATATTGTTGGCCTGTAAGTGCATAAGTAAGCGTAGTTTACACAGATTTGAATGCAGGTTGAAAGTGCAGAATGAATGAAAGTAATTTAAAAAGTAATTTAAAGTAATATCTGATGTATTTAAAACTTCTGCTTTTTCAGTTGTATGAACTAATTCCTGGGAATCAAGCCTACAGAGGTGTTGAAGCAACTGAGTTGGGTTTGGCAGGAGCTAATATCATTTTTAGACTGTAATCCTACATGCACTTTATCTTAACATGTGTGAGCAGCTCCACTGGAGTTGCCACATTTGTTCATATGTGTAAAGCTTGGAGCCTACTAAAATACGGCTAGGAGCAGGGCATAGAAGATATGCAATAATATCATTTTAGTGAAAGCTTGAGACTTTCAACATATACCATAGACCTGACTAATTTTCAAGTAGGTTTTATGGATTGTTTTTCAGCCTTGAGAGCCTTTTTTTGTTTCTTCCTTCAATTATATTGTCACAATCAATTCTGAGTGTTCTTCTCAGGCTCAAAAAATGTCTGTGTCATTTTCATGTTACCTAAAAGAAGAGCATTAGGGCAAGATTAGGGTTTTGAGCAAAACTGGCTGACATTCTAAGTAATAATTTTACTTGTAATTAAAATATTTTAAGAAACTTATTTAACCAGATGAAAAGACATTTTTATAACATATGCTTTTTAATTTAATCAGGAAAAGCAATTCACTCCAAGATGACTGAGAGGCCTGGCTTTTGACAGTTGTTTAGTAACTGCTTTCATTATGACTGACTTATTTTCATTAATACGTTTTAGTTTAATGTTTTACATCCAAAAGAACTAGTAGTGCTCTGCTTATGAATTTAAAATTTAAGTTATCAAGGCCTTAATGAAAAACAGATGTTGTATCTGAGCCTTACTTTCCTAAATCAGTGAGATATAAAATACAAAAGTATAATGTTAGATTGCCAACAAACTGGACACAGTATTCCTGGTGCCAGAATTTAGAAGAATAGGCTGTATGTCTGTCTTGATGGAATGGTGCAGATAGATACTGCTGTCAGGAGAATAGAATGTCTGATGTCAATTTGTCATGGACATCTTCATCCTCTGAGAATAAACCTATTTAGCTTGGAACGTTTTTCAGCAGTTTAGTGAATAATATATAAAGAGTTTACTTTGATATAATGTACTCTCTTTAATATTCTCAGTGAAATAGGAACTGTCAACTTACATTATCTCTGTGGTTTTTTAGCAGGCAAAACTGTTTATATTTTCAGGCTTAATGGTTGCCACACATAAGGGCAGCAGGAGTCTTTGACTTCGCCTCTATGGGCTTCAGAGTAAATCCATGCTACATAGAGGTTGTGTGCTCTGAATTCAGTTGAGTGACATGACTGGTGAAACTGTGCTAGAAGAGAGATTTTCCCATGTGGGAACTGTAGTCACTTTTTTCTGTGTAATTTTTCTAGTGGAAATTGTGGATTCTGTGGAAATCTACCTCAATCTCCTTCGAAGTATTTTTGACTTCAGTGCGATCAGAAATTTGCTGACTGGACCCAACCAGATTAAAATAAGGATTGATGCCATGAATGGAGGTATGAACTTAAGTGGCTGTCAGGACAGAAATAATTTCCCGATAAAAAATGGTACACTGCAATGGTTTCCCGATAACAGAACAGCATATAACAGTCAGACTTTAATGTTAAGGGTAATAAGAAAGAATTTGAACATTATACTACCAACAAAGGCAATCTTAACAATGGGTTAGATCCCTTACTAGGCAAAGGGGTTTATCTTACTTCATAAATAAGCAAAGGCATATGTGCCCAATTAAAGTTCTCTTTCTGCATTTGGAAGGAAGCAGGATGAGGTAATCTTGTGATGAGAGGGTGATGAAGTATGTTGCAGTATCCAGTGACTGAGGAGCCTCTACTAAGATCAAATTCTAAATGTTATAAAACTAGAAAAGTCTGAATAAATTGCGCCCAGAAGTCCTTAAAGAATTGGCTGAGACCTCTGTCTCACTAATGTTAAAAGTAAACTAATTTCCATGTACTGTGGACAAGCTGAAAGTGTCACAGCAAGGGGACCTATATTAAAAAAAAATATAAGCTGTATCACTTAGGAAAACATAGATCAGCATGAGATCTATCTTAGGCTATGCTATGAAAATAGAAATAAAGATTTCTACATATGATGAGTTGAAGGATAGGAGCATAAGTAAGAATGTTCAACAGTATCTTGTGGAAAGCAAATTGCATCAAACTAAACAGGTTTCATTCTTTCATGGAATTACAAAAATCAACCAATAAAGGGAGCTGTATAGGCTTAGAAAACTTCTGTAAAGCTTTTTAGTCTTGGCCTCTAATACAGTGTGATAGTCTTCAAAATATCATAGTGGGTTCACAGTGTGAACACCCAGTTCACAGGCCATGGCCAAGGATTATATTCTGCATCCAGTCAGTGTGAACACCCAGTTTCGCCAGGCTGTGGCAAAATGGCAAATGGTGTCCTTGAATAGTGTAGAGGGAGCAATAAGAAAGGCACTGCCTGCTGTCACATACAGTACTGGAGAGAACGTTACCCAAATACTTTGTAGAGCTCTCAGTCCAAGTCTGTTACTGAGTGTTAAAAATTTCTACCTGTGGTCAAAGGGGTCTGGCTTAGGGTTAGAAAAACTGATGCACACAAACATTTTAAAAAACTGAGTTTAAGTTGAGTTTGTTTCTTTTTTTACAAGGTGATGACCTTTATTTACAAGCTTCATGACCTTGCATCTTGGTGCAGTACACATAGATTAAGTGTACAACAAAGAAAGTTGTTGGGTTTTTTTTCTGCAGAAAAATTATTTTTCAGTTTGTTATTCCCCAAAATACCAGAAAGAATCAATAGAGAGAGAAGTTGAGTCCAGGCAAATCCATATTGAAATGTCGCTCACATATTGGTGGGTAATGGTGAATAATCACTGGAGCAATCTATCAAAGGTAGTTGGGTTTTGCCCTTCTCTTGATGGCATGTGATCAAAAGAGTTTCTGGATGAGATGCACTAGCCAGAAGTGAGTCACTAGCCACAGTATAGTGAACATTAGAGAGGACAACATATGTATGTTAAAAAGCTGTCTTCTGAAATTTGTTTTCGATCTGCGCCTCTGTAGTATGTTTTTGTGCCATAGACATTGGTATTTTAACACTGGCATAAAAAAAGAGTAATTTGTCAGGAGTCTACTTTTGATAAGAACCTGAATCATGGTATGTTATAAAGGGTTAAATTTTCTTGAGCACAAGGTTCTCACATGATTTTACATTTGGTCACAGTTGTTCCAGTTAGCAAGATCTCAGAGGAAGAGAGAGCATGAGAGACAGATCAGTCACTCATATTTTTCACCTCTGAGACACCCGTTCACACTTGCCTCAGGGATGCAGAGTGCTCAATTAGTGACTGATTAGTCACCAAATGCATATAATAATTTTGATAGCACAAACTGAGGTCTTAATTGACCATATCTTTAACAAAAAAAAAGTATTTTGGAGTTAGTTCTGAGAAAGTTTTTGTTCATTATCTGCATGGTAGCAACTAAAATATATTGAAATTCTTTGGTGTCCAAATCTATTGCAATTTTCAGATTAATTGGTTAAGGTAGGTATTTCCCATTTTCATTCCCCTGCTGTTTATTCTCTTGCTATTATGTGGTAAACTGTTTGTTTGCATGTCAGGACACATAGAATAGCATTTTAATTTTATGCTGGTGAGAAAAAAGTTTTTATGCATATGATATTTCTTTACTTAATAATGGATAAATAAAAAGTGCATCTTTTCCATTCAGTGATTACTTTTTCGCTTCCTGTAGTGGTGAACTCTGATTTTTATACTGAATTACAAATTAATTATTTAGTGGAAGAACAATCACATACTTCTCTGTGAAATAAGAGTTTGAGTTTTGTTGTTAGGACAGATGTATAGAATTGCTATGTAAACTATGTTTTATATCAGCTCTCCACAGTGCTGTGAAAAATTTCAATGTCAAGCATATGCTTTTGTGATTGCATGGCAGATTTCTCTTTTTGCAGTTATGGGACCTTATGTGAGAAGAATCTTGTGTGATGAGTTGGGAGCTCCTGCAAATTCTGCAATAAACTGTATTCCTCTGGAGGATTTTGGTGGACAGACTCCTGATCCAAATTTAACATATGCAACTGCCTTGCTGGAGGCTATGAAAGGTGGAGAGTATGGATTTGGAGCAGCTTTTGATGCTGATGGAGTAAGTATTTTGATCTCTCTTGAGGTTTCACTATTGTTGTTTTGTTTGAGGTCAGATATGGGACATGTAAGTATAATTTATTTGCTTTTCAGTAACTGATTTAAGCTGAAAGTGGTATTACTTTCAAGTACAGATGGTAGAATTTACAACCCATCAGTCAGACACATATGTTGCAGTTTGCCTCTGCAGATGATTGCAAATGAAGCAGGATTTGAAGGCAGAATAAGAATTATTTAAATACCAAGCTGATTTAGTCTTGTACTAGTATAACGCTCTTATTCCCTCATTAGAAAGAGACAGCATATATATGTAATATGGATTTGTCACAGTAAGACCTAAAAATGTTACGTCCATTTTGATTAGCATCATAAATTAAGAGATTTTTTAAATAAATAAGGCATTGAATCATAATCTGTTTATTTTAATTTTAATGTCATATTATCAGCATTATCAACAGCAAAGTATTACAGAAACTTTTTGCCCTGAATGGGTGGGAGAAGGTTGAAAAGGTTCTGAAGAACAGAAACTGTTTTCTATTGTCAGTAAACACAAAACACCCTCCTACTCACCTAATAGTGCATGTCATTGGCAAAAAGATTTTCCTACGCAGACATTCCCTTTGGCAGGAACAGAACTACTGAAGTGACATGTAGGCGGCTGGAGCTAGAGACTGATCTGGAGCTTTGATTTGCAAGGCAGGTGGGAGTGATGGTGTGATAGGGAGAATGTAAACCTGCCACGATGATGCCAGTGAATTATTCTGCCCAAACAGGGATGCAAGTAAGCCAAAGCCTGTTCCTGTTTTTCTCTACCTGCAGTGGATCTAGCAAAAGAAATTACAGCTCCAATACATGGAATTATAACGCTTTTTTGAATTTCTTTTCTTCTCCAGGACCGCTACATGATTCTTGGCCAAAATGGTTTCTTTGTGAATGCATCAGATTCATTGGCTATAATTGCTGCCAATCTGTCTTGCATTCCATACTTTTGTCAGATGGGTGTCCGAGGATTTGGCAGGAGCATGCCTACCAGCACAGCCCTGGACAAGTAAGATGAAACATTTTTTAGTATCACTTCGGTCATTACTTTAGTTATCTTTATTCTTTATTACATAGCAATTCCAACATTGTAAAGTCTTTTGATAAGAACTTCTAATTTTCACCACCTTTATGTGCTTTACTGTTTTAACTAGTTTGATGACATTTTGATTTTATCTAGACTAATTTTTCCCATCTTTACTTGCATGAAAAGAGCTTAATTCAGTCTGGAAAAGAAATAGATAGGTTAAATCTAGTGTACAAATATTTGACTGCTAATTCTTTTTCAAAAAAACTTGGCTCTTTTTATGAGTAAATAATGGTTTACAGTTTACCTGGCAGCCCTTCTTATGAAAGTCATGGAAGTTTAAAACAGATAAAGTAGTAATTCAGTACTAAACAAGTATTAAAAACCCAACCCCCCTTTCTCTTTAAGCTGTTGAAATATATAATCTGTTAGAATACAAAATGTCCCAGAAGTGACCACAGGCAGTCATGAAATCCGTTCCCTGTTACAAGACAGATTAAAAGTATATCTAAAGCTATTTCTGCAAGTCCAGTCTACTCTTTAAAGATTTGATGGATGAACATCTTGTGTTACCAGCTGAACTTTGAACAAGTCTCATCCAGGCCTCAGTTTTCTGTAAACATCAGGATAAGAAGATTAAGCTAAATATTATTGCCATATATATTCTGTGTGGAGAAAGCATTCACTAAATCCATCATGTCTCAGTGTAGATCTGATTGCATATCTTAACTAAGACAAGAGTGATCTGCTGCCCCCATTAAATATGTCTAATCAGGAAACAGTAATTTTGAAATTAAATGTAGCTTGAATGAAAAGGTTGATTGCTCTCTCTACAGTTTGCCTATTCATGAAATTTCAAAAAGTTACTAAATTCACAGCTTTCAGCATCCTCTAATACTTGACAGAATCTTCAGGAAAATGTTCCTTACTTGTGGGCAGATCATCTAGTTTAAGAAAATGCTGTTAGGTCAGTGTATGATGTATTTTGTTTATTCAGCTCAGAGATCCAAAAACCTCATTGTTTAAGTGACAAAGATAATGTTATATTGAAATACGTTATAAAATAAATAGAGTTGATTTTGTATATGAACACCAGTATATCTTAATTCCTATTGGACTTGAAGAAACAGTGACATTTATATATGTTTGTCTTCTTGTCATGAAGTTTGCTAAATATGCCAGAAAGCAGGGACTGAAGTCCCCTTCAATAACACTGCGACTATTTGAATTATGTTCTTTACAATGTTTACTTGACCTTCTGGTGCAAAGATTGTCTTGTGGTGATTACTGCCTTATTTAGTTCTGTGGAGCTAAGCCTGATTATTAAATAAAACTGAGCAATTGATAATGATGGAAGGATGTATATATTTTCCCATCTGTTTTTACAAATATTTACTGTTATGAGGTTTGCCGTCTGTGTCAAGGACACTTGAATTATTTTTTTTATTTCATTTTGTGGTTGTCTTTGTTTTCTTGAAGCCTTAAAAATTACATGTTGTCATGCAGTTCAGTGTAGACGATCTAGTTCCAACCCCCTTGCCACAGACAGAGACACCTAACCACTAGACCAGGTTGCTCAGAGCCCATCGAACCTGGCCTTGAACACTTCCAGGGATGGGGCATCTGCAGCTCCTTTCAACAACCTGTTCCAGTGCCGCACCATCCTCACAGTAAAGAATTTCTTCGAAATAACTAATCTAAACCTACTCTCTTTCAAGTTTGATGCCACTCTCCATCGCCCTGTATAAAAGTCCCTCTCCAGCTCTCTTGTAGACTCTCTTAGTTGCTGGAAGGCTACTTAAGAAGTCTCTCTTGGGCCTTCTTTTCTCCAGGATGAACAGCCCCAACTCTCTCAGCTTATCTTCATAGGAGAGTTGTGCCAGCCCTCTGATCATCTTTGTGACTCTCCTTGGGAACTACTCCAACAGAGCCACATCTTTCTTGTGCCGAGGACTCCCGAGCTGGATGCTCAGTGGGGTCTTACAAGTGCAGTGTAGAGCGGCAGAGTCACCTCCCTGGACCTGCTGGACACCCTTCTTGTAATGCAGCCCAAGATACAGTTGTTCATCTGGGCTGTAAGCACACATTGCTGAGTCATGTTGAGATTCTCATCAACTAACACCCCCAAGTCCTTGTCCACAGGGTTGCTCTCAATCAGTTCTCTGTCCAGCCTGTGTTTGTTCTTGGGGTTACGCTGACCTTCATGCAGGACCTTGCACTTGGCTTTGTTGAACTTCAAGGGGTTTGCATGAGCCCAGCTCTCAAGTTTGTCAAGGTTGCTGAGGGTGCCATCCCTTCCCTACAACATGTAGACCACATGTAG
>JAWWES010000094.1:45901326-45927942 GCA_035583135.1 Lophotriccus pileatus
ATTTCTTAAATATGATAGCTAGTGGCTTAGTAATTTCCTTCACCAGTTCCCTCAGGACCCATCTCATTTGATCCTGTAGACTTGTGCACCTTCAGGTTCCTTAAGTCGTCTTGAACCTGAGCTTCTCCTACAACAGGCAGTTCTTCATTCTCCAAGTCCTTCCCTTTGTGTTCTTCAACACAGGCTGTGTGGCTAGTGATGAAAACTGAGGCAAAAATGTCATTGAGTACCTCAGCCTTCTGCATGTCCTAGGTAACCAGGTTTCCCTTTTCTTTCTGGAGAAAGTCCACATTCTTCCTAGTCTTCTGTTTATCACTGATGTACACGTAGAAGCTTTTCTTCTTGCCCTTCAGTCTTTCTGGGTAAATTTTGCTAGTATTTTGCTACTCTCAGAGTAGAAAAGTTTTCTCATAAGTAGAAACAGAATTTGCTGAATTTCAGTTTGTATACATTGTGTCTTGTTCTGTTAGGGAACGCTGTTAGAATAATCTGGCTCTGTCTGTGTTACTCCCCCAACCCCCAAATTGGGAGTTTATGCACATTGGCAAGATTTCCCCACCCTTAACTTTCTCTCTTTGAGATGAACAATGCCATCTTTCTCAGCCTCCTATGATATGGTCCAATTCCGTAGTCAGCTTTGTGTCGCTTTTCCAGAACTGCTCCAGTAGGCCCAGAACTGGACTCAAACCCCCAGTTTGTCTCACCGGTGGTGAGTAGTGAGGAAGACTCAATTCCCTACACCTGTTGGCAAGGCACTTCTCATGTTATCTAGGATATTTTTGGCCTTCTTTGTCCTAAGGGCTTATTTCTGGCTTAGGGTCAATCCTCTGTCTACCAGGACCTCACATAGTTTTCTGTTATCCTGCTGTTTGGCCCCCAGTATGTGCTGGTGTCAGGAGTCATTTCTCTCCATATGCAGGGCTTGGTGGCCTTGCCCTGTGTTGACTTTCATGAGGTTCCTGTTTGCCAGCTTTTTCAGCCAGTTGAGGTCCCCCTGAATGTCAGCACAATCTCCTGGTGTATTACTTCTTCCAGTGTTGTACCATCTGTAAACTTGCTAAGGGTGCTCTATCATCCAGGTCATTAACGAAGGCATTAAACAGTGTTGGTCACAGCATTGTTCCATAGGGGGAACCTCAATGACTGACCTCCAACTGGATGTTTATGCTGCTGTCCACAGCCTTGGAATTTGAACCTTGGAATTCAGCCATTTTTCAGTCCACCTCTGTTGCCTCAAGCTTTCTACGTTGCATCATTTTATCTGTGAGGATATAGTGGGAGAAACAGTTGAAAGCCTTGCAAAAGTCAAGATAAACAAAATTACTGTGCTCTCCTTATTCTCTGAGCCAGTTAACTCATTGTAGAAGACTACTGGATTGGTCAGTCATGATTTCATCTTCATAAATCCGTGCTGACCTCTCATGGAGGACCTTCTTGTCCTTCCTGACTTTGAAAATGACTGTTTGCTTCATGACCGAGGGATAAACTGGTTAAACTGGATAAACATGACCGAGACTGACTGGTTTGTAGTTCTCTGGATGTTCTCTCTTGACACCTTGGAGATAGGAATGTCTGTCAGCACCTGAGACCTCATGGACTGGTGTTTGTCTGGTTTGTTTAAGTGTTCCTCAAGATATTCCTCCTCTTCTGAGGGTAAGTCATCTGTGCTTAAGATTTTCACTCATCCCTCACCTCACCCTTTTCTTTGGAAGGCTCTCGTGTTACACAGTGCTAGTTATAGCAGAAAGTATAAATTGTTAAGATGAGTGAAAAAAATATCTGGCAGTGAAACCTTGTGGGTATTAGTCATAATGGACTTAATGAAATAAATCCTAGCGAACTTCTGTGCAGTGATTTTAATGAAATAAGCTAAAAGGTTTGAGTGAAATGTTAAAAATTGTCATTGGATGTTAACTGTAATCTATGCTGTTTGCATAACTTTCCAAAACTGTGTGGCTTTTGCCTTCTTTGTAACTACTAAATAATTGAACCAGTGTGGGCTCACTGCATTTTCTGTCAGAAAATACCCACTTGCTCTACCCTTGTTCTCTCCATGGGCTGCAGGATAAGCTTTGCCCCAGCACCTAGAACCTTTTTACCTCCCCTTCCCACCTCTCTGACCTTGGCATTCACAGGGCGGTTTCTTCCTCAAACCCCACTTGCCCTTTTAAAGTGTGTTTTCCCAGAAAGGCCACCAGCTTGTCTGCTAGGTTTATTTGTGCCCAGCTGGGTCTGTTGTTGCTGACTGGAACTGGCTGTGTCTGGCATGGGGCAGGCAGGGCCTCTTCTCGTAGAGGCCACTCCTGAAGCCCCCGAGTAACAAACCCTGCCACATAGACCAAGTACAATATCTAAACCAAATACTTCAAATACTGAAATATTTCTTTCATATCTGGCATTCATTCAAATTAGTAATTATTCCATTTGAGGTAGTAGATGCATAGCAGATCTTCATATATTCAGAGACTAAGTCGTAAGTTTTGTTCTTGTTCATGCCAGTCTACACCCGTGGGTTTCTTAGACATGTCCCACTTACCTTGGTCAGTTTAATCTTAAGTATGACAGTTTGAGTTAGTCATAATTTGGCCTTTAATGCATGTTTAGTATCATTCAGTTCCATGGAAATAGTTGTTTAAAAGTACTTTGAAAAATCTATTTTGTTAGTGAATTTGAAGAAATAAATAAAGGCAAAGGACTTTCAGGCCAGCTGTTATCTACATCATGTAATAGTATGGACAAGAATAAGAACAACATTTGATTAACAAGGAAGGGAAAGCATACTTAATAAATGGAGTATTTAAAAAAGTTCTACTGTGTTGTTGAGTGTTATTTCTTATTTTCTGTATTTTGTTCTAACACTAGAAATAGAGGAACTGTGTTAAAATAAAGATAATTGAAAATGATGTAGCAATATTTATAATAGTAGGTGCAGTAGGATAGCAGAAGTAGTGTTTAGGACATGAAGCTTATATTTTGCTTACTTCTCCTTCTGAAGAAGTTAGGAATTCTAACTTTAAGCATATCTAACTAGGATGAAATAATACAGTCACTACTCTCTGGGAAACTAAAACAATTGGAAATCTTTTCCCAACACGTTATTAGAGTACAGAAACCGAGATAATGATGGCCAAAAGTATCTTGTATGTGAACATCCCTTCATTTTCTTTTTATGAGAAAAAGCTGAAATCGGCTAGAAATACTTCATTATATTTGATAATATCACAGTGTCTCTGGGGTAACAGTTCTTTGGCCATCAGAGTCCCAGTATTACCTGAATAGTGTAATTTGATTTGTGTTTACAAAATGAATCTTGCTGTAGTGTACTCAGCTGTCTCTTTTGGCCTGCTTCTGGACCTTGGTAATAGGAGTAGCTCTCATGTGGGAGAACTGGATCAAATCCTGTCCACCTGGCTACTGTCTTCTGAGGTTGGACATCTTCCCTGGAGTATATGCTGGAGAGCAAATGAAACCCATCTCTTCTTATGGTGTGTCGATATTTTGTAGCAAAAGTTTAGCCTAAGTTATTGAACTGGAGTTTTTTCTTAGCTATATTAGAGAAAAGCATCATACACAGTAATTTAAAGAAAGGATTTAGAAAATCTGATCCTTGTCACTTTTGTGCATGATGATGTGTTGTGTAATAGTTTTTCACAGTGCATTATTAAACAAAAGGAAGCAATAATCCAAAGGACTCTAAATATTGCTTAGGAATACAGCATTAACAAATAGAGCAGTGGATTACAAGATAATTCACTCAAAATATTTAACATTTGCATATGTTTGCTTGAGGTAACTGCTGGAATATACTAGAATGTACTGTAGAGAGAACATAACACTTGACAGGAAACATCTGCTTTAATATGCTCCAACATCAACAGGATTGTGGCAGCACGTCTCCAGACTTCAATTCTCTGGCAATACATACCCTTATGTTGGTGTTCTTTTTCTTGTGGGGAATGTGAACCTGTGTACCCTGTTCAAAAAACTGTTCTTGTTTCATATCCTTGTATTCTGATTTATCTGATATCTGCATAACAGGAAAGAAAATGAAATACTGAGATGTTAGCTAACAGTCCATAAAATGAGAATCACAAGGGTAAGTACAAATTGTTCCTGTAGGAAATATGAAGCTGTGTGTATGTAGAAAATAGCAGTCAAGATGATTACTGGAGAAAAGAGTTTTTGAGAGAATACTGCTGTGATTAGCATCATCTGCTACCATGTTTCTACAGCTAGGTAGTTTCAACAGCATGTAGGTGCTCTCATTATATTTAGCCAGGGTAAAGCCAAGCACCTTACTGTGCAGAACTCTGCCGCTTTACATCTGGGAGCCCATCTTTTAATGCAACTTTAATATGTCAGTGTTCTGTTTGCTGATTATCTGTGTAATCTGGCCATCTAGAGACAGTTTTTAAGGGGGCCTGCAGTGACAGTGAGTATTCTGAATTGTTTAAAAAACATCTTGATGCGGTGAAGGGCAGAGATACCATGAGCTCTGAACAATCCATCTGGGCGCAGGAAGGAGGTTGAGCCTGGTAGTAAGGAACATTTTGTCTGAAGCACACCAGGAACTTTGCTTAAATCATAGAAACATTTAGACTGGAAAAGACCCATAAGATCGAGTCCAATCACTTCTCCCAGTCTTTCAGTTCTTCTTCCTGTTCCTTCTCCTACTCCTTTCCCCCACTTCCTTCCTTATCTCCTTTTTCTTCCAGCTTTTATTTCTTCTATTCTTTTTCTAAACAATTCCTTCTATTTTTATCCATTGTTGTTCTCTTTCATATTTTTTATGTGTCTGTGATCTTTCCCTGTTCCTCTATTCCCATTTCTTTGCCATTCAGTTTCTCCTCCTTTTATTCTTATATATACCTCTGGCCATAGAGAGGAGCATACCACATTCCACTTGTGCCTTTGTGATTATTTTCTTTAATTATTACATTACAAATCTTGCATGGATATTTTTGTCTGCCTTTTCATGTACATCTCTTCTGTATTGTTGATTATCTGAAGAAGTTTGTGCCAGAAGTAGGATAGGCAGTGTGAATTTCTTTTTCTCTACATGTATGTCATTTACTGTTGACTTGTAAGGGATTTTCCCAGCCAAATTACTTCTCAAAATTATAAATACATCTTTGTACATGGTTCATACTGCATTCACTCTGTGACTGTGATTTGTTCAAGTTATGCCAGTCATGACCTCACTCTTTTTATCTTTCTTCAGTAGGATAATTCAGTCTCACTCTCTCTTATCTGAAATAGGCTTGCTGTGAATTTTTTAAGACACCTCTGTCAAACTGAATCCATGTCACATACATCTAAATTAGGTAGAACAGAAGGACAATTTATGTTCTGGAATACTGAAGGACAGCTGCATAAAACATTCATGAATGTAGTTTAATATGTTTGAAACATAAAGTTCTGGAGTTTTTTCTGTATCAACTTTGCAATATCTTCTAAATGTTTTATTTACACAGATGTGACATGTTTGAGAAGACTTGTGGAGGAAAAAGCAATTATCATTGCATGGCACGAATGTTCCTTGATTAGCTGTGCCTCTTAGTTTTACAATGTGCTTGTACTCTAGCTGCTGTCGTTTCATCCCTGAATGTTTTCTAAGCAGGGAAGTGATTTATCATTGCAGATATTTTCAAGGATATCTTTAAGGAGTTGTCTTGGTCTTTATGTTTTTGTTGATGTTGGATTTGGTGTGTTTTAGTACAGTGTGGTCTATTTGACTATTGCAGGCTCATAATAAGCTTGACCATCCAGTCTGTCGTTATGCTAGCCTGCACTGATGAAAACATGCTATAGTCATGACAGACCGCATTTTTATGTATGTGGGGTAAATGTTTATTTTCAATACTTCTCAGGATAGCAGCAGTCAGACCCTCAAATAATTTTCAGTGAAAGATGAGAATTAACATACCTCAGTGTATTGCATATTCTTGAACTTTCCAGGAGAGAATTAATCTTGTGTGTAGTGACTGCTCGTGAAGAAAAGGACAGAAAACATGTCAGTGTCCTGTGAAATATCAGCAGGAAACTCTGTGTTGTCCTTTATGGATGAATGGTGAGAGACATTAGGCAGCCCTGTGGCTTCCTTCCTTTCACTTGGCACTCAACTTAGTTTTTGGGTCTGAGAGGGATTTACTGGCCAGTTCTGGCCTGGAGGCAGCTGATCCCTATTGAGAATGGCAGGCTGCAAAGCAGCTTTACACAGCATACAGCTCTTACTCTCATTCATAGGTAGTTGCATTCTGGCCTGTGCATGGAGAGGACTGCTACAGCTGCTTAGCTTAAAATGAGCAGCTTCATTGGTTGTGCAATGTGAAGCTTGCAGGAATGAGTTCAGAAGGGAGTATTGAGAGCTTTCTTCATTTAACAAGGGTTCAAAACTATGCAATGCTCTGTTTCCAGCTTAGGCTTTGGTTGAAAATGAGGTCAGTTTTTCAACCAAAGTTAGAGAGTGTGGGATTTGGTGGAAAATAAATACATCCTGTAAACTTGATTCGCTCCTGTTAAGAAAGAAGTATGTGTGATTTGCAGTTTTAACAAACAGGCTTAATGTGCTGCATCTGAAAAACTACCTGAGAAAAAGAAACTTTTTGCAAAATCTCCCCAGCAGGCCTTGCACTGTGCAATAGACAGATGTTGGGTAACACAAAGTCCACACTCTTCTTAGAGCTGCATCTGTCTTATATCTCAAAAAGTATACAGCTGTGAGTAAACAACAGGAATTCCTACAGATGTTCTCGTAAAAAGTCCAAAAATGTTTTAATTAAAATAATGGAAGGAATCCTGCAGCAAGTCAGTTACAGAAGACTTTGTGAGTACTAAAGAAAGTTTGAAGGTCCCTTTTCTTTCAAGGGCTTGTGCAGTCTTGCATACATACACTTCAACCTAGAAAGGCCTCCACGTGGATTAGTGTGTCTCAACATGTTTTGCCCATGCTGGATAGCACAGCTGATATAAGCCTGAGAGCAACATCTCCCGTCAAAGGATTTTTGCATGGAAATAGTATAGGCCTTGGGAGGTGAAGGAGAGGCTGTGGAAGCAAGCAGTAACTTCTGATATGTACCTAAAGCTATTCTTTCTGTTATTCGGACAATTCATAGCACCAATAATGCAATTTGAATTGCTGTCAATATACAGTTTTGTAACACCTGGTGATTATATTTACATCTGGCTTGCATCTGCGTCTGAGCACAGGCAGAGTGAACCAGCTGATCTCACTGTCATATGCCTGAAAAGGCTAATGATTATGAACTATGTGTACTCCTGAGTTAATGGAGGGTCTGTTCCCTGTACTTAGTCCATAGCATTATTGTTTTTTCTGAAGAAGACCACAGGTCTTGCCAACCTTTAGTTATGACATTACTGAGGCTCATCTCAATAAGTATCTGCAGAAGGATATAAGGAGAATACCTCCTTATTGCACCTCGTAAATTATTATGTCACTTTTCTGGTATAATAAAATATTCATGATAGTTTCTATAGAATAGGAGAAAAAAACGCTTCCTCCTTGCCTTCATAGACCATTTTTATTGCTGCAAAACATGGATTCTGTATGCAGCAGGGACTGTGAAGAACGCAGGACTAGAACACAAAGTATCCCTGTTTGAGGGTGGGAAGATGTGAAGGCTTTAAATGTTGGTTCTTCCTTGTTCAAGCTTTGGAGTTCTTTTTCTTTTTCTACAGTTTGCATGCATTACACACCCTTCTATTATTTCATTGCTGTACTAAATACGAAGCTTTTGCCAAATACTTAGTGGGACAAAGTCCACTGCTGAAATTAATTTGTGTCATTTTATACACAGATATGTCTTATATTGGTAGGTAAGCTTCACTTTCCAGGAACTCGTTTGCCTTAATCAGCTTGAGTCTTTTTGTTTGTTTCTGTTACTTCTGTGCATTAAGAAGGTTGTTCACCTACTTGCTTTTTTCAGTAAACCAGCCATACGTCAAGCTGTTAATGCAGCATACTACGACATAGCATTGACAGCTGTTCTTCTGAATGTATATTAAAAATACCCTGACTTTGCTTGCACAGCTGAGCTAGTCACAGGTTGTTCTCTTGGGAATGGGGGAGACTGTTAGTCTGCAACTATGCAGTCATATGCAACAGTTAGTTGCAGTCATAAAAAAAGTGAACAGTATCTTTGTCAAAACAAGGCATAATCTTTCTGCTGCTGAGCCATGGCAGAATTTGGAAGCTAAAGTAAACTTGGAATCTTTACAGGAATTACATTTGTTATGTAAAAGTTCACTAAATGCTAGAAATCACCTGATCACCGTGCATTCTCTTTGTCCTTTAATTTACTGACAAGGAGGAGTTAACTTACTCAATAGGCATATGAATGCTGAAATAATAATGAAAAGAGATTCTTGTGTCTCAGCCAGGAAGGGACAGAAGGGTATGAATGACCTGAGGCATTACTGCAGTACATCTGGAGAGCATGACCACATGCTTGCCAGATGGTTGGACTTCTCTTCATTACTACTATGAACTTTGCAATCAAATAGCAGATAATCTATGGATCTACAGTACATATGTGTGCAATTTGTCACTAGAACAGGCTCCCCAGGGAAGTGGTTGCAGCACCATGTCTGCCAGAGTTCAAGGAGCATCTGGACGATTCTCAGTCATATCATTAATTGTTAGGTCATTTTGCAAGGAGAAGGGAGTTGGACTTGGTAATCCCTACGGGCCCCTTCCAACATGAGATATTTTTTGATTCTAATTTCACCTCGCAGGGACTCTGAGCACTATGCCAGCTGGTTTTATTATGTGAAACACAAAATTCTTTTTGGGGTAAGGTGCTGCCAAAGCACATCTCTCACTCATTATATACTCACAGAAATGTGTGTGTTAGCTGGTTGACTGTAGCAAAGCAGCTTTTGTCTCTTGCTTTATCCTTACTTTTAGCACAGCCATATCCAGATACTGTATATGTCAAACAGCTGTTTCTAATAGTTCTATTAAAGCTTGTGTGAAGGGGACAGTGAAATGTTCACAAGGCAGGGAGTCACTGGCACTCTGTCCTGAAGCTTATACTTCCTTTGGGAGTTGACTCTTGAAACGTTTACAGAAGAGGGTGCGAAATTATGCATTTTGGATCTGAATCTCAAACTGATGACTAAAGTGACATGAGACAGCATTTAGTGTGGAACATCATGATGAGTACACCTGTTAACATCCCACAGACTGAGGAAAACAACCCCACTGTGTCTTATGCAAACGTTTCTAGTACGTTTGTAACCAAGAGAAACAGTTGAAAATAAGATGATTTACTGTAATATTTTAGAAGTTTTCAGACTCGTAATTCTAAGTTTGTGGAAAAGTACATTTCAAAGGAAATTATGGCATTTTCGTGAAATTGTATATTATACATGGGAGTGTGTTATTTATGTTAAAAAGATGAAATGTTTCCCATATATATAGCTTATGACTGTAATGCATAAACAGTTTTTTACTCCAGTAGATTTGGATGGGAGACCAGTGAGAATCTTCATGTTTTCATCACTTTTATCAGTTACATCACTTATTTGAGTTTATGAGAAGAAGTATGGGCTTTTTTGTTGATGAAACTGAGTTTTACTGTCCAAGTATGATTTATTACAACATAAAGCAACATCATGGGGTTGCCAAAATATTACAGTGTGGACTAAGCAACAGTCTGTAAATTTCCTTAAAAGACTGATCTTTTTTTAAAATTTCATTTGTCACTCTGGATCTCAGGTGTGGTATGTGTAGTTATGGGTGGGTTTACTGGCCTGCAGAATCTTTCTGTGATTCGAGAGAGCAATAATATAGCTATGGCAAATGTCTCCATACACTTACTGCTGAGCTGTGTAAGGAAATTAGCTTAGTCATAGATCTGTTTGTAAATTGTAGAATTAAGTTCTTTATCAGCTGCTCCTGACTGGCTGATCACTCACTGCTGAGTTGTTTTATCTTTGCAATCATCCAGTGTCTTATTTTTCTTGGTATCTTTCTTCCCAGGTGCAAACAGATTCTTTAAAAAGATGGGACAAGGATAGCTTGTTTGTGGGCCAGTCAGTATTGGTTGTCAGCCCTTGGGCACACCAGTGCTTAGCTCTTGAGTCTTGCAGAATCAAGAGCTAATTCTGCACCCCTCCCAGTTAGAATCTCTAACCTTCTAGTTAGAATCCTGTGTAGATTGTTCTTCAGAAACACAAGATGTCCAATGTCATATGTTTTCAGGAACACTACTGTAAGCGGATCATTCTCTGAGATTACTTCCCCTTGTTCAAGTAAATCAAATCCCCATCAGGTACAACTAAAGCTCTCGTTGCGTCTTTTTGCCAAAACGTGATTTGGTTTTCTCCTTCTCCCATCTATTTATATGGCTTAAGATGCTTCATTCATGCTTGCTTTTGCCAATTTGAGGATCTTATTGGTATTGTTATCAGTCTGTGAGCTGTGTCTGTTTTAAAACTCACTTCTTTGCAAAAACTGTCTTTGGGGTGGGTATGACTCAGACAGCATGATTAGAGAGTTAATTTGTGTTCTTGTATCTCACTGAAATGACATAGTGGTAGATTGGCATGCTGAGTTTGCTGTAATAATACTTAATTGCAGCTTGAACTAACCTGTCAGGCCCTTTCTTTTCTTTCTGTACAGCTACCATCAAATGTGGGATGTATGAAGTCCCACATGTCCTAGTTTTCAGAGAACTTTGTTATTTATATCAGATCAGTCAATTCTTTGTTTCAGTAGAAAGAATTGTGGAAAGCGTAGCGGTATCTTTTTTTTTTTTTAATTCTTCAAATGGATTATTCAGCACATTAAAAGTTTGTTGTTAATGAATGAATGAGAGTCTTGGTAATGCTTCAGCACATCTAAGAGTATTGCCATACCTGAGACAAAATGGGCAAGGAGTGTACTGTGTTTCTCCTGTGCCTCTTGGTACTGGTCAGCAACATAATTAAGCACACTTAATTTTTGAACTCATGAGAACTTCCAGAGATTTGAATGGAAACATGAAAGCCTTCTGTAAAAGTTTATTAAAAAAATAAATAGATGGAGAATATAGAAAAAAAGAAATTTTGCACAAAAGTACTATTTTTTTCCATTACTTCAGTGTTTTTTCTTTTTCTCCATTTTGTTATGTACTTGTCTGGTTTTGGCACTGACTCCTTGTATAAAACACTTGTTATCCTGTAAAGGAGAAGTTGAAGTTGTGATGTGACTGAGTCAGCATCCCCCAGTACAAACCTCTCTTCATAAATATTAGCATGGGTGGCATGATGGAGCAAGACCTAAGAAGACATGGAAGGGAAAGGGTTAGGAAGAGCACAACTCGGAACATTCTGAACACTGCTCCAGTTAACAAAGATACAGTGCAGTTAATTCAGCAAAGCCTGAATTATGGCTGCTTCACACAGTGAAGTGTTTTTCACTGAAGCCTGGATAAGCCCATATGTCTTCATGGTATCATATAGAGCAGTTCAGAGATATTATCTAGAATCCATCTACCTATGTGTTCGTGCTAGCAGAGCACCAAACCTGGTCTTTGAAGGAAACCAACAGGGCCACAGTGCCATACTGATGGGACCAGACTGCTTCCTGATTTACAGGTAGCTTCTTCACCCTGAGGTTACAGATACCTGAACCGTGCTCAGTTGCTCCATGTGGCATACACCATTTGCACCTTTGGAGGTGCCTAAAGGTGAGTGAGTATCCAGTAGGACTTCTATCACACGAGTCCTCTTTTCCCACAAAAATTTTGGCTACAAAATTTGTGTAGTTGCCACTGAAAAATGCTGCAGACTTCTTTCTGGTCTTTTTTGTTTATTCCCATACTGTCATGTTTGTGTTCTTCCTAACACACAGCAGAAAAGAACACTATTGTAAATATGGCACTTAAAATAAATGCTTGCTCTTAGCAAACTCAGTCCAGATACAGGCATACAGGTTGACAGTCTGGATTAGCTTTAAACATAGAGGATTCATTTCTGAATTGTATCATTCAGTGGAAGAGAAAGAAAAGCTGGCAATATGAGGAGTTCAAAAGGGTAAAATTATTAATAGTTTAGAAAAGGAATTTTACACTCAGCTAATTCCTGGTAAAAAGTACCTGAGAGTCATTTCTAGCAGTTAAATGTGAATACATATAAGACCTGGTTCTGTTGATTGTAATAAGAGCACAAATACTTCATCTAAATTAAAGGTTTTGCATTATGATTAAATGTACTTTTCTTTTTTTAAAAAAAGGCAGGAATATTGTTTTTTTTCCTTGACCTACTAATGTATTTATTACAGGTAAACAAGATAGTGGTCCTTAGTAGCTCTACTCATAGCGAACACCACTGAACCACTATTTATTCAGTTAAATTTCATTATTATTGTGTAAAAATCTATCATCTAGTAGTTGTGTCCATTTCTGATTCCTTTCTGAAGATCCAAGATCTGTTCCAAGCTAAAATCTGTGCTGTGATTTTTTTTTTTAAAGCTGACAGAAGGGGTTTAGGTTGTTCGGTTTTGGTTTGTTCTTTTTTTTTTTCTGGATACTGCAAAGAATTGTGTGTTTTGTAGTCTGATCTGCTGACAGCACTGTCTATATCATGATAGTCTGAGTGAACAGAAACAGATGCCACAGACTTACTGGCCATTTTCCTGTCTGAACTGAGAAGCTTACGATAAAATCCAATCTTTTATGGTGGGATTATTTTGGGGTTGTATTTTCTTGAAAAGAAGGATAGTTCTTAGTTTCTCTATATACAAACTTCAATTAAATTGAATTAAACACAGCTCCTCAGAAAATTTTTTTTTTCTTGTGGAATCTCATTGCTAAGACTCTTTATTATCATCCAGACTTCAGAGAGGAATTTATAAGCCAAACTGTACTCAAGGTCTTAAGATCTAAGACTGTATATTGGTAAAAAGTCACTTCTTAAAAGTTCTTCTGACTTTTAAAAGTAATTTAAGTTCCCAGAAAACAGATTCTTTAATGACTTGTGCTCACAAATTGAGAATGGTGACAATCTCACTGTGATAATACTTATGTAACTAGCATGCTCCTGATAGTTTTAACACTGGTAGTAATTTCATGTCTTGATCACTACAACAATAACCTATTTGCAGCACCTGCAAATATGGGGTGAAAAATTCAAGCTCTGCATGCCGTCTGCTTTGTGTATTTGTTAAAGATGCATTTATCATCCCTGTGCACCAGTGAATTCTGCATCAGTGGCAGTTCACAGCAAATTAGTGAGACTAGGCTAAAGTACAGTGCCCATAAAAAGTACCCCTGTACCTCCTGCCCATAATGGACAGGATTATCACATTCATTTTGAAAGCAAAGGCAGACTCAGCAAGGAGCCATGCTGGCTGTTTTTACTTTGACCACTTACTCCTGAAGAGCAGGGAAGAGGCAGTAGCATTCTGCAGCACTTTCCCGGAGATGCAAAGCAGAGCTGTGCTGCTGCTGTTGGCCTACTTACAAATGCATTTCAGTTCGGCAGTGCTTCCCTGGCTCTGCAGCTAGCTATGGAATTAGGCATATGAATTTGCTTTTACCCCGTGGCATTGAATCAGAAGGTTACCTGTTGGGACTTCAACACAAATTAGTTTTGCACTATTTTGTAAATGTATCAAGTACTTTTAAAAGTGCTGCCTTTTTGATTTGTTGCACAAGGTGCTTGTGACATTTGACTGAGCTGTTCCAGAGCCTGTGTAGGAAAACTTTGTATACAAGTATACAAGTAATACAGAGCTGTGTGTTCACACTATGACCTATAGGTGACAACAAGGAATATGATTGACTGCAAGGGCCTGTCTGTGAGTGGGAGCCTGAGTTCCCTGGTGAGTGTTCTAATCACCCTTGTGATTTAAAGCAAAGCATCTAGTATTCCACACAGTAGTCCTTGAGTATGGTGGTCACTGTGCTGAACATTGACGTGTTCCATGTAGCTGTTTTTAGTATGTATGTATGGTTGCTTTGTATTACAAGATACAAGCAAGATAGATTGTGTTTATGGGATTTATTAGAGAAACCAACAAAAGGAGAAGCATTACTGAAGCTGGACCAGTGCGGATGAACTCATTAGAGAGGTTAAGATTGGAGGCAGCCTAGGCTGTAGCAACCCTGTATGTGTTAATGATCCTGAGGAACACAGGCCTGGCAAGGAGCAAAGCCTGGACCCTGAATTTTAGAAGAAACTTCCATCTGTGCAAAGAGTTAGTGGATGTGATGCCTTGGGAAACTGTCCTTAAGGACAGAGGAGCAGACCAGAGCTGGCAATTCTTTAAGACCACTTCTCTTAGCACACAAGAGCTCTCCAACCCAGTGTTTAGGAAATCAAGCAGTGCAGGACAAAAACTGGCATGTCTGAGGAAGTATCTGTTCCTCAAACTGGATGGAATAAGAAAGAAGTGCACAGCCAGTGGGAGCAGGGACAGGTGACCTGGAAAGAGTACAGTGATATGGTTCAGATATGTAGGGATGGGTCAGAAAGCTAAGGCACAGATGGAATGGGACTTGGCAAGGGATCTGAAGAATAACAAGAAAGGATTCTATAAGAACATAGGTCAGAAAAGAAAGACAAAGGAGAGTGTTACCACATTAATAAATGAGGAGGGAGAACTGGTGAAAACAGATATGGAGCAGTCTGAGGTAGTCAGTGAGTTCTTCACCTCAGTCTTCACCTTAGGCTTCCCATGTTTCTCAAGTGCCTGAACGTCCAGTTGGGGGTTGCAGGAGTGAAGTTTCTGCCGCTGTCAGCAAAGAGCAAATGTGAGACCACTTGATGAAGCTAAATAGACACAAGTTTATGGGATCTGATGAGATGCATCCCAGGGTCTGGAGGGAATTGGCTGATGTTGTTGCCAAGCCACTCTCCATCATACTTAAAAGGTCACGGTGGTCAGGCAAAGTCCCTGGTAACTGGAAAAAGGGGAAGCATCAGTCCTGTTTTTAAAAAGTGGGGAAAGGAAGACATGAGGACCTACAAACTGATGAGCATCACCTCTGTGCCTAGGAAGATCATGGAGCAGAACCTCATAGAAGCAATGCTAAGGCACACGCAAGACAAGGAGACGATCCAGGGCAGCCAGCATGGCTTTACTAAGGACAGATTGTGCCTGACTGATTTGTATGATGGAGTGACTACAATGGCTGACAAGGGAAGATCAAGAAAGGAAGACCAACAGATGTCAATTTATCTAGTTTTCTGTAATGCCTCTGCCATGGTCCCACATGGCATCTTGTATCCAAATTGAAGGCAGCGGATTTGACAGATGGACTATTCAGTGGATGGGGAATTGGCTGGATAAATGCAGCCAAAGAGTTGTGGTCAATGGCTTTATGTCCAGGTGGGAGTTGCTGGTGGGTACAATCCCTCAGGGCTCTGTCTGAGGTCCAGTACTCTTCAATATCTTCATCAGTGACATTGACAGTGAGGTCGAGTGTACCCTCAGAAGGTTTGCAGATGACATGAAGCTGAGTGGTGCAATTGACACAACAGAAGGAAGGGACACTATCAAGGTGGGTGTGGACTAGTTTGAGAAGTGGGCCCATGAGAACCCCATGAGATTCCACAAGTCCAAGTGCAAGATGCTGTACCTGGGTCAGAGTGATCCCAGACATGAGTACACCCTGAGAATAGAACTCATTGAGAGCAGCCCTGTGGACAAGAACTTGTGAGTTCCTGTGGATGAAAAGCTGGATATGATTTGACAATGTGTGCTCACAACCCAGAAAGCCAAGCACACCCTGGGCTGCATCAAATGATGGGTCAAGGGAGCTGATTCTCGCCCTCTACTCTGCCCTGGCAAGATCCCACCTGAAGTACTGTGTCCAGCTCTAGAGTCCTCAGCACCAGAAAGGAGTGGACCCATTGGAGCGGGTCCAGAGGAGGGCCACGAAGATGATAAGAAGGCTGAAGCAACTTTCCTATGAAGTTAGGCTGAGAGACCTGGAGTTGTTCAGCCTGGAGAAGAAAAGGCTGCAGGAAGACCTCATTGTACAAGCCTTCCAGTACCTAAAGAGCTCTTACAAAAAGAATGAGAGCAGCTTTTGACATGGGCAGATATTAACTGGACAAGGGTGGATGGTTTTAAACTGAAATATAAGATATTTAGAATAGATATTAGGAGGAAATTCTTTAGTGTGAGAGTAGTGAGGCAGTGAAACAGGTTGCCCAGAGAAGTTGTGGATGTCCCATTCCTAGAAGTGTTCAAGGCCATTGGATGGGACTTGGAGAAATGCGATCCAGTGGGTGGCATCCTTGTGCATGGCAGGAGTGCTGGAACAAGATGATCTTTAAGGTTGCTTCCAACCTATCCCATCCTGTGATTCTATTACTCTGTCATTCTATGACTTCCCATCCTGTGATTCTATTACTCTGTGATTCTATGATTTTGCCTTCCTGCTAGGGTAATTTTTAGTTTTTCCTGTTGAAAGATTTCACAGAGAAAGGCCAATGTGAGACTGAGAGGCAGGAGACAATATTGGAACAGTTAGTTGGCACTGCAGTTATGTTTCATGAGTGCTATGAGACTCCACTGATAGACAGTCAATTCAAAGACCTGATTAGAATTTAATGATGATTTATGCAATTATTACTATTCCATAACTGTCCTCAGAACTATTGTCATCCAAAAAAATCCACCTAAAGTTAGCAGTTTTCAGGACAGAACTACTTCTGAACACCAGAGCTTATTTCGACATACCTGCAGTCCAGCTGCATAAGTACTTTGGTTAAAGCTTTGCAGGGGTTGGAAGTAATCAAAAGAAATAAAAAGGTAAATTTTTTAGATGCTTTATAGTTAAAGTACCTTCAGATGCTTTTTCTTTATTGATTTGTGTTACTGTGATTGTTTTTTGTGAGATGTAGCATGCTAGAAAGAAAAAAGTAAAGGCACTTGTCTGGTACCTATTTTTTTCTGCCTCATGCTCCTGACAGCCTCTCTGCCAAACATGACGGCTTACATCTTATCTTAGTGCTGTGTCCTGGTTATCTGTATTGTCTGCAAGGGCTTAGCATTCCACTGCTTTTTTACTCAATAAATTAAAGACTGGGAAGGAGTAACACTGTAATACTTGACCATATTAGGGAGGTGGCTGTTTTAGTTCTGCTCTTCGCACAATATGCAGCTGAAGACTTTTAAGGGAAGGTGGTGCAGACAGAGTGAAAACATCCAGAAGCAGAACATCCATTTCACATTATACTTCGTGCCAGTGCTGGTGCTGTCATTGCTACTGCTGTGAATTTCTCACAGCCTATTGGAGTTACACAGATAAAAGGGGTAGACTTACAAATGGGATTGAAAATAGATGTTATGACCATTTAGTTCATGACTCTTGCATCTTGAGAAATAATAAGAATGAAGAGAGAACTGAACAAAGGTGAGCTGAATTGGACTTCAAAAGTTGAAAAATGAAGTGGCAAAGAGCTCTGAAGCATGGAAGAAGAGACCGCAGAAGAACAGGTGGAAACATTGTGCAGTCAGAGTGGGCTAGGTACTTGGTGACTAAAAGGGCAATTAATATGGTGTCAATAAAGTTAATTTTTTTTTTTTTGGCTAACAAAATCTGGATGTTGAAGAGGGTACTCCAAAAGAATGAGCCCATTAAAGGTCTGGTTGCAAGTACACCGAAGGCAAAGTCTGTATTATATAGTTATAAAACAGCCCAAACAGATTTTTATTAAAGGGATGGAAAAATAACGTAGGCAAACATAAATCAGTTGTGTGGATCTCAGAAGTATGCAGAGTGTTAGAAAAAAAATTCAAGCAATTCAGGCAGTAAAATATCAGATACAAAGATATGCATGCTAAGGTTAGACTGTGTGAAGACTTACTTTCAGCTAGAGAAATTATTTTCTTGGTAAATCAGTTGTGGGTCCTTACTTGAGATACCTTAAATTCTTTTCATGACGAAAGACTACAGAAGTGGAAAACAAACCAAGTTTTTTTAATTTCAGTCAAATCATAGTCTTGTCTTGGTAATAAAATATGCTTCAGACCTTAAATCAAGTGAGGATTTTATCAGCTGGAGATTAGATAACACAGGCTACTTTAGTGGCTAAGGAGAAATTTAGAAGACCCAGTGGTAAACCTTTTTCTTCTGTAGCCAGGTAACTCTGAAAGAAACTTTTACAGAGGTTTGGTCTCTTCTCAAGTGCTGCTGCCACACACTACCCTTCAGTGACCCTCATGTCTGTCCCACAAATTCCTTCAGTTCCTGATTGTTAGGGCCTGACAGTGCTTACCCTTCTGCTCGAGAGTAAGGCTCGCTGGTCTCTAAGTTACAGCACCTTATCTGACATCACAGACAGAAGTAAGATTGAAAATAATTGTGTCCATGGAATACCAGTCTGTGTTTTGGAGCCTGTTCACCCAGGTGTGAGCATCTTCCACGTGTCAGCTGATACCTACATGTGTTGGAAGGTAGGGGACAAGGGCATGCACTAGCTGCTTCTCTAGTGGTTTTTTTTCATTAATATCTATTTTTTCCTCCAAGGTAAGACTCCAGAGTTAATGTGATGCTGCAGTTTACCCTAGACAGTTTACCCCAGTTTATGCTAGCATTTCACCTGCAATACAAAGCTCTAGCCAATCATTTTCATCATTACAAGTTCATGAGGCCTGTCAAAGAAAGCCCTTCCCCCAGTGTTGTGACCTTTATCTTTGTGGTGAACAAGCATCACAAACTTTGGCGGGATAATTTTGTTTGGTTGACTGATCTATTCTTGGAGTTTCACTGGGCAAAATAAAGTCAGCTTGCCGGAGGCCATTTATTGTATCTTAATGACTTGTATTCACCAAGACGTTTTTGAGGCATTATATAGATTAGGTTGGAGAAAACTTCCCTCTGACTTTTGTTAATGTAAGTCAGGGTAATTCTGCTGTTTTCAGAGACATTTTGGTAGTGCAAAACTACGGCATCTGAAAGATACTCTCAAGGACCACTTTGCTTTATTAGCCCACGTGTAAAAAGTAGTCTGTTCTTTCCACTGAAAACTGAAAGAAAGGTATCACAAGGATATTCCTTTAACACTTGTAAATAAAAGAACATTTTTGAAATGGAAAGTTATCTTTTTACACAATTTAAGCACACTAGTATTTTTACTGTAGTTCCAAGGAAAATAACGTGGACTATCAAGAAAATAACGTGGACTATTTTACTAGTTAGGTAACATATAGGTGGCTGTGAAGTATAAGGAAGAAGACCTGGGATATTCAGATGTGCAGCTGTATGATTAGTAGTTCAGTTGCCTGGTGCAGAAGGAGTGATATTACAAGTAGCTGCTAATTTTTTTTTTTTAATCTGTCAGTAAGTTTGTAAAAATCCTAATCTTTATTATGAAGGCTGTAATTATGTTCATTATTACCTTTATTATGAACTGGCCAGCTCATGCTCATGTAGAATTCAAGAATTGTCTTAAGATTCTTGTTTTGGTACTAAACTCTCCAATAATCCTGTTTTCTAGGGATAAAACTGCTTCTCATGGTTGCAATGTATGCATTTTCCTCAAGTTTGAATAAAAAGAGGGCTGTCAGTATAGGCAGTTCTTCAAAATAAAAATGACAGTGAAACTACAGTAAGAGGGTAAATTTAACTAAATAACTGTACAAGAATTTTTAACCTCATTTTAACTTATTTTGTTATCTCCACATTTAAAAGCATCTACTTCTACTTTTTTTAAATTCACAAAATATAGTTTTAAATAATGTACGTAATTGCAAAAAGTACAGTCCACTCTTCTTTGATTTATCTTTTTCTCCTTAATATTTCAACATAACTGGGATCATAAACACCCTTAGCTCTGATATGGTCAGAATAACTAAGGTTATTACTTTTCAGTTTAATTTCAAGTGTAAATTCTCTGTTTCCTACTCTGACAAGAGCTAATTAGTGCTACACACAGACTGAAGACTCTTTATTGTGTAATCTCATTGATGTAGTGAGCACTTACACTACACTACTGACTTTGAAGTCAGTCCCATTAAATGTCTGTCGTGGGTTTGCAAGGGTCCCCCCTCCTTGGGGGACTGTAAGTGGTTTGTCCACAAACAAAAAAAACAGACAAAACCAATCAGAAATTTTGGTAATGCCTTTTGCCAATTACATCTTTAAGAAAACGGAAAAGAAGGGTAGTTATGCAGAAGAAATTTGGAGCCATGTAGGGAGGAGGCACCACGCCCCAAGGGGGGCCAGGCCTCTCTCCTCTCCCGGCCCTGGGCCGGGGGCAGAAGCAACACTGAAACCCCCCGACTGAGACATGCAACTGAGTGAAGAAAAAAATACTTAAAGGACTTGGACGAGGCTTCTGCAAAAGACAAACTCCAGCTAGAGAGATAGCGGAGCCTTCAGTGTCAGACCTGGCAGCAGCAGCAACAAGCGGAGAGAGAAAACCCAAAGGGGAGGGAACGGCTCCTTCTCCCCCTCCCTCTCTCTCCCTTCAGCAGGAAAAAGACTGAAATCTAAAATCCCTGCCACCTGTGGAAGATTGTTGGGGAGCAGAGACAACCACTACATTCTCAACCCCATCTGCAGCATAAGGAACTCATGTCCGAGCAGAGAAAAGATGTAACTCTGTGGAAGTTTTTGCTGAACTGTAGCCCATGCATGCTGGACTGTGGCCCACGCAGAGGTGTCTTACACCGGAGCAAGGAGGCCCATGTAAGGCCTTGGGATCCCAGAAGGAGATCCGTGCAGGTGCAGCTGAGGTGGACCTATGCTGGAGCAAGTTGGCTTGGGTAGGGAGCTGCATCTGTAATCCTAAGGACAGCAGACAATGGAAGAACTGTTGTCCGAGGGGTAGACCCACGTCGGAGAGGTCTACCTAGAGAGTCTAAAGGACTATTCCTGTGGGAAGGGACCCCACAGAAAACAGAGGTGGACTCAAAAGCCATTATTCCCTGTGACTATGTGAGGCAGACAATGGAGAAGCAAGTGTCCCCTTGCAAATGCCCATGGGAGACCTACAGGACACTGGGTAACCTCCAGCCTTCGGCCTTAGCCCAGGAGGGAGGTAGGCCCAGCCCCTGTGGTTGACATAGAGGAGAAAAGAGCCAGAGGGAAACTGTTCCAGCTGCAATCAGTCAGAGGAGTTGTCTGAGAGATAACAGAGAAGAAACTTAAAAGTGCTGCAGAGTTGACTTAGAAGAATCTGCTTGCTTTTCCTCCTGGACTGATACAAAAGGGGGAGGGGTATTTCTGTACATACGTAGTGCTTTTGCTTAATTAGAATTATTGTAGATATAGTTGTTTAGTTTTTATTGTGTAGTAATAAATCCTAATATTATTTCTCCCCAATTGGATTTGGTTTTGTCTGCATAAACATTCTCTCAACTTAGAACAGCTTAGAGCAATTATGTTGGGGGGTGTGGTAAAAAAATTGTCACCTAGACAAACCCATGACAATGTCCAAGATGACAAGAACCAGAACGTCTATGGTCAGTTGTATTCTTTCTACATAGTTCATACTTCTGGAACACAGGTATATCAACAATATAAACACAGGTATATCAACTGTGTGGTTAGACATAAATAGAATGCCTTTACTTCAAATAGACGAGAAAAATGAACTTATTCATAGGGCTTTTTTTTTTTTTCCAGCTTTTATTTTAAATTGCTCTGGAACCATATTCCATCTATCAAGTCAGACCTTTTGACAGCTAATACTTACATCCCAAGAAGTCAGAACCTGAGGTATTGCCCTTACAGGTGCACTACTGCATCAGTATCTTATACATATATCTTTATACGTATATATAAGGACACACAAAATTTATGAGTTGAGTGAGACCTCTGCAAGATGTAAACTCTTTACAGTACTAGTTTCAAAACTTGCTTTCTAAGAGAAGTAGTATTCTGTCTCATCAGGAGATCTCATATAAACAAAACTCTTTTTTCTTAACCACTTGACTTTCCGTTTCTAATTCCCCAAATTTAGGGATTCCAGTGAAAGCTGGAAAGAGAATAGAAACTTGAAAAGCTGTACGTACATAGTCTTGTTTGAACTATCCTGTGAAGGTACGTTGCTAAAAGCATTATAGAAGGTAATTAATCGATCTGTGATTTGTTATAGATAAAAGTCCTTACTGTGACTTATCAGCAGTTGTTCTTCCAGAATTACAAGTTCCTGAAACCCTCATCCTAAGCATTTTTTTGCCTAACATCTATAAAGCTTGTCATGAAGCCATATGCTGCATTAAATAGTGCTGGAAACATTCAGTGGTACTAGAAACTAATTTCCAAATTTTCATCCACAGGGATTCTACCAGTCTTGGCTGAAACTTCTTTAAACAAAAACTTGGCTTTTGTGACTGAAAGCTCTGATTTAGTAATTTTATTTACAAAAAAGCAGATCGGTAAAGTGAAAAAATTTTGGTAAATGAAGGTTATATGTATTTTTTAATTTTCTCCCCACTGAAGTAATACCAGTCACCTTTTTTGTTTAGAAAGATGTAGATATAGGAGCATTAAGAAAAAGCCTTCCCCTTTCCTGCCCTCCTTATCTCTGTTTTCCCTGGCTTTGAAGATCTAGTAATTTCACAGTCACATATTAGTTTCCTTCCTCTGAGGGTGTTTTTCTGTATTTTGTGTGGTTATTTATTTGATCTGATGCAACACATTAGTTCTCTGAGTATGCAACTTCGAGAATTTTTGCATCTTCCTGTGTGGGAACCCTTCTCGTGTTTTCTGGGGTGGTCATTTGCCCTGAGTAGGTTGCATAAAGGCACATTCTGCACTTACTGAGACTTCCAATGATGATTCTTTATTTCAGTAAAATATCAATAAAAAAGAAGCATGCCAACAGAAACAACATTTGTATTTTCAGTGCTAGCCTAGTGCAGTTAGAAAACTTCTACAACCTCTGGAAGCTTTTGGTGCTGCTCAAGGTAAGTTCATTGTAGACTGTTTATCTTCAGACCAGGGGAATACAGAAAAGTGAAAGGGAAATGATTTCCTTCTCCAAAAACAGTACCAGGATATGGGAACATTTCTGCAAGCAAACATATTCCTACTGTATTGTTAGACTACCTCGAGAGAACTGGTTTTGTTCTTCCAGCATGTTAACTATTATTTTCTGGTTTATTGTTTTCTATTTTTTTTGGCAATACAGTTCTGTTTTCAGCCTGCAGTTACTGTCATACAGAGATTAAATTCTGTTATGTTCTTGATTTTTTTACAGAGCCAGACAGAAACCAATTCTGCTGCACACTGTGAAACCTCCCTTATGCAGCAGCATTTCTAAGGGTCAATAATATGTATAGTGCTGTATAAACACAAGGAGGTATACACCTACCTCTACCTCTGAACTAGACATATGAAAACTCAGTTTAGGATTAACAATTTTGATAATACTTTTTTCTTCATGTACATCTTTAGCTCTTTTCAAATAGATAGCAGCAATGGTTATTCTATCTCATTTAAAAATCACTCTTTTTAGATGTAATACGTAAGTACAAAAATTAAAACCGAGACTGAATAGGAGGAAGTGTAAATAGCAATGGGTATTTCTTACATAAAAGAACTGTTTCATGGGGGACTTAATATCAATGCTGGTTAACAATGTAAAGATTTCAGAGACAATACTTAAGAGCTGAACTGTCGTGTCACCACTTACCACTGTGAATGGGACTAAGTCCATTTAGTAGCCAGTCACTAATGGTGGTGTTCCCCAGGACTCAGAGCTGGGGCTGATCCTGTTTTAACATCTTTAACAATGATTTGGATGAGGGATTGAGTGCACCCATACTAAGTTCACAGATGACACCAAGTCAGGCAGGAGTGTTGAACTGCTGGAGGGTAGAAAGGGTTTGCAGACCTGTCTGGACACGTTGGATCAATGAGCTGAGGACAGTTGCATGAGATTCAATAAAGCGAAGTGCTGGGTCTTTCACTTGGGTCACAACAACCCCAGGCAGCATTGCAGGCTGGGGGAAGAGTGGCTGGAAAGCTGCCCGGTGAAAAAGGCCCTGAAGATGCTGGTTGACAGCAGCTGTACATGATTCAGGAGTGTGCCCAGGCGGCCAAGAAGGCCAATGGCATCCTGGCCTGTATGAGCAATAGTGTGGCCGGCAGGACCAGGGCAGTGGTTGTCCCTCTGTACTTGGCACTGGTGAGGCCACACCTTGAATTCTGTGTTCAGTTCTGGGCCTCTCACTACAAGAAAGACATTGAGGTGCTGAAATAAGTCTGGAGAAGAGCAATGGAGCTGGTGAGGGGCCTGGAGCAGAAGGCATATGAGGAGCGGCTGAGAGACCTGGGCTTATTTAAGCTGAAGAAAAGGAAGCTGAGGGGGAACCTTACTGTTCTCTGCTATCTGAAAAGAGGTTGCAGTGAGGTTAAGGTTGGTCTCTTCTTCCATGTCTCAAGTGAAAGGACAAGAAGAAATGGCCTTATGTTTTGTGAGGGAAGGTTCAGATTGGATGTTGGAATTTTTTTTTTTCACTGAAAGAATGGTTATAAATTGGAATAAATTGCTGATGGAGGTGGTGGAGTAACCATCTCTGGAAGCGTTCAAGAGATGTCTGGATGTGGCACTTGGGCATATGGTTTAGGAGTGATTATGGTCCTTCTAGGTTGGTGTTTGATCTAGATGATCTTTGAGGTCTCTTACAACCTTGATGATTCTGTCATTTAGGTAAGTTTTGAAAGGGTTAGTGCTGGCATATTTAGACAGTTCATCCCATCTACTTTATGTGCCTAATTTAAGACAGAGTGTTGTATCGTCAGAAAACAGGTGTCTCTGTTGATCAGAGTGGTGATTGCTTTCAGCTTGACATGTAACTTCTAGGTGGATTGCATTAAGTGCATTTAATCCAGCTTTGATTGATCTGCTTTGCCTGGGCTTGGCTGCAGTTAAAATTACTTACATTTTCTTACTTTAAGAAATGTTTGTTAGGTATGAATGTTGGAGCAATCATAAGGTCCTTGTTAGTTGGTCAGACTGCTTCACTATATCTCAATTATTATTTTTCATATTATAAAAGAATTAATCCTGAAAATCCTAGACACACAGTGAAAACCATCAAATATAATTAGAACCAAGAAGATTGGTAATATTCATTCTGCATAAATCTCATCTTGGTGGTGAGTTCTTTAGAGTTGTGTGGGTTTCTTTCTTTCTTGTTTTGTAGTCCAATAAAAGATTTTTTCATTATAGCTTATAATATGCATAGTTACCAGTTAACATCCAGATTATATGGTGGTTAATTTTGGCTCTTGAAAATACTGGCATGTTCCCCAGGTAGTGAGAGGGTTCATCTTGTGTGTCAGAGGAGACAGGGAAACTCAGGGGACAGTTCTTGTTCAGATTCAGTCTGAAACCAGGAAAGGTTTTTCAAAGACTTTCTGTTTCATGGAAATATCCTTGTGTTGTCTTGGCTTTGAACACATTAACAGAAGTGCAATTGTCTTTCAAGCATATTGATTCTGATCATCTGTATTTTATAAAGGAAGGTACTTCAACATGATACTTTAACTTTCATTAAAAATATTAGTATAACAAATCCATGTATCTAGAGTTAACTATTTCTTGCTCAGTAAGAAGAGAAAGCCTAGTAAATCCAACTGATCTAAGGTCCTACATTTTCCAAAATACTACATTTAGTGTGTAAACGTACCTGGGTTCTGGTTGAGGTTAGGTTCTGAGACAAGGATCAGTTTTGAACAGTGTTGTTGATCTGTTCTTTTTTGTTGTTTTTTTTTTTAACTTATAGCCCAGCTCTCAGGAGGTGTAGCAAGACCTAGAATATTCCTCAACTGACCTCATATCATATATAAGAAATGCACTGTCTTAATCATGTGATGTTTTATTCCAGAGTGGCAAAAGTAATGAAGGTTCCTGTGTATGAGACACCAGCAGGATGGAGATACTTTTCCAATCTCATGGACTCTGGACGTTGTTCACTTTGTGGAGAGGAGAGTTTTGGCACTGGTAAGTAATGCATACTCTAAAACTACCACAGACTTTTATTGACAACTTTTCATTTATTAGTGTGGTTATGTTACAAGTGTTTTTGAAAGAGCATGTACTGGAATAACTTAACTGTATACCTGGTTAATAGTTTATTCTGTATTTTGATGTGAGTTTCATGGAGTTCTTTATTTTGTATGTGAAATTCTTTGGCTGCAGCTTTTTGTAGAAAATTATTCACCCTGCAGTGAAACTTGTTTCATTTTGCTTTAATTGAGTTAAGTATTTAGTTTGTCGGTAGAGGTCAGTTAAAGCAGAATGCTACTTCTTTAAAAATGAGGATACCTTTAATCTATAGACATGCCACATTTACTGTACAGATCTGAATGGACTATGATGGAAGAACCAAAAACATGTGTCTCAGTTTAAATGAGACACAACTGTTTTGCTGGGAATAAATTATGAGGAAGACCCAGAACTCCTCCCTCTGAGCAATTATAAATCCAAAATTAATAGACTCCAATTGAGGAACAGTGTGGGAAATGGAAAATAAAACTATAGCAATGTAGGAATAACAGCCCTTTATTAAAAGGTGTATATATATTGGCAGAAACAATGAAAGAACACAAGTAAAACACCTAAACAATAATCCTACACCCAGAAACAATCCCCTTCAAGACAAAACGAATAAACCCAACAGTGAAAACCAGTTCAATT
>JAWWES010000094.1:45928042-45961925 GCA_035583135.1 Lophotriccus pileatus
AAACAATAATCCTACACCCAGAAACAATCCCCTTCAAGACAAAACGAATAAACCCAACAGTGAAAACCAGTTCAATTGTCCCTTTGGGACAATTATAACCACAGTCAGCAGGAGGCGCTGTTGAACCACTGGAGATGTGGAGCCTGAAGTGGAGCCTGATTGTTTGAATCAGTCAGAAGGGGGCGCTGGTGGATCACTGGTAGTCACCACATGAAGTCTCCCAAATGTGCTGGAAACAAGCTGGACAATGGATGTCCTCCCCCCTCACCAAAGGGAGAGAGGAGGGGAAGGGAAGACACAGTTCCTAATAGTGCGTAACTCACTCTTTCCTGCTGGCTGAGATGCAGGCGGCATGGCTCCGTCCATTTCCAATGGAAAATCCAAGCAAACAGCTCCAAACTGCAGCATGTCCACAGAAGCAGCAGCCCCGACAACCCGGCAGCTCCGACTGTGCAGGCAGCCGCAATCTCCCCAGCAGCAGTCCCGCAGTAGTCCAGGCAGCAGTCCAGGCAGCAGTCCAACCGCTCCAACAGCTCCGGTTACCTCCTGCAGCTCCCACAGCTCCTGAGCAGCAGTCCCCCCCGGGGGCCTGATAGCTCAGGTTACTTCCAACCCCCCTCACAGTTCCCAACCCAGACCTCCCAGTCTCTTCCCCTGTTTCCCTGGAGACAAGGTCAGGCAATTAACATGGGAATGCAGCCTAACTAGCTCTTTGCTTCTGTATCACTTAGTTGCCTAGAAACAGTCCTTGACCAATCCCCCTCCCGCTACACAGGGTGCAGGGGAAAGGGAAAATTCCAGCCTAGCTCCAAGAACACACAAAACCATGACAACGTGTTAGATTTCTTTAGGTGTCTGTAAGAAAGAAGGAAGAGAAATTAATAATTAATGTTAATTTTCTATGTGTTTTGAATGGTAACCAGCATCTCATGATTAGCAACCGGGATGCCTTGACTAATCACTGCGAGTGGCACAGGTTTATATTGCCTTGAAGTACCTTTTGAATAAATACTTTCTTTGCAGGGTGTTCTGCAAGGGCACTGTGTGATTTCTAATTTGAAGAGAAGGGTAGGAAGATCTTGATCTGTCAGAATATACTGCTATTTGTTGTGGTGTGTTGTTGAACTTTGTCTCTATTTGCCCGTGAGAGGTGTGAACTGGGAGTTTGCAACTCTCACTGCTTTTTAATGCTTTCACCAGGTCAATTTTGAACCTCTTCTCTCTAAATATTTGAAGTTCCTGCTGGTCGTGCAAAACCAGATACTTTCACGAAACTGAAGTGGGTTTATAGACAGCAGTATGACCTCATTAGCACCCAAATTATTTTGAAAAAATATCCTACTGTGAGCATCATGCTGCAGAAAGGGAAGTCTGGTTATAACGGGAAGGAACTTGTAAGAGTTTTGGTGGTAAGTTCCCATAGGCTGAAGTACATCTAGATACCTTAGCCCTCAGAGTGCACCATATCCTGCTGCTTGCAGGTTTGTGTGTAGAGGTATGTAAAACAAACAGAGGTAGCCTGTACGTGCTGTATGCTATGACAAACAATTGTCACAGGCCTATTACTGCTTGGGAAGTCAGTCTGTTAGACCATCTTCATCTGAGGATGTTGAGTATCACTCTTTCAGATGCTTTTTGTCTGAGGGAGAAATGAAGAATCACTGGTTGCCTAGTAGAAGCTGTATCTTCTTTGAGGAGACTTGTCATTAAAATTTTCTGGTACAGTTATAAAAAAAAGACAAACATCATATTTCCCTTTCACACTGTTCAGGTCTTGCTAAGCAGGCTGTCCCAGGTACTGGTGGACCCTGCAGATCAATTGTATAGAAAATTAAAAAAAAAAAAGATGGTTGTGGTCTTGATCTACTGAAAAATGAGGACATTGTGATCTGTATTGGCTAACTTTATTATCCTCAGTGTCCGATAGTGGTTGAATTTGGAAAGAGAAACACTCACAGAGGTCAAGGAAGGGCATCTTGTGGTTTGTCTGTTCCAGATAGGCAATAAAATTCCCCTAACTTTTCTCTGTTCTTGCCGTTGACTTTTTCCTTTGCTTGTATCTTTCTGTAGGGCCCTAAAACAATTACATTTTTTACTATAGCCTCTCTTCCAAATTTGCAGCTCCTGTCTTCTGTCTCAGGCCAGTCTCTTCATTCCTAGCACTCTCCATATTCCTGTATTAATCTGGTGCTCCTGTCCTATCGTTAATTCTTCAGATTCCTGATAAATTCTGTCTCTTGTAAATTCTAAGGGTTCTTGAACAACATATTGCTGCCAGTGTGGAGAGCTGTTCTACAGCAATATCTCTGCATTGTGGTATGTTCTTGTCAGATGAGCTTGGTTGTACCTACAGCACTTCAGTGCAGAACGCCTCTTGACCTCCAATTTAATTCAATTTCATCTAAAGGCAAATCTGGACCCTCAAGATTCGATCCCATGGTCATCCAGAGAACTTGAGCATGGGGTTTAAATTCTTCAGTGCATGTGTAGTTGCTGTGTAAAAAATATAGGTGACAGGAAGAGAATTCCTAAAGAGGTTGTGGAGTCTCCCTCACTGGAGATATTCAAGAACTGTATGGATGCAATCCTGTACCATGTGCTCTAGGATGACTCGCTTGAACAGGGAGGTTGGACCAGATGCCCTACTGTGGTCCTTTCCAACCTTACCTATTCTGTGACTCTGTGACACATAGGCAATTATGCAATGATTATGATGCCTGAAGTTTATTTTTCTCCCTGCCTCAGTTTCCTTATCATCTTTCAGTTCAGTGCAGCTGTCTGAAAAATGTGTCCTCATATGCCAACAGGTTTTTTTGTAAAACACAGTCTGGTTTGTGGGTGACCAGTACTTTGGCAATGTGAGCTATTTTTAGCAGCAAGTATTTACCTTATTGCGGATCTTTTAATAATGTCCTAAGCTGTGTGACCCTTACAAGTTTCTGCCAGTATTGGGCATTTGAATCAATTTTACAGCTTCTGCTCAATCATATCTATTTAGGGAGTTGAAACTTGGCACTTCTTTAGCTTTCAGCATGGAATATTTATATAAATATACCATATAGTGATCAGAGTGGGAAAGCTGGGGCTCTGTGCAAGAGGAAGGGGTTTTAGAAATCTACATTCTATCATCAAACTCCATTGGAAAGCAATTGCTCATGTACGCAGGTATTTCAGCCCAGCTGGTATTTCCAAGTAACACAGAACCTGGTTTTATAACACAAGGGATTTTGTTCTGACAAGTAAATAAAAGCAAATTTTCTACTATAAAAGGACAAAAGGTTTTGAAAACATCTCATAGAGCTGTGTTTCCCAAACTTGTTTTCTGGCAGCTGATCTTGGAGCTCAACCAATGCTTTAAAAACTTCTTCCATTTTTGTAGCAGTGTGAGGAGCTTGTCAGATAAAGTTAGTAGCTTTCTGGTTCTGTGACTAATGCCGAGCATACAGTTCAAAGAGGGGCATGAGTAGCAGCAATTAGTTTCTAAATTTCATCAGAAAACTATTAATCAGGATTAGGAGAGCTGTGTGACCAATTTATCTCACTGCAGTTTAAGCCACTTTAGTAATTGCTACAACTTTTATAAATTTGTTTACTTCATTCCAAATTTCTAGATTCTATTAACATCAGCCACCTTTCCCTGAAAGATTATGCGAAAGAAGAGCTAGTGGAGAATATAATAATGTGCTGTTGCTAAAATGAATGAAAGCCTCAAAAGAGCTTTGGTAGTGTCTGTTACAGTTACACAAATCTAAAATAATGTCATTAACTTGAATAAAGAAAGAGATCAGAATGTCCCTAAATCTCCATTTGCCTAAAATATCAAGTTTCAGATTGCTGGATGATAAATTTGTGACAATGAAAGTAAACAAATGTGTGTAAACAAAATTATTTACTGTGCGTTTGTGTAGTCCTGTGATTTTTTCTTGTTTTAAAATAATGTTTATAAAGTGCCACATGCTAGAGAGGGATGACTAAGTTAGGGAAAAGCAATTACATTTTATTTGCGCATATGACCCTCAAGGCTTGCTGTCCTTATCAGAATTGGGTATCTCAGATATCTAAGTTAGACATGTAAAAACATGTGTGCCCAACAGCTTTCAAATATCAGAAAAATCATAGTATGAATACATTTTTATGAACTTCTTTGTTTCTCAAGCTACTGCCTCTGAAAACTTTTCTTAAGCTTAAGCCTGTGTAAGCTGAGTACTTCTTTATGAATGGTAAGATGCTCTGAGAATTTTTCCCAGGTTCTTCACTCTGAGTCTGGACATAGCAACTGACTGTTGCAGTAGTAAAAAAATAACTTTTGCTTTGTTATATGGAGCAATAACAGGTTAACTTAAAAATAAGTTGCTGAAACACTTGCAGGTCTTGTAATTTCCCTGAACAATGGCAAATTACATGTTGTGGTTAAATCAGAAAAATTAATTGTTGACTCCTCTGTTATCCATTTTTACTTCAGCTCATTAAACACAAATCATTAAATCCTTGGATGTTTCAATTAAATATAGCACTGAGATACTGAGATTACAGAGAGCCTTCAGCAAGCTGGGAGGGATACTACTGTTTGGATTTCAGGAATGCATGGTTGTGAGGCACCTCCTTATAGATTCACAGTAGATAGCCTTACAGAAATGTTCCTGCCCATGTTTCATTGGAACATTTTTATTCAGTGAAGCATATTTAAAGTGTTAGTTAAATCAAAACACATCTCTTTGGTGTTCAGCTCAGACGGTTGCTCTGTGGTCATGATGTATAGACTATTTGCTGAATGACTGCTGTGCCTTTCACTGTATGATTTGCTGGCCTGCAGTCTGCAGAATGTTACACAACAGGAGAATAAATGGTCATTTACATTGGAACAAATTGCTAAGGGATTAAGCTTAGTGCCATGTCTCCACTTCTTGCTGGTGTCTGTTGAGACACTTAGGCCGTTTAAGTGGCTGGTGGTATCAGCAACAGAGATGACTTTTTAGGTGAAATGGAATTTTTCAGTACTAAGGATGAATGGCTGAAAGGAGAAGCAGGCAGGTTAAGAAGGAAAAGAGCAGCCATGGTGGGGTGAGCTTGCTGTTACCAGTGCCCTGCCTGGCCCCCCGGGGCTCCTTCACTGCCCAGGACAGGACCTGGGCTGTCGGACCGAGCCCCAGCTATGCTGCAACAGGGCCAGTCTCCAGCTCCCTACAACCCTGCCGTGCCTGCCCAAGGACCTCCCTGAGCCAGGCCTGCCCATGGCCCCACATCCTCGCCTGGCCTTGTCCTATCCCCATCTCCAGGGAGGTGCCTGATGCCCGGGGCTGGGGTTGCCCTGGTGCCCCTGGCTGCCCTTCTCCTAGAGCAGTGGAATAGGCCCTGGCTGCTCCTGCCCTGCTGGATCAGAGGAACCTCCGGTGCTCCCAGTCCCCTGCGTGTGCCCAGCCCCTGTGGTGACCTGATGACTTTTCCTGCTGTTACCAGAGGAGTGATGTATGCTGAGGGGAAAGTGACAGTTCTCTTCTAGATTTATCTTTTGGTGGCAGAAGCCTGTACCCTCAGATACGGTACCAATGACTGTGACAATGCTGTCTGCTTTGCCTATAAGGAAGCTGACTTTATTATCCATGGGACATTCTGCTGGTGTTCCTGTAGAAGGTACCCTTAAGCTGATCTAGCGTGTTACTGCAAGGAGATACTAGAAAAGGTGAGGGATGACCTTTAAGGTCTCTTCCAACCCAAATAGTTCTTTGATTCTATGACCTAACTGCCCAAAGAACTGACTTTCTGTAGGGGGACATCTGTTTTCCTTTGTTATCTGAAGTTATTTGCAAAGTTTTGGGAGCTCATAAATAACCCTACCTTTTTCTTCTGGTTGGTTGGTACTCTGCGCTTTCACAGCATGCAGGGCTAATGAGCAGGGAACAGAGTGATGAGCTGTGGCTCCTCCTACAGCAGCTCCTCAAGGACCAGCCTTGGCTGGTGCAGTAGGAGACTGCTGTTGTTCCAGAGAGCTCCCAGATTACAGTTCAAAAAGCAGCAGAAAGAAGGTGCTTTTACTATCACAACAGCCACTTTGCAATGCAAAGGAACCATTACTGTCTAAGCTCTTAAATGCCGTTTTCTGTAACACCTAACACATAGACACAAATATAATTAGTCTTCATGCAAGTCTTTCTCCTTGTTACAAGTGTTCAGTAATCATTCCCATAGAACTTGGATATTTTGCTGAATAGGAATTTGGATTTATTTAATTAATGTTAGATTCAGGGTGTTGAGGTTGAATGTAACATAAGAAGTGCAAATACTAGTCAGAGCTGTGGCTGACCCAGGACAGTAAGTTCTTAGCAAAACCATATGAGTTGAGGCTGCTATCCTGATTGTTGATCTCTCCGAAGAAGCAGGGGTGCAAGTTCAGGGCATCAGCAGTGACTGGAAGACTGAACCATAAGATGGCTCTCTGCACATCTCGTTATTTTCCTTATATGCCTTTAATATGCTAACAGTTTTTCACGGGCTTAGTAGCTTCAGTACATCAATTTATATTATGGGAACTGTGTCCTCTGCCAGTAGCAAAACACAGCTGTTTTGACAGATGAGTGTGTGGACCTTGTAGGCTGTTATGTAAAACCACAGGACTGCAAAGCAGTCTTGCTGCAACAGGATTTTTGTGTTTGAGGAAGGAGGATATTTCAGAAAACAGGTTTTCAACCTAAAACTTTTTAGATTCCTCTCTGGAGGATTTTGCTAAGTATCTTCTAAGGACACAGTTCAACAGGTTGCTTCTATAATCTGTAGGTAATTCTTGGAGAAAACAAGACTTCTGAATTATTGCACTTGCTTTGTACTCAGGATTTCAATAATGTGCATCTAGACAGAAAACCATAAGGTTGCATCTAACAAACTTCAGCCAAATCTAGTATATTATGCCAGAGCAATGGCCACATTTTTGTTATCTCTTCAGGTTTCATGAGTCTATTAACTTATATAATTGTCTTCAGTACAACTGAATGTCAGGGGTCCTGGATCTTATTTGGATCTGAGACTGTGTGCTAAATCCTATGGGGTATTGCGAAATTGTAGCTAGTTTTCATTGCTGGAATAACTTCTCTCTTCAGAAATATAAACCTAGGAAGGGAATTAGACCTGGGCATCCAAACATCTTTAGGTGGTATGGAGAAATGTAGAAAGGAGAAAAAGTGCCATTCTCTGGTTTGCTTTGGGGTTTTTTTTGCCAGAAAAATCTTTTCAAGCTCTTGGATTTTGTCCTGATGGGAGATCATGAACATTCTGGAAATTATTTCACTGCAGCTTGACAGATGAACATCTGCAGAGATAAGGAGATGCTGTTGAACTTGACTCTCTGAACACAGAACATTCTGGTTCATGACTAGGTTTGCATATCTAGCCCCATACTGAAATAGTAACAGAGGTGAAAGCATCCTATCAGTGAGCAAGAATCATGACTAAAATTGTTTTCCTACTACTACTGTTTCTTTTCAAATACTTGTACATATTTTTATTTAACCTGAGAAATATGGATTTCGTCATATATTAATAAATCATATTTTAAACTTCAGTTCTGATTGTCTGTCTGGAAGATATTAGAGGTGCTGAGGTTAGTCCTGTTGATGACCGTTATGTGATGTTCAAAGTTAAATCAGACATCTGCTCAGCTTCCTTACCTTGTTTTCTGATTTGTGGTGATACCAAATAATGCACTTTATGTCTTTCTCTTTAGGGTCTGATCACCTTCGAGAGAAAGATGGACTGTGGGCTGTGCTAGTTTGGCTTTCAATCCTAGCAGCCCGAAAGCAGAGTGTGGAAGAGGTTGTCAGGGATCATTGGGCAAAATTTGGCCGGCACTACTACTGCAGGTGAGAAAAATGAGGAAAAGGCACAGGAACTTATGGAGTTGATAGGAGAATTCTGCTACAGTCATTGTTTGTTTAGATATGCTCAGCTGCACTTAGGTGTGCATTTGCTGTGACTACAGAATGAAAATCTGACATGGATTGTCACCGTTCTGTAGGCAGGTTTTTCCTGATGAGTAAGTGGCAGAAGAAGGAGCAGCATATGTAGGTTGCTGCTAGTATATAAGTAATTGAATTTTATCATACTGAGTGGCAGAAAGATTTAAATTATTTACTTGTGAAATAACAGCTTGTTACATGACATTGAAAAAGAATCAAAATCCCAGCAACATGTACTGCTGCATTTTTTTCTGCAAGGGCTTCCATATGACAATGTTTTAGTGAGGACTGAAACTATGCCTACTTTCAATTTAGGATAACTCCTCCAAGGATCCAAACATTTACTTGTTTTGATAAGGTCTCAAAATGATGAATTCTAGCTGTCATTTACATTTTAGCTTCTACCTGTCTCTTAATCCAGACTTCATTCAGAGGAGTTTGCAATTTGTAAGGTCTTTTGCATGTAGCTGTTCCTCAAAACTTGTAGCAAATTTTTCTTTATTTCACTTGTCTGTTGAGCACTGAGCAATGTGTCCTTAATTTTGGAAAGCTAGCTGTGTATCAATGATGTTTTCTATTCTACTTTAGAAAGTGTGCATTTTCTAAATTATTTCTGTTGACTCAGAGTCAGGTGGCCAGTGTAGAACTGCGATGCACACATGTGGTAGTCAGATTGCACGGGACTTGCACATGTGTGCTAGTTTAATTTGCAATCAGTACTTCATTGGTCCCCCTCTGATTTTTGAAGTGAGCAGTAAATTGTTAATTTTGAGTATACAGAGTTCTGTGAAAGCAGAACTGTCTTCCCTGGGGCTCTGAGGACTTACTTTTTGGTTCTACCTTTTTTTTTTATATATATGCAAGGTTTGATTATGAAGCACTGGAACCCAGAACAGCATATTTCATAATGAGAGACCTGGAAGCTTTGATCACTGACAAATCATTCAGCCATCAGCAGTTTGCTGTGGGTAGCAGTATCTACAGTGTGGAAAGAACAGACAGCTTTGAGTTCATAGATCCTGTGGATGGCACTGTGACCAAAAGACAGGTACGGCTGTAGTGATGGAGTAGCAAGGTTTTGCACTTGTCATGTTGTCTCCAACAGTGTTGTTTCTAAAGTTCAGCTGGCAAGACTGTCCGTTTATTTATAGGATGGTGTATTCTTTGCTTTGATAGATACTGCATTTCCTACTTAAGATTAGCTTGGTCTGGATAAGATAATTCCCCTCTGGTTTAGCTTGCACTTGCTGTACTTAATTGAAGACAGCAGTCTCACAGTGAACATAGGATGGGATGAAGTCCCTGTTGACAGCAGTGCATGTATAGGGAGGGTTCCCTTTCCAGAACAGTGTAAAATTTCATATAAAAAGAAGATCTTTCCTTTTTCTATTTTCTATCTGAAATCTCTACATGCTGTACATATATTACAAAAAAAGTTAAAATTTCCTTGCTCTTGGTGACCCACAGGATTTACATAATTAGGATAAAATATCTGTTGTAGCCAATATCATGCAGAAGACTTTAGTAGATTGTATCCTATGTGGGCACAATTGACTTCTCCGGCCCAAATTAGCAGTTCCTTTTGGGCTTTGCCTATATTGAGATTCCTTAGCCATCAAGAACTGCAGTTCAAACTGAGCCTTCAGTGTTTTGAAACTCATGATGTGCTCAAGAGTAACCATGCACTTTTGCCAGATGTGTGTATTCAAATATCTTGAATATGAGCTATGACTCATATTAAAATTTGTTCTGATTTTATGTTGTTTATATTTTTTGTCCTGTTTTCTCTGTTTTTTTAATTACTCAACCTCACCAGACCCTAGCAAATTATATTATAAGCCATTAAAACTGTTGTCATGCCATTCTGATGAAAGTCTTTAGAGTTTACATCCATCATTGCATCCAGAAAACATAAGCAGCCCATCTGCCACTTAGCTACTCTCTGCGTGTATTACTATTGAAACAAGATATGAGGATATAGTCATATCCAAATCCAGTGGAAAATGACAGGCATGGCAGACTTGTGACCTTTGATCTTTAAAAAAACAGCTTATGGATTTTCATTGCACTTTTCTTTCCCTTAATTTTCATCCAAATCCCTTGCTCTATATTGGAATATAATTGCTAGTTCATATCACTGTGTAACACAAACAGAGAAACATGACTTGGCCTGTTTTCAGATGGACTCTGAAAAGAAGACCATAAAACAAGAAAGCAGGTTTTGTCATAGGGAGAAGCTCTTAATTATTCAGAGTACAGTTAACCGATATGTCTTTTGGCAAGGACACATTCCTAGCTCCATGTGTCTGCAGCCTCAGTGGGATTCTCCAAGCATGATAAAATAGGAGAGGATGATGCTCCATGCAGATGAAACAAGAGTTCACTGCTGCCATTTTCCTCAGGTAGTTTGCTCATCCTCTAAATGCAGATGACCCTTCCAGTCTATCCTAAGCTTCATGCAGATTTTCCAGCTATGTATGCAGGAACTTGTTGCAAGTTTTGTTGCCCAGTAGGTAGGGGAAAGCAATTTATATTCAGTGAATGAAAAGCTGTCTACATGCTAATTAATCAGTGTTAATAAACAATCTACTCAGAAAACAAATACAGCAACGAGAAAGTAGGTAGCAAATAATACACTAAGACTGTAGCTTCTAATTAACTCTGTCTGTTGAAACCCACGAATATTGTTTATCACAGTGCAGTAATAAGGCATAAAATTAATTTAAACATTCTGCTGTTCTTGAAGACTGTTTTAATTTTTATTATAAGTCCTGTTGTGCCAGCTTTTGAGAACATGAGCACATAACAGTGCTGCTCCTGAGGATCCAGCAAGCCAGGACTGGAACCAGCTGCATTTTTGTGTGAAATTTGAATTATACGGATGAAAGGTACAAGTTGCCCATTCACTAAGAGACAGAAGGCTCTAGGGAGAACTTATTGTGGACTTTCAGTACTTAAAGTGGGGACTATCCTTTTAGCAGAGCCTGTTGCAACAGGAAAAGTGGTAATGGCTTTAAATTAGCAGAGTAGATTCAGACTAGGTATAAGGAAGACGTTTTTTTCAGTGAGGGTGGTGAAACACTGGAACAGGTTGCCCAGATTGGTGGTGGATGCCCCATCCCTAGAAACATTAAAGATCAGTTTGGATGGTACTCTGAGCAACCAGATCTAGTTGAAGATGCTCCTGGTCATCGCAAGGGGATTGCACTGGATGACATTTAAAGGTCCTTCCAACCTAAACCATACTATGATTATGTAGTTATCAACCAATCAATACTTTATATGACGCTGAAGATGTTTTGTCATATACCTGAGAAAAGAACGGTTTTACTTATTCTTTAGAATATTGGAGCACTGTGTTTCCAACATCAGTGTCTTCTCGAGGTGCTGATAAAACTGAAAGAACAAAATGCATCTCTTTTAATTATCTTCTCTTATTTTTTAATGGTTTACTGCCCTTTAAATAAAAGTAGCAAGGGTTTCAGTTTATGCATTAGGCATTTGACAACAGCAGGATTAAGGGAAACTAAAGTTCAGTGGCATAGCAGAGGTGACACTTAGTGTAAGGGTATCATTTACAGTTCTTCATATTAGTGCAGAACTGGTAGAATTGCAACACTACAACTATTCATCTGTGCAGTTTGGTTCTCTGGCCTTAATGGCCACCCTGTAGAGAAACTGTGGATCTGAGTATATAGTCTCTGGTTTATATATGCTGTACAAAATGGGGGAGGAGGAAAGAAAAAGAGAAGTGAAGGTGGGAGCAAAGAGCAAATTCACAGTTAATTAATAAATTAATAAGTCCTTTTTATTATACACACAGTTAATGTGCATTAATTAGTGTACTTGAAATTAATTAACACATTAAGTTTTCCAAGTTGTACTACAAACTTATTGAAATTTTTGCAATCAGATATTAATGCATGGTCTTTGAGGGGCAGCAGCTGGTCCTGTCTTTTGTATTCACTGCTGACAACTGCTTTTTGATCCTGGAATTCTGTAGCTATTTCTTAGGCCACTCATCCTTGGAGATCTTATACTATTTCTCAGACCATTTATTTTGTGCTCTGCCAAGTAGAACAAGAACAAATCAGATGAAGAAAACAAAAACAGAAGTAAGAGAGTATTTGTTATGAGGAGTGGGAGGGAACGTACAACATAATTTCTAGTCTTTAATGGGGAAAGAGAAGAATGAGTGAATTTTCCAAAGTTCCAGGGTAAATTGCATCCAAATGCCTCTACCTTTACTTTTAATTTTAAAGCAGGGAATGGGGATTTGTGAAGGTACTGCCAGTTTACATATATGCTGTTCCTTCTTCTCTTACAGGGGCTGCGGATTATTTTTTCAGATGCTTCCAGACTCATCTTCAGAATGAGTGCTTCTAGTCATGTGAGAGCTACTCTCCGGATCTATGCAGAGAGTTATGAAAAGGATCCTAGCCAACACAATAAGGAACCACAGGTAAGGAAATAGGATTGTAGTAAGTCAATAGGTAATACACTATCTCTGTAATAGCAGTGGATACGGGCTCTCATCTTTAATCTGAAGTAACACTCAATGTTTGAACTGGTTTACTGTGTTTGTAGATGATTTTCCTCATCTTGTAAATGTACTCACTTTGAGGCAGGAACAGCAGTTTTAATATATATTTGTGTAATACCTAACACAGCAAGAAGGCACACTAATATCTAACACTCTGAAGGGCTGGGATGCATGGTGATGAATGCTGGGCAATGACTCCAAATCTATTAAGAGAAGTCATTATAGTTTGAATTTTTTTCACCTTTTTTTTTTTTTTTTTTTTTTAAGGTTGTAACCTGAGTTCTAGAACAATATTTTAAAAATAAGATAACCATTTTTCAAGAAGGTTGTCTGGAAGTCAGGGCATCCTAAGGATGTCCAAAGTGAGACATAATGAGACTCATAGTGAGACTACAGTTAGGAAATATGGATGCCAGATTCTAAACAATGTAGAGATTCCTTTTAAGGGAAAGACATGCAGGTGTCTAAGAATGATATCTTAACCAGATTTTTTCCTAAGAAGAGTGACTGTTGAAAGCAAGTTGCTGGACAGTCCAGCAGATGCCTAGAACAATTAATATAAATCACGTTTCACACTCTCAGATTTTTCCCTGGAAACCACCTTTATGCTGTGATATACAGGAGAGGACTAAGGATGATTCATGGAAAAGAGATTAAGCATTTGGTTGTGGTAAATCAAAACACTGAAGTTTTAAGTCCCATGTACCTGTGTGTTCATGACTGGAATGCAAATAAAAATGTCCCAAAACATAAAATCTTTCAAATCTGTTTGAACCGTAGGTAAATGTTTGATGTTGCCTTTTCACCAGATTCTCACCATAAACTTAGCAAGTTTCTTTTTGTGCTATTAAACATTGTCTATCAGTCACAAAAAGTGCTTCAGTTTTTACAGAAATGTTGCAGACTCCATGCCTGCAGATATGATCTATTAATTTAATTTGCTTTTATTTTTAAGTAACAGTTTGCATCCTCAGTAACTTCTTGGATAGAATACTTACAATGTTAAAGCTCTGACAGAGTAAAGCACCTTTTTTATCAATTTTATTGGTTTTCTATGTATCCAGGTTTATCCAGCTAGCAAGATCATTGATGTATTTTGACTAGGGAAGAACACTGCTACAACCCCGTTTGCAATTGCTACTATGTTGGATTTCCACAGCAAGGTTTTGGTAGCAAGGGGACTGCAGGAGTGGCTTCTGTGAGAAGTTACCAGAAGCTGCCTCCATGTCAAAAAGAGCCAGTTCCAGCTGGCTCCTAGATGGATCCACCACAGCCTCAAGCTGAACTCCATTTTTCTTGTATGTTCCCTTCAGGTACTGGAAGGCCACAATTACGTAACCCTAAAGCCTTTTCTTCTCCAGGTGGAACAAATCCAATTCTCTCAGCTTTTCCTCATAGGCGAGGTGCTCTATCCCCCTAATCAGCTTGGTAGTCCTCCTTTGGACTCAACCAAGCAGGCCCATGTCCTTCCTGTGCTGAGCACCCTGGAAGCTACCGAGTACTCCAGGTGGGGTCTCACCAAGAGCAGAATACAGAGGCAGAACCACCTCCCTTGACATGCTGGTGACGCTGCTTTTGATGCAGCTCAGAACATCTTGCTGTCTGGTTGGCAAGTGCAGATTGCTGGGACATGTCCAGCCTCTCATGCACTGGCACCCCCAAGACCTTCTCAGCAGGGCTGCTCTCCATCTATTCATCACCCAGCCTGAACTGATACTGGTGTTTGCCCTGACCCAGTTGCAGCACCTTGCTCTTGGTCTTATTAAATCCCATGAGATTCCCATGGGCCCACTTCTCAAGCTTGTTCAGGTCCCTCTGGATGGCATCCCATCCTTCAGGTGTGTCAGCCGCACCCCTTGGCTTGGTGTCATCTGCATATTTGCTGAGGGTGCAGTCGATCCCCTTGTCTATGTAATAATGAAGATATTAAATAACACTGGTCACTCTCTGGACCCTGAGGGACACCACTTGTCACTGACATTCTTTGGGACTCTTAACTCTTGACCACTACCCTCTGTATTCCACCATGTAACCAATTCTTCATCCAACTGACAGTCCACCCATGGAATTCATCTCTCTCCAGAGAAGGATATTGCAGTGTACCACAGACTTTAAAAAAGTCCAAATAAGTGATATCTGTAGCCCTTTCTTTGTCCACTGTTGTAGTCACTCAATCCTAGAAGGCTACTTGGTTGGTCAGGCAGAACTTGCCCTTTTTAAAACTCTGCTGGCTGTCCCAAATCACCTCCCTGTCCTCCATGTGCCCTAGTATAGCTTCTAGGAGGATCTGTTCCATGATCTTCCCAGGAAAAGAGGGGAGGCTGACAGGTTGGTAGTTCATAGGGTATTCCTTTCTACCCTTTTTAAAGATGTGTACGATGTTTCCCCTTTTCCAGTCACCTAGGATTTCACCTGATTGCCATGACTTTTCAAATATCATGGAGAGTGGTTTTGCAACTGCACCTGCATCAGCCAGCTCCCTCAGTCCTGTGCAATCTGTATTGGGTACTCCTTAAATGGGATGCAGTGAATCACAAATGCTGCAAGTACTCTTGCCAAAGCCTAGTCAAGAACATGTTAGTTAGCTATAGAATCATGAGATTAGCAGCAGCCAAATAAGGATTTTTGGATAGGAGTTGTTTCTTTCTGTTTTGATTGGAAAAGGAAAGCCAATTAAAAAAAAAAGTCAAAAATATGTCTTATCATCAAACCCCGAATTTCTGAAACAATTTTTGAATGGCAAGTAGCAGAGATAAAAACAAACTGATTTTCATGTGGACCTTGTTTGGTATGTGAAAAGATTGTGTTACATATGGTTGTATATATGAGTGATTATACAAAGTGATTGTTTATGGTGTGAGTTTATCCAAGATCTGGGAAGTGAAGTCAAGTCCAGAAGTCCTTGGGTCCAATATCCCTTAATAGGGATAAAATGAAAGGAGCCCATGTGGTTCTGTGTGACATTGGTACAACATTAAGCACCAGCAGAGTTTACTAGAGAATTATTGCCTCTCTTTACTTTTGAAGCATTGGGTCTTTTAGCATGGCTCTGGTCAGCTATTAAAACATGGTCCAGAAAAATCATATAAAGTTGTTCTGGTTTCATCTGGGTTAGTTTTCTTCTTAGTAGCTGGTACAGTTCTGTGTTTTGGATTTGGTGTGAGAATAAAATTGATAACACACTGAAGATTTAGTTGTTGCTGAGTAGTGCAGTAAGTATGTTAAGGACTTTTCAGTCTCCCATGCTCTGCCAGTGAGGAAGTGCACAAGAATCCAGGAGGTAGCATAACTTTGACAGATAACTTGAACTGGCCAAAGGGATATTCCATACCACAGTATATACAGGTTTTCAATAAATAAACTGGGGGGAGTTGGCTGTGAGGGGCTGATCAGTGTGTGGGGACAGGCTGAGCATCAGTCAGTGGGTGGTGAACTGTTGTATTGTGCATCACTTGTGGGATTTGTTTGCTTTTTATTTGTCTCTCTCTCTTTTTCCTTTTATTATTCATATTGTTATCATCGTTTATTTCAGTCATTAAACTGTGCTTATCTCAGCCCACGGGTTTTGTCATTTTCCAATTCTCTGCCAATCTCACCAGGGGCAGGGGAGTGAGCAAGCAGCTGTGTGGTACAGCTGGCTGAAGTTGAACTACACTGTACAGTGAACAAATTTTAAATTATCTGGGACTGCAAAGGAAACAGATCATGTGAGAGAATTATATTTCATGAATCAAGGAAATTAGTTTACTAAACCTGATCTTTTCTCAAAGCTCTTTGGACATACTAGAAAAGAACTAATCTGTTGCAAACATAGATGTTTCCATGCACCACTCAGTTTACATTTTCCTACTGTCTGTTTCATGCATCATGCCTGCCCTCCTCTATTTCTAGGGGCAGAACTGGCTTCCTGACCTTTATTATTATTTTATTTGAGTTTACCGGGAAACCATGCACAAGAATAGAGAGCTCAGTTTCCTTTTTCCCCTGGAAAATGTGGTGCTTCACGGTGATAAACCTCACCACCAGTGCTGGGGATGTTACAAAGTAGGTTCAGTTTGTTCCACGATGAACCAGACTATCCACATTGCTTAGATCTTTTAGGACAGGTCGCTGTGGCATAAACCTTTCCAAAGACTTCTAGGTTTTTTTTGGAATGCAAGGCCAAAGCAGGCACATTGAGCTGAGTTATGTGTTGAGCCCCTAAGGCAGAAGCTGTGCAGGAGGTTCAGCCATGGTGCCAGACTCAGTGAACTTTGTGCTAAGATCTCTTTGTAGTTGATTCATTGCATTCTTTGTGTCTCTCAAATCACTTTTAATGTTGCTTTGTAAGTGTATTGGTTTGACTTTTAAAGTATATTACAGCCGAAGAAAAAGCTCCTTCTGATAAATACGGCCATCAAAACATGCGTTGAGGGATTTGCGCCTCTTTTCTGCCTTTGTTTTTCTTTCATTTAATTCATGTGATAGTGATTCTGTTGCCCAGGTTACAGAGGGCTTTCAGCAGCTTTTAGCGGTCACATGAAGCAAGGAAAAATGATGTGTGAGCAGGAAGAGGTAAGAAAGGAAGGAGTTATTTCTCAGTTTCCCTGTGTCCTTCTTTCAGCTGTCTCAATTATCCTGACTTATCTGAGCAACGTTTTGTGTAATGTTTAAATGATAAAAAGAGAAGAACTGAGAATTAAAATGTTAGGAGAGAAAAGGATTTCTATCCCATGTCTGAAATGTCAAGACTTATACAATAATAACACCAGCTAGCAATGACAGATGATATTGACTTCAAAGCATTCTGCAAGGGTGTATTTCTCAAGGCTGCCAGTGTAAACTGGAGAAATACTTTAATTGATACCAAAACTGAGAGACAAACAGTTGAAGACATAGAATTTGAGGTTTGATAGCAGTTTTGAGAGAGAGAAGATGCACAGATGGTAAACACTCGGCATATGTTTTATCATGACACCAGAAGTTAAACTATAGCCCTTTTTTGACAACTTCATTCTGTACTAACCAACTTGCTTATATCTCTTCAATTCTGAGCCATTAACAATTGTTCCAGGGAGGTACATTCTTTTGGAACATGTAGTAGTATGCCAGCACTGCTTAGAAATCTGTCCCAAGGTCCGAATGCTTGTTCTGAAATAATTACTTTCTGAAGTGTCTTTTTGATTATTAGTAATTCAGGTGCCTAAATGTCTAGTCATACAAGGTTAACCAATTGTTACTGAATCTTTTTCCCCAGTAGAACATTATTTTAAGACTGGCTAATTCAGATGGCCTTACATTATATCTCCACGTGGATACAGGGAGTATGTTGTTTAATGTTTAATGGTTTTACAAATAATAACATGCATACAAATGTATATACATATATACAAATACAATAACTTTGATCCTAGTGTTCCATCCTATATCTTCACTTGTGTACTTGTAAAGCCGAGAGAGCCCAGAAGAGCACTGGTGAACAAACACGATGCTGAATGCAAAATGCAGATGAGTGCAGTAAGAGAAGACAGAGCACAAGTTTGGGAACAAAAGCAGAGAGCTGTAGTTACCTGGTGTTTGCTAAAACATTTAGATCCTATTTGAAGGTATTAGCATTCCCTTAGTGTTTGTTTGTTTATTTGTTTTTATTTTTCCCAGATAAATTCTGCAGAATTCTGTTCACTGATGAGACTGATGGGGCAACTTGTTTTTGAGGCTGTGAAAAATGAATTTAAGACCTGTGGAAAATATCTATGCGTAGACTGTGTAAAATTGGTTTTCCTAACAAGACTGAAATTCATTGCAGGCTGAGGGAGAGGCTGAAGAGCCTCATGGGCTTTCCAGGCTAAGCCTGGACAGCTGATTTTGCATCAGAACATCATGAACTTCTGATGAAAGTTGGCAGGTTTTAGCATAAAAGCTGCACACAGCAGGCTTTCACAAGGTATTTCTTGACATACAGATGGCATTTGTGGACCTATTCTGACAAAATTATTTTCTTAAGCCAAACTCCAGAGACATGCAGAGCTTTTAACCTGCAAGCAGGTGCATTTCAGCCCTGCCTAACCCTTGCTAAACCAGATGCATCATGGGACAAATCTTATGTGAGACCTTGGGTAGAAGAGAGTGAAGTGTATGGAATTGTCTTGCAAGATCACAGAGAGAAAAAACACTACACGAGCCAAGCAGGAATGCTATGCCTCTGACAGTTCTGGTATGGATTATTGCCAAGCAAAAGGCTTTTAATCTTTATTTTTCTGGTGTTAAATATCTGCTTACTTGATTTATTTCACGGTACAAATAATCATTGCTACCAGTTAATTTTTTAGAGATGTAACTTCTATCTGTGATTACTAAAGCAAAATTCTGATTAAATCAGTTCTGTGAATTTTCAATTCTTAAATTTTATCTGAAAGATAATATGCCATATCTTCTAAATAGTTGCCAAGAGATAAATGTGTTATTTAACATACAGGGTGGCTGCCATTGTTTTTTGAGCTGACACATCAATAGTAAAGTTTTACAATTTCTGAAGTGGAAAGAACCATTTGAAAAATATTTTTAAATCAAGATCTCTTTGACATGTAGAGGCTTTCTAGAGTCATATTAACAAAAAGTGGTTGCTGGCTGGGATTTATCTGTTGTAACTGAAATGTAAACTATTCATGGCAGAGAGAAAGGAGTTTTTAAAAGGCATATGCAGTTCTAGTTTCATGTTACTCTGTCCTGCTCTTGCCATTCCAAATATAAAGCACTTTTACTTTTTTTAATATCTTCGGGATGAAGAAAATGTAGTTAAATTGAAGTACGAGAAGACAATTAGAGAAGGACTTTCTCTGTTGAGAAGCATAATTGTAACAAGAAGAACATTTAGTAACAAGTGAAATCATTTGGCAAAAGTGCAGCCCCTAAATTGTTCATGTAAATGGTTGTCACATAGACTCACTTGATTTTGTGTTTTGTTCCAGCATTGTATAAAGCGTCGCTTGGTTTGTTTTTTAATTTTAATGTAGAGTCCATTTGTTGCCTAAGAAAGCAGAGTCTAGTAAAGCTGGTCAGTAGGGTTGCTTTTTAGATTTTCCCTTGGTTTTAGATTACATAAGGAAAAGGTTTCTTAGAGGAGTGCCAGAGAAGTTCAGATGCTTTGATATCATCCAGACCTTATAGATTGGCATATTTTAATATTTACTTTTGCATAATTTGTTCACATGTGAATTTGTGCTCTGCATATTAATCTTCTCTAAGTATGTTTGACTTTAATAGACTTGTGTTCTGCTTCAGTGATTATTCAGTAGATAGATATCTACAAATATGGAGCTTTTTTAACAATAACATGTCAGACCACTCACACTTGTGCATAACTAAGTTTAATCATGAACTCACTTGACAGCAGTGGCATTCATGGTGTTACTGCATGACTCTACTTGCTCCGTTAGTCTCTTAAGTCCTTTGATTTAACCATCTGACTGCTTGTATAAATAAAGCAAACACCTTATCCTTTCAGAAACTGTTAGGTGGCTGGAACAGATTAAAAGTATTGATTATATTAAGGTTATAAAAATATAGCTGTAAATTTAAGCTCTCCAGAATTACTGTTTTGTTTCATTTCTTTTTCAAACCTGATGGTTTTGAAGCCAGAATTAGTTTATTTGAGAGGAGCAGCCAGGGGAAATCTCTGAGGGTCAGAGAATTAACTTAGTATTTTGGTAACCAAATATACAATTATTTGAAAAACCTGTTTTCACACAAAACTCAGCTCTGTCTATGTTTGTGTATCATTTAATTAACTGAAAGAAGATTCAATTGCCATTTGAAAAATGGTGTTTTATTTGGTTTTCACATGGTACTATCATAATAGTTACTTGCACTCAGCCATCTGGGCATATATGTGGCTATTTAATAAGGTCTGTAGCCTGAAACTTGAAAATTCATGCTGTTCTGTTGGAATTTATCCTATTAACATGCGGTATTACTCAAAACACACTTCTTGATTGTTTTTATACCTTAACAAGTACCGTCTGACCTAAGCTTCACAGAGTAAGGAGGAAAATATCATCTATGTCGCTTCCACTTATCAGAATAGAAACAATTCTACTTTTGTAGAATGTTTTCTAGGTTTTTTTGTACAGGACATTTACAGTATATTTAGTGGTTTCTCTTTTCTGCATAGCTTAGGTGTACTCAGTGTAACACTTCACAAAACATATGCTAAACATGATACTTCATTATGCCAAATATAACTATATAGACAACTATGGCTGGTGTCAGTTTTTGATACTATTAAATTACTTACTTTTATTGTATAATTCTACAGTGAAAAGAAGGATTTACAAATGTAAGATGTCTTTCGATATTTCTGCTTCATGTAATTCAATGTGTTTCTCCCTCTTTAGGCTGTGCTGAGTCCTCTCATAGCAATCGCACTGAAAATATCTCAGATTCATGAGAGGACAGGACGAAAGGGACCCACTGTCATTACCTGAAGCCACAGAAGATTGTTAAACCAGGGCCAAAAGAGAAACAGCAAGGAAGAGACAGAACCTTGTTAAGACTTGTTAGCCATTTGTGCCTTATATGATTTTAAAAGTTTTCTTGGGGAGAGAGGCAGGGTGGGAACTAAAATTCAATATAACATTGAGTATAATCACTTGCATTGATCTCCAAATGCAAGAGTATATTGACTTCTTTGTTTTACCTGAAATATCTTAATTTCAGATACCAGTATAACCAAAGAGGCCTTAACCTTCAGATGTTGTCAGCAGTGTGACAGAAAATATCAACTGCTTGGTTTTAAGTGCTGTGATAAAAGTTGGAGAAATATCAGTTACAGAGAGAGGGGGAGGAGTTGCAAAGACAAGACATGCTTGGTGAATATTGTTTGGGAATATTGCCACCTTCTTGATAGTTTATAAGGCATGTCTGAGTCATAAGGGCTGTATACTAAACTCCGTATTTTCTCACCTGACAACCATGCCTCCTCTCCTGCCTCTTGTGTTGCTCACAGATGCACACTGACAGCAGTGTTGTATACACATTTACACATGATCCCAAAGAAGGGGTTATTCCATATTTTTTTTACCCCTGCTTTTAAAACATATCAATGTGACTTGTGCATTTAGATTTTACAGATTTTTTGGTTCTTCGGTTGTTTTCCTCCAAAGGTTGTCATTTGTGCTATAGAGCTGATTTTATCCTTCCAGCACTATGTTGGCTATGGAATCTGACTGTCTTTTGCAATATCCCTTATGTCAAGAGATGATACTGGTTCTTACTGTGTTTGAAAGGTTATTATTGCAACATCAGCATTTCTTTATCAAGGAGCTATGGAAGTCTTTTAAGTCTTTGGAATACTCATGCTCCACTGCTATGAAGTGAAGTAAGTGAACAGGGGATTAAAAAAAACTAATAAATTAAATAGAAATACTTGACTAATTCACCAGCTGAACACAGTTTCTGTTAGATTCTTAGTAACAGTGGATCATGGAATAAAAATTTAGGGAGTACAAAAGGCGTCTCAGCATAGATCTGAGAAGGCTGTTGGGGATATGGACATCAGCATTTTTCTGCTTGTGAAGTGATACTGCGGTTCTAGCTACAATACTGTGCCCTGAAGAAGAACACAAACACTTTGCATGTGATTTGTTTCAAAGCTTTGCTTTGTTGGTCACTTGTATCATTCATCAGGATGGCTTTGTGCAACTTGCCTCTTTGCAGTGTATTTTAATTCATTGTGGTTCTCAAATTTTAGTGCAATTTATATAATATTGCAGCAAAGGAAATTGTTTTTATTTCTTTCAACACTTCTGTCAAAAATAGCTATGGCACTTAGTACACAATACAGAGTAATGCTGTATATCTGTCTTAATATATAATTGTGGACAAGACACACTGCACTTTCAAGCATCCTAATAAAACTGCCTTTACTATAGTTACATTATTACTTAATTGACTCTAAATAAATGAGTACTAATGTTGTCGCCTATTATCCTACCTTATATCACCTGTTATCCTACCTTACCATTATGTATTTCTATAAACCAAATGAGATTTTAAGACTTTGGTTCTTTTTATAAAGATTTTTCTTTTACTTGACCATAGCATTCTCACACAGTTTGGACATCCACTTTTGAGTGTAAGAGTATTCATCTTTACAGAAACCTTGCAAATAATGTTTCTGGAAGAAACCTGGTTTATCCGATACCTTTATTATAGATCAAACTCCTCTAGGTACAAGACAGTAAGCTCCTAACCAGTAGATCACACATAGTCACACACTCTGGATTATGACAGTTCGAATTACTGGGTTGCATGAAAGAATGTTCTGAAAGGCAGCTCATTAAACAGACTTCTAAAATCTCCTGCGTGTTCTCTGACAATGAAATAATTTTTGATCACCTAGTGAACTAGCTATTTATACTATGGAATATCCCATTTGCCAAGCTTTTCTGGGATGGGAACAATGCACTTTGAAAAGTAAGATATACTGAAGCCAGCTGTCTTTCAGGATGCAGTGGGAAGACTCACAAGGAACAGGTGAGGACTGTGAAGAATCATATCTGTGCTTTTATCAGGAAGCTGTAATTGGAGCTGCAGTAGATGGCAGTCTTCTTTCATGAAGGCAGCCATGATAAACAAAGAGTGTATTTCAAAATCTCAGTATTGACTGTGTCTTGGGCTCCAGGTCCCATTTTTTATAAAGCTGGGTGATAATGCTAAAATGTAACTAGTATTTTCAACCAGTTAATTACTTTTCTCTGCAAGATGAATAAAGCTTTGGAAGGCTGAAGTACAGTGTATATCTTTATATCTGGTGCATGTGGCGAAGGACTGTAGCCATAGTCTCATGAAGTGTGCTGCATTTCCCAAGGTCTTTTAATTATTAACATGAAAGATGAATGCTCAGAAAGAAAGCAACATATAGAAAGTTATACAAAAATGAAAAACTCCTCAAAACAAACCATACATCTAGCAGAGGGGAAAGTATTAATACAGTTCATCTTATCGCAGTGTGTAGGCACCCACACCCTTCTGTGCTATTTTTGAATGAGCAGTTTCCTCAAGTCTGGAAATTACAAGATTCCTTTATTGTTCAGCTGTGATTGCACTAACATTTACTTGGACATCAATTCTATTTCCCAAAACCTCGGATTCTCTCTGTGTCCAGAGATAATTTGTAAGGCAGTACTACTCACCTGAACCACAGAATCACAGAATGCTTGAGTTTAGAAGGGGCTACGTAGTTCATCAGGACCAAAATCACTAGTCCGTGTTCCAGCTCACAGAAGGGTCACGTAGAGGAAGCTGCCCAGAACCATATCAAGTGGGGTTTTGATTATAACCAAGGGCTGAGACTCCACAACCTCTCTAGGCAAACTGTTCAAGTGATTGACCACTTCTTTAGAGAAAAAAAAAAAACAAACCCAAAACTTCTGTGGCTATTCAGATGGAATTTTATGTGATTCAGTTTGTGCCCATTGCCTCTTGTCCTGTCAGTGGGCACCACTGAGAAGAGCCTGGGTCCATACGCTTTTTTCTTTCCCACCAAGTATTTACAGAATAAGATTCCTTATGAACCTTCTGCCTTACAGACTAAACACTCCTAATTCTCTGAGTTTCTCATCATGTGACAAATGAGATTGGATGTGGCACTTAGTGCCATAGTCTAATAATTGTAGTGGTAATGGATCAAGGGTTGGACTTAATGATCTCAGAGATCCTTTCCAACCCATCTGATTCTATGAATCTATGATCTAAATGTTCCAGTCTCTTCATCCTTCTGGCCTTTTGCTGGAGGTATCCCACTATGTCCATGTCTCTTTTGTGCTTGAGAAGCTCAGCCCCAGCAATCCAGTTGTATCTCACTCTTACTCTGCTGAGCAGAGGGAAAGGATCGCCTTCCTCCAGCTGCTGGTGATTCTGTTCCTGATGCAGCCCAGGATGCTGTTGGCTGTCTTTGCTGTGCAGATGCGTTGCTGGTGAGCTGTCAGCTGGTTGACACCAGGTCCTTCTCTGGGGAGCTGTTTTCCAGCCCACTGGCTGCAGCATGTGCTGGTGCTTGGATTTGTTCCTCCCCAAGGGCAGGACTTCACGTTTCCTTCTTGAACTTCATAAGGTTCCTGTTGGCCCATTTCTCCAGCCTGCGTAGGTCCCTCTTAATGGCAGCACATCCGCCTGGAATGTCAGCAGCTCCTTCCAGTGTTATATCATTTACAAAATCACCGAAGATGTGCTCTGCCCCACCATTTACATGATGACAGTATTTTCTCCAGTATTGACCCCCAGGTTACGCTGCTGGTGACTGACCTCCAGATGGACTTTGTGGCAGTGGTCACAACCCTCTGCGCTGGCTGTTTAGCTGCTTTTCAATCCACTTCACTTATTTAAATCATATTTTATCAGTCTGAAGATGTTTTTGGACATGGTGTCAAAAGCTTTACTAAAGGTGAAGCAAACAACGTTTGGTTCCCTCTCCTCATCCGCTTCTCTCTCCTCATCCACTAAGCCAGTCATGTCATCGTAGAAGGTCATCAAGTTGATTAAGCATCCTTTGCCCTTCATAAATCCATGCTGATTACTCCTAATCACCTTGTCCTTCAAGGCTTTGACAAGGGTTCCCAGGATTGGTTACTCCATCACCTCCCAGAAACTAAGGCAAGGCTGGCCAGCCTGTAACTTCCCAGATCCTCCTTCTCTTACAGACAGGAGTGATATTTGCTCTCTCAGGGACCTCTCCCAATCATCTGCAGTCTTTCAGAGGTGATGGAGGGTGGCCTTGCAATGGCATGACTCAGCTTCTTCAGCTCTGTGCATGCATTCAAAGTCATCTCACAAACTTGTTTATGTCCAGTTTTTCCAAGTGCTCCCTGACCTCTTCTTGTTCCACCCAAGGTAAGTCTTCCTTGCCTCAGATTTTTCCTCCAGTCTTGAGGACGTATAATTCCTGAAGGCTGGTTTTACCAGTGAAGATGGAGACAAAGAAAGCATTTAGCACTTCAGCCTTTTCTGTGCCCTCTTTCAACTCATGTACAGGTAGAAAGTTTTCCCATTATCCTTCCCATTCATCACCTCATTCAACTCCACGTGGACTTTGGCTTTCATGATCTCAACCCTGCACGATTGGATGGACAGTGTCAATCATGCGGTATTCCTCCTCGTTCAGTTGTCCCTGCTTCCAATTATCATACATTTCCATTTCACGTCTGAGTTTAGTCAGGAGATCCCTGTCCATCCATGCAGGCCTCCTGCTGCCTTTGTTCGATTTCTGCATGTCAGAATGAACCATTCATGAGCTTGAAGGAGGCAGTCCTTGAAAATCAAAGAGCTGTCCTGGATTTCTCTCTTCTGCAGGGCCATAACCCATGGGACTCTTCCAAGCAGATCTCTGAAGATGTTAAAATCTTCTCTGCAAACTTTGGTCTCACTTTTTGCCCTTTTTGCTCCTCTCAGAATTCTGAATCCATTGTCTCATGATCAATGCAGCAAAACCTTCATGTGCCCACCCACTTGTGAGTGTCAGGACAGGATCATCTTATTGGCCCCTCAGGAAGTTATTTGTCAATGCACTGGAAGAATCTGTTCTGTTCTGAAGCCTTAGTTTGACTAGATCTGTCCTCCTGCCCAAAGAAAATTCCTTTTAACTTAAAATTTCCAGCTGCTATTCTTGGCAAATATGACTTCATGTTATTAAATTTGATCAAAAGCAAATTTTTTAAAAGCTTTTGCTGCTTTAAGACTGTTGACATATTTGAGCTCACTGCCCATGCCATTTTCCATTAAGCTCATAATCAAATAGTTCATTAGCTGAAAAGACAAAGTGATTGTATCAAAATACCAGTTTGTATCAAAATATTAGGTATTAACTGTAATGTTCTCCTTATCTCAGTAAACTTTCATGTATCAAATACTTTATTACGTACTGCAAGTGGAAGATGCAGTTATCTTCAGTTTTGCATTTCTGGACCCATTGAGACCTCACAACATCTGCAGAGGGCTGGAGACAAAAAAGGGCACTGCAGGGCTCTCCTGGGACTGGGAGAAAGGAAGTGAGGGTTAGCTCTTCCTGTTTGTTCATAAACTATGTGGAAAGGATCTGAGTGAATTTCTTATAGCAAACTGGTTCAAGAGCAAACTTCAGGGGTACTCCTGCAGTACCTACTCTCAGTGTGACTCAGAACTGAGTCTCAGCCATTTCCACTAATTTGGTCTTACATTAGTAGTTACCTAGTGGAAAAGTTTGATTTCCACTGGAGGGAAAAAAAAAGGAAAAGAAAAAGAAAAGTGGAACATGCAGGGCAGGCATTTTGCCATGGGATATCTCCTGGCCGATCAATCTCACTGCACCAATACTTGTGCAGTGCCCACTGCCTTCAGGATCTGGGACTCTGGAGTAGAGAAGCAGGAGATTTTGGGGGATGGATATAGTAGTAAGATATAGAGGTAAGAATATAACGAGGTCACTTGGCATAGTAGTTCCTCACTTCAACTGTTTTGGAAATAATGTGATGTGTACATATGGCTTTTATTGTTCCCTGTGCTGTGCTGCTTCTCAGTCATTTTGAAATATCTTTATATGCTAATAGCATCTTCTATCAGCTTCTTTTCAGGGGTTCTTTTTTAGACTCCGGGTGTTTTAATATCTTTCTCATCAACAACTTACCTTGAACTGATTTTTCCTTCTCTGTAATTGGTTCACCCCATTTTATTCTACTTTCGTTTTTAAAGCAACTGAAGGTCTGTATGTTTTTCCCATAAAGGGTGAAATTCTTTGGCAGACAAAACTGATGCAACTGTCAGTTCTCTGGCCTTAGCTATTGTTACCACCACGAGGGGTATTTCTAATGCTTGTGCAGCCATAGTGCTTAACTTGTAATTTAATAGTATGTGGGCATCTGGAAACTGTGATAGCTTTTCTGTTTCGCTGGTCTGTAACAAAACCAAGAACAGATTGCCCAGAGAGATGGTAGAAGCCCATTTCTGAACAAATTTAAGGTCAGTGTAGGAATAGTTACATTTCCAGAAGAATGTGTAGCAAAAAGTTAGAACTCATTTTGCTAGGAGGGCTTATGCATAAATGGTAACTCCTTCTCAAAGGGAATTTTAATGTTTCCCCATCCCTCCCTCCCCCGCCCCCCCGACCCTGCGGAATGGCAAGATAAATTCTGAGCCTCACTCTCTGGTATGCAGAGAGATAACATGTTTGCAGGCATGTACAAAGCCTCCTTGGGCCAGACAGAGAGTATCAGAGGAGAGAGAGAAGATAAAAAAAGCCTAGGAGGAGGGGGGGCATTGGCTTTGCCCCTGGGGCCTGGTATACACAACATCAAAAAAAAAAAAAAAGAGTCCTTGCATCTAAAATAAACCTTTCTTTTTTAATCCTTCCACTGCCTTGGCATTCTTGGGAAGAATACCTGCATGTGTTTAACTTAGAGTCAAGTTGGATGGAGCTCTGAGCAATGTAATCTAGCTCATTGCCAGGGCTTGGACTAGGTGACCTGTAGAGGTCCCTTCCAACCAAAAGAGGAAAACTCATCTATAGTCAATGTTTCAGGTTCAAATCTCAAGGAACCCTCTTGACATTTTTCTTGTCATCTGGAATTATAGGTGACAGTGCCTGGATTCAAATTTGCCTTGGTGATTCTGTGGGAGGAAGACATATATCCAAGACTGTCCTTTTTTCTGGTATTTGTTGTGTAATTATGAGATCACTTGTGTCAGAAACAGGATACAGGGTCCCTTTTTCAGTTCCCGCAGTTTTGGGTAAGTTGCAATGGAAGCAACTGCCCTTAGAGGTAGCTTAGAGGAGTCAGAGACAATTTTTCCTCCTGCAATTGGTAGTTTCCTCCGAGAAGCTGTGAGCATAACCAGTGTTCTCTCTCTGGCAGCTCTGAGGCGTATTTTATTGTGGAATTACATATCTGGAACCATGGACCTCTTGTATCATATAAGAGACATAGGGCATTTATTTGTTTTAAATACAAAATTTATTCATTAAATCAATAGTAAAATAGCAGATATTTTTACCCCAAAATAAAACACACAACTTGAAAGGCGTACAATACAAAAATAATCAGTTACAATAATCTACAAATTTCAAACAAAAGCTGAGTAAATAGGTTTCCTAAGTCAGCTAAGGTTTCAAAACCACAAAAGAAGGCTTTCATTTGAAACTCCTTACAAGGCACAAGACATTTAGGACTGATAACAGCATGATGCTTCATTTATCTTGTAGTATAAGAAACTCCTGTTGCCATTGATGGTGATTTCTGTAAGATATAGCCTGAATATTTCTATCTCTACTGAGATTTATTCTGCTCTGAAATACTGAGCATCTTTATATATCTCCCCCAATTCCACTCAAACTGACAAATGATCAGTGTTTTTCCTGTGCAATTTCACCCTAAGCAGTGTACTACTAGAGATCACTGACAGAAGTCTTCTTCCACTTTTTCTTGCTTCACAGATGCGGAATTTTACTGGTTGCCCATCTCAGATGTTTTGACAGGTGTCACTTTTTCTGAGGTTCCCTGGCAGTCTATATCCAGTTGGTAACTGATTTCTTGCATGGATGTATGAGAATTTGACTCCAGTCTGGGGTTTGAGCCTTGGTCAGCTGCTTGCTGCTGCCTTAGCTGCCGCACACATAATTTGTATGTGGTGGCAGTTCCTGCTCATTTCTTTCACTGACGAACTCTGCCCTGCTTTCACTATATGGAGGCGGAGGGACATTGATCTCTTCTTGCTGTTTGACTGTGAAGGCAACTGACAGTGGGGAATTCTGTTTTTCAGGATCTGAGCAGTCTTCGTAGGAGGGAGGATAGAAGTCAGGCCTAAAATAAGCAAACCGAAAAGAAACACATTGTGGTGAAATGTGATTTACCTCACAGACCTTGGTTAGATACTTTGTCTGTTACACTTCTGAAGTTTAGATGAAGCTTATACTGTAAATGGAAACCTAAATAGGTTTAGAACAATGAAATATATTAAATTAAAAAGGTAGGCATAGCTGGGATCTTTTCCTGGGGCTTTGTACAAAATGTTTTATTAAAACACAACATTCTAAAAGGACAAGCCTTCCTTGTGAAAATTCCCACCCCTGACAAACAAACACTCATGCTCATATTTCAACAAGTCCCTGAGAAAAGTTTAATTTGAAAAAAGATTGAGATCACTGTTCAAAGTTATTTATTATTCCAATAACCATTGTTTTCCACAGCTTTAAAATGCATTTTGTATGTCCCTTCTTATCTAACCAAAATTGCTGAATGTTGCTTTTATAGTGCCTTTAGAGAACCCACTGTCAGTGTTTCTGGTGTGGTTTCCACAACAGTCCAGGAAAAGGAATTTGTATCCAGTGACCCTGTTAAAGGCTTTTGCAAGGCCTAATGCCAATCCGTTTAAGAAACTCTCTCTCTCTCGCAAAGCATCCAACTTTGTCAAGAAATAAAATTGTAGGATCACAGAATGTTTTGAGTTGGAAGGGAACTTAAAGGTCACCTAGTTATGCACCCCCTACCCTGGGCAGGCACACCTTCCACGAGACCAGGTTGCTTAGAGCCTCATCCAACCTGGCCTTCAACACTTTCAGAGATGGGGTATCCACAACTCTGGGCAATGTGTTTCAGTGACTTCCCACCCTCACAGTATATAATTTTTTTCTAGTATCTAATCTAAACATAACCTTTCTCAGTTTGAAACCATTCCCTCTTACCCTGTCACTACATGCTCTTGTGAAAAGTCCTTCTCCATCTTTCCTGTAAGTTCCCTTCAGGTATTGGAAGGTGCTATAAAACCTCATTGGAGCCTTTTCCAAGCTGAACAACCTCATCTCTCTCAGCCTTTCCTCACAGGAGAGATGTTCCAGCCCCCTGACCATCTCTGTGGCTCTCCTTTGGACCCATTCTAGCAGGTCAATATCCTTTCTCTGCCAAGGATCCCAGAGATGGATGTACTGCTCCAGATGGGGACTCAGAGAGAGTAGAGAGGCAGAATGCCTTCCCTTGACCTGCTGACCATGCTTCTTTTGATGCAGCCCAGGGTCCCATTTGCTTTCTGGGCTGTGAGTGCACATTGCCAAGTCATGTTGAGCTACTCATCAACCAACACCCCCGAGTCCTTCTCCCCAGGGCTGCTCTCAATTCATTCTCTGCCCAGCCTGTGTTTCTACTTGGGTTTATCCCAACCCAGATGCAGCATCTTGCACTTGGCCACGTTGAACTTCATTAGGTTTTCAGATAGGGGGGACAGATAGACCAGAAAACTTTAGTAGGAGCCATATAATGAGCTGAAGCTCCTTGCATGCCTCAATATTGATAACTTACATAAGCACCCTACAGCAGCACATTTGAAATTGTCTGTTGAGATTGAGCTCAGGATGCCCCTGCATGAAGTTGGCATAGCTGCATCTGCTGCCTCTGTGTGTGGCTTTGGAAACTTTTTGAAAATTGTGAAACCTTCTCTGTTTCCTCTAGTATACCTTATCTTATGTATTGTTTGCATGAATTGCTGCTTGCACATTGCAAAAATAAAATATCAGATTACAGTTCTGTTCTGTAAATATAGTAAAATTTTTAAAAATTTTGTAAAAACCTTTTATTGCTTCCTTTTTTCTGATAGTATGTTTACAAAATAACATCCCTCCCTCCCAATTCATCTGCAGCAGCAAACTGCAACACATACCTGTCTATGGTGCAGACATATAGTTCTTGGCTGGGATTTTGAATGATGATGCCAAGGGCTCTGTATTTTAAGACTTCATGGAAAGTGCTCCAGAAAATGCCAGTAACAAGGAGAAAGAGCCCCAAAGCTATCAGGCAATAAAACACTAGATCATTATTTCCAGATCTGCACATGAAGAAATTTGTGGAAATGCAAAGGACTCCCAGACAAATAGTGGAGAAACTGAGTAAGAGCACAAAAAGACGAATGAAGGTAAAAACACCTTTTGACATCTTTTATAGCAGACACAGTGCTTTGTTCCTGTCTGCTGCTTGTTTGCTGGCTCTCTTGGCTGTACTTCACATCTTCATGCATGGGTACTTTATACACTCCAGGACCAACTGGCCTTTAGTCAATTAAGAAATGCAGGCAGTTTTAAGATATTCATTAACTCTTTGAGAGATGTATAAATTCTTTTGAGATTAATTTGTAACCTTCTACGTACTTCAAGGAAGGAAGCAGAAACTTTTTGAACCATTCCTTTGCTGCTGTAATCTCAAAAATGCATACTGGACTGCTTCATTTATTGCATGTTATGATTTGCAGTGGTTTATATACTTTGCTGTTTATGAATGAGACCTGCATTTGTTAAATTTTACTTATTTGACTTTTGAAGAAAATCAACCAACAAAAATGCTGTTCATAATTCCTTGTTAAAGGTTTGAAGAGCAAATATGCTTCTTTCTTAGTCACCCATTTTCATCTTTCATTGGATTTTGGTCTTCTTATGTCTTTAGCGCATTATTCAACTGACTTGATATTTTTTAATAGTCCTTCGGAAAAGGATATAATTTCTAGCTTGCAATGTGTTATAATAACTGAATTTAGTACATAAAATGAAAGAAATCAAGATTATATCATGTCAAAAAAATAAAATAAGCATATAAGAAATCTCCTTCTTTGTCTGCAGGTTCAACTGTACTCTGATTCCTTTATCATTATTCTGTTCTCTCTTCCAGCAAGTTTTATTGACTGATTTTCAAGAGAGTCAGTACTCAAAGCTATGCAGGAACAGCTATGATCAGTTTTACAAATATATTAAGGTGTCTGAAATTCAGAGATGTTTGCTATCAACAGATTTGAGGCCTAAATGTTGCTATCTTCAATACAAAAACCAGTCTTTAGAATTAGCCAAATGAGTTCCTATTGGACTTTTTACCCACTAGTTTTCAACAGGGTGTAGTAAACTGACCTGTCTAAAGGTACTACCTTATTTGAAAGATTACTAATTATATTTTCAGCAATGAAGTAACTAACTAGACGTTGATTAGGTTTGTTGCAAAATCTCCATTGCACACAGTGAACAAATCGAACAGGAAAATAGTTTTGGTCTCAAATATTCACTGAAATAAGGAGTTAATTGCAGGTATTGTTGAGTGATATCCAATGAGGTGATTTACATATGGATAGCAACAAATGATTATGAAGATTTTCTGCCTCGGCCTATCAATGGGTTTCTTCCTACTTACTGTGGACTCTTGATTTCACTACTGCAGTCTGGGGGAGCTGTGTGACTTCTGTAATCAGTGCAATAAAACTTTCTAATACGCTGTTTGGGTCTAGTATGCAAATCCTTAAAGCGGAAGTCATGTTCAATGGGATGAGGAAAGCTCCAGCTCTTTTCAATGTAGACCTTCCCTGAAGCTCTAGAGGGGAAAACTCTTCACAGGCACTTTCAATAAGGTGCCTGAGCTTCATATCGTAAACTTAGAGGAGACAAGTTTGATGTTTGACTGGCGAGGATTCTTCAAAGTGCTCCTTGTCACATGATGTCCTGGGCTGTACCGGTGTGACTGCAAAATGGCACAAAATCCCACGTTATATCTCACTGAAACTCTATGGTATCTCATGTGATGTTGCATATCTGCTCAACCAGCACTTTATTTTTCTGCCTTGTGTTTATCCAAATGTGGCAGATGTTCATTTAGAACAAATCAGAATATTTATAAGGAAACAGCATCTGGACCACCAAGGTGCCACACATTCTGATCAGGCACAATTTCATTAAGCTCTCGCCACCATTACTGCATCTTTAGTTCTCAAATGATCTGTGACAACATTCTCACAGTTTCCTTTAGGTATCTATCAGAATGTCAACCATGAGAACAAATCTCATTAAACAATATAATTATTAGACAGAATTTTTCTAAGGTGAGTCACTCTTTTGTCATAATAAAAGTGAAAGTACAGCAAGACCAGCTGCTACCCTTCCTAAGGAAGGCAGTCAGGCAAGGAGTGATCTGGGGTAGTCTTCATTTTACAGCAAAACCCTGCCAAAATTGCAATAATCCTGTTCTCTCAGAACTTGACTACAGACACCTAAACATCACTAAGGAAGGATGGCATGGCTTCATGTGCAGGTGAGAGAATAAGTGAGTGCCAGTTGATCTGTGACTGATATTGTTAGAAGTAAATTCTTCCCTTAAATTTTGAAGACTGCAAAAAATACCTGCAGAACAAAGAGAAGTAGCAAGAGATGTTTATTGCAGCACTGGGTGCCCAGCGCTGGGTGGATCCCTGAGTCATATTGGACCCAGAGAGCACACTGGCTGTTTGAAAACCACGCTTTTTGTACCTTTTAGATTACATCAGCTGTTACATGTTCATTTACTATCGGTTGGTTACCTTAAAAGGTAATTTCTCTGCTTTGGAAGGGGTGTTACTTTTTGGCTGATTGCAACATACCCTCCCCTGGGCTCGT
>JAWWES010000094.1:45978253-45996866 GCA_035583135.1 Lophotriccus pileatus
CCCAGCGCTGTAATAAAAAGTTCTTTGTTTCACTTATTTGGCCGTTTCTAAAATATTATTTAGAGATATTTCTCACACCTGTCTGGCATGGCTGGAGGGAGCCCAGACAAAACAGCTCAGCCTCAACCTGCTGCTGAGAGCCCCTGTTCAAGGAGCAGAAGTAGGGGAAGGAGCATCCTGTCGCCTTGGCTTGGCTGAGACTCTGCCAGCCTTGGCAGCTTTCAGCTGAAGCCAAGGTCACTCTTGTCTGTGTCATGAAATGACCAGAGCAGACATGTAGCTGTCTTCTTTCTTAATCTGTGGCTCTCTTTTGACAAGGGAGGATGATTTAGCACCACAGTGTGTTCCCTGTCAGATAGGATTTTCTGCAAGGAAGTTCTGATGAGCAGTGCGTGCACACCACCATGGGAAAGGATCATGATGCAGGGTTTTTTTCAGAAATAAAAATTCAGTAGACATTTGCTCATACAGCTAGGATGATACAGAGCAGTGGTCTGCTTGGGAAAGACTAATTCCTTTTCCTCCCCCACAGCAAAGGGTTGCTGTACATCTCCAACTCCTGCGTAGGAGGGGTGTATCAGGACATATCTGTATCTCCAAATGGTCCCAGATCCTGTGAGAGGATGCCTTATCCTGTATCTGCTTCCAAAGGAACGCTCTGACTGAATGAAAATCACAAAGATGTAAATACCACAGCATCATGCACAGGCCAACCCCATGGAGAGTGCAGCAGTTTAGTTGATCTTATGTCCCTGAACACAGTTGCAAGCATCCCTCTCTTTGCCACAACAGTTCTCCTGAAGATCTGTCTTGCCTTGGTGACTGCAATAGCCAGATGAACACTATGAGTCTGGGCTAGGAGTGCGGAGTTCAAAACTTCCACATCTAGGGTGCTTCTCATCACATACGTGAGATCTCCTCTCCCTCACTCTTTCAGTAGCTCTCAGAGTAGCAACAACAGTTTGGAAAATCTTAACTAGAAGGACTGCAAAAGGTACAAAGTGACTCAATGGAATTACTGTGGAAAAATGGAAAGGAGGCAAAACTACCCAGTGCTGAGAGAGAAGGTGAGCTTGGACCTGCAAAATCCAGGGAAATGAGGGGGAAATACACTGGGAATTTAGCACATGAAAGGAGCCACGGGATGGAGAAACTGAAGTTGTCTGGCCCATGGCATTAAAAGAAAACAGACAGGGTTTTATGACACAAAGGAAAGGCTTAAACCAGTGTAGAAGTGAACTGCTCAGCTGACTTGTTCAGCCTGCCTCATTCTGGGAATGGTCTTTTCTGAACTTGCAAGGAAGCTGTGTCTCTTAAAGTCTTTTTTTAAACTGCATGCTTTTCAGGTGATGAGCTTACAGCTGTGGAGCTATGCTACATTAAACTTCTGTCGTTCAGTCAAACTGTGATTTTTTTGCCCCAGAAATCTCAGAAGTGATGGTCTTTTACTGACATCTGTGGATATAAGACAGAATTGCATGCAGCTCTCATACTCTGAAATTCAGTCTGTGATTTTGGCTCTCAAACTTGCTGGAAGAGTGTGTTGCCTCAGAGGGGGCCTCAGTACTATGCAATGTTCATGATACCACCGTAGTGATGAAGGCAAAGCCGCACGTGTTAACCTGTGAGATCAAGGTTTGTCAATCTTTCTCCTCTTCCCAGGGGGGGAATTATCCATGCAAAGTGATCTAGGGATTTTGCCTTTCCCAGGTGCACACCTAGGTATGTGTTTTACAGGAGCAACAGCAGGGCAAAGCAGTGTGTCTTATAGTTGGAGCAGAAAGGCACGAGACATTTGCAGAAGCTGCCCATTCAGAAGCTGCCTTTGGCCTGCCTGTGGCTTTGTCTCATGAGCAGGACAGTGGAATGGGAAGAGGGGACAGTATCTGGTTCCCAGTCTGCATTGCTACTCCAGTTAAAAGTGCTGCTGAAATAGCTGTAACACTACTAACATCCTGCCTTAGACCTCCTTGGGCTAACACAGGTTCACATTTAGCACAGGCTGAGGTACAAATTTAATCATGTGCCTTGTGTGCAGCATGAACATTTAAGTGTTTATTTTGCTGGTACTTACAGGAGTGGAAATCCTTTTGCTGACATACTGGATTTCTAAGAAAGTTAGTGGCTTATTGAAGGGAAGTTGCTCTTTCTATGAAAACTTCGATACAGAACTGGGATAAATTGACCTCAAACTAGGATGGTTTTGATGCTAAAAATGCATATTTTGATAAGGCCTACCATGCCACTGCCATGTGCATGGACACTCTGATAGGAATTAATCTACATGTAGCGTAATAAGATCATTATAAAAGAGAGAAAAGCAAGGCAAAGCAAGGCAAGGACCATCTCTCACCACTCTGTCACACCACCAATGAGGGCTACCCCTGGACGGGGACTTGATGGAGTCAAATGAATAAGTGAGTAGGTGCATTAATCATTAACACAGTGTACCATCACTTGCAGTTTATGGTGTTTGGCTTTACTGGTATATAGCATATGCTCATTAGGAAACATTTGGGGTCAGATTGATTAACTGCAGGAGTACTTCCCCCTGACTCAGAAATACCCTCTCCCCCACCCTTCTTGCACAGTAATTTGTGTGCTTTGTTGAAGCTTCGATTTGCAAACTCTTTCTTGCAAATGGATTTTGGAAGAGCTGGTTATTACCCCTGTGGCATGTGGTGGGGTTTCTACTACATGCTGGAAAATAAACCGTTTTCTAAGTGGTATTTGTGGTCTTGAAATAAATAGTGCCTGATCTTCAGCACTCTTCGGAGTAAGAGAAAAAGAAAGCCTTTTGCATTGTTGAAAGAAAGTTCTTTGACTTTGCTATGGGATCCTCTTGGGACCAGTAAAGATTAAACAAAGTTGTTTGGTTATCGTGGGGCTTTGCTACCACACTGAGAGAACCATGCATTCCCTTGGCTTTCGAAAGATGAGGATCCATGAGTAGCCCTCTGTCAAGGAAAGCTTGGGAGAGAGAAAACCTCTTGGTAGTAGGATTGTTAGCTTGCAATAGACAAACCACACATTTTAGTGGCTTTTGATTTTTTTAAAACCTTTTTCAAGAACTTGAAATAGATATGGACCTCTCTTACAGGAACTCTTCTTGTTTGTCAGTGTAGGCAACCTTTTCTGTATCGTGTTAGAGTGTTATATCAGTAACTCCCACTGAATGGCAGTAGTAGCCTGCTCATATAATTCTGGCTTATCTAAAATGCCAGGTATTAAATTAAGTGTACACAATAAAACCATTCAAATATTGCACTTCTCTGAGCTAATTTGGACACTTCCCCAGTACTTTATAGATACATGTTGTATTGACAGTTCTGTGCTTACACTGAAGTAATGACAATACTCACCCTGACAGTACTCATTCTGACTACTCAATATGAAGATAATTTTTTTCCAACTTCCCTGCCATAGATAGGAACACATACCATCAGACCAGGTTGCTCAAAGCCCCACCTGACCAGGACTGGTTCTGCTGTTTCCAGGTACCTAATGGGGGTTATAGAGGACATGGAGCCAGTGCCTTTTCCAAGATATAAAGGGGAAAGCACACACCAAGGAAATTCTGAGCAGGTATTAGGAAGCAGTTCCTCACTGTGGCATTCATTAGACAGAAACAGGCTGTTGAGGGATACTGTGAGGCCTCTGTCCTCACAAAAACTGTCTGGGAAAGACCATAAAAAACCTCTTCTAACTTTGGTATCAACTCTTTCAAGCAGAAAATTCGATTGGAAACCTCCAGAGCTTTCCTCCAATCTATGAAACTAATGAATTTATCCACGAAGGAAAATGGCAGGTTAAGATAAATTATTCTATGAGATTTTTAGACTCCCAGAGATTATTTTACTGTTTACAGTTAAAGAGAAATCAGCCAGGGAATACAGAATATGGGGAAGCATATTTTATTGAAATCCTCTCAGGCAAAGGCTTAAGGGAAGCCTGTTTTGTCTGTAGCAACTCTCTCCCTAGGTATTATTCTTAAGTTAAACTGTTGTAAATAAAGCACTCTGTGTATCTGTGAGGTGATGACAGTGACTTTAGATATATTTAATGTTGTGCAACGTAGTATGGTGCATTGTAATTATCTATCCTGAACAAATAAAAGTGAGCCATGTAATAAAAATTGAAGAATATACTATTTGATTGTATAAGTTTTAAAATAAAGATACACAACCTTGACAAACTGAGCAAGAAACCAAGAAAGTGTACATTTATTAATCTTTTATGAGCAATCTCCTTGCTACTGTGGTTCTGCACCACCTCTGAAACCACCTGTGATGTTTGAGCTAGTTTAAGAGAGATAATCCTTTCCCAATGGGGCTGTCAGAGACACTGTAGTGTGTCATTGCAATGGGGAACTTTAAGAATCCTTTTTCATTTGTGTATTATTGTTTTGCCAAGTGAAGCTTTCATCACAGAGTGCACTTCTGTCTGTAATCATAGAATCACAGAATGGTTTCGGTTCGAATGGTCTTTAAAAGTCATCTAAAGCCAAGGAATCTGGCATCTGCCCAATAACTATATTTGCTGATTCCCTACAGAAAGAGAGAAATCTCATAAGGATCCATGAAATTTGGAAATGTTAATTAAATATTGAAATTAAGATTTTGAGCTATGCGCTTAGCCTGACCCCCTGATTACATTATCGCTTCTACCTAGCAAGGGACAGAGCCATCTGTTATGCAGCAACACTGGCTTCCCCAGGCTTCACGATTTCCTCACAAATAGATAATATTTATCACCTACTGGCCATGTGAACTGTCCATGAAAAGAGGCTGGCAGGAAAGCCAACACCTTCACCTTCTTCGTTTCTTACCCACCTCTTCCTGGGGCAGCTGGCACTGCTTCTGCATAGCCTGCAAACAAGTCCTGCCCACCCTGCTCAGACAAGAAACAGCTGGCATGACTAACACGGAGAGAATTACCAGGGTCAGATCATATTTCTGCAGACTTACTGTAGCCTGAAGGGAAAATGAATACTGATTCCTAACCCCAGAGACTGCAATGCTTACATAGTTATGCTAAAGCACCACACTGGAGAAGAGAAGGCTCTGGGAATAACTTATGGCCTTTCAGTATTTAAAGAGGGCCTGTAAGAAAGACGAACACAAACTTTTTAGCAGGGCCTGTTATGACAGGACAAGGCATAATGTTTTTAAACTGAAGGAGGGTAGATTTAGAGTAAATATAAGAATTTTTTTACAATGAAAGTGGTAAAACACTTTCAAGAGCACACGTTGCTCTTCATCAGCCCTGTCAAACTCATAGGTTACTGTCCTTTTGCACTTACTAGGTAAATGAAGCCCATCTGGTGCTAGCAGGCCTGGTGCCATAAAAATTGCCCCATGATCAAAAAAAACCAAAATTTCACTGCTGGCACCAGCCTTAAGCTGATAATATGGGTTTTCCTGTGCCTTTCATCATTCATCCCTGCTACTGCAGGAACTGAGCAGAACACCACCTCTGCTACTGTCCCATCAACCATTTGACCCTGAGCATTGAAGTCCTTTTTAAGTACCCTGAGACCCCTCTTATCAACCTCATCACTGCCAACCTGGACAACCAACAGTGAGTAATAATCAGACAGCTGATTAGTTCAGGGAATCTCCTGGTCATATCCCTTATGCAGGCTCCAGGGAGGCAGCAGACTTCCCTGTGGGAAGGGTCCATTCAGCACACAGGGCCCTCAGTTCCCCTCAGAAGGGAGTCACCTACTACAAATACCATTTTTTTTTTTCCTAATACCTGAGGTCATGATCTGTCTGGTAGATGCAGTACAACTAACTGGATAGATAGATAGTACAACTAACTCCAGATAGATTTTTTTCTGGACTGTAATCTGCCTGACCCTCTAGATCCAGGGCCTTGTACCTGCTCCTGGGAAGGTGATGGGGGTTGTGAGGGGATTTTTTTACCTTCCTAGTCAGGGACCCGTTGCTGTTCTCTCCAGATATGAAATCTCCTCCTTCTGTGTTCACATTGAATGCACGTCTTTCACGCTGTCTTCCAGTACTAATGCCAGGCTCATACACTCTCTGCAGGCACTCCCTGCAGGTTCTGCTTGGGTAGTTTACTTCATTTCTCCAGTCAAGGAGGAGAAACTAGCTGATTTCAGGAAGGGTGGAGCAGGGGGGAGACAGAATGGGCCTTGTCAACTTTTGTAGTCTTAGCTTGCAGGAGGCCATCTTCAGCCCTGGTGGTGCCATGGAAAAAGCCCCAAACCGGTACACTCCATGGTTTCTGGGAGATTTAGCTTTACATTTGCACTTTTTTAATTAGGTCCATCTCCTGTGGATGTAAAATAACAGTTGTGCTGTGGGCACACCAAGAAGCAGCTGAGTGGCTGTTACTGAGCTTGAAGGCAGCTGAGAGCCTACTACAGACGTGATGGGGGAGGGAAAATTTCTTTTCCTTTTCCCAATACTATTGCCGAGGGCAGATGAGAAATGCAGGGACAGCTCAGTCCCACCACCGGTCCTTTGGAGAAGTTACAGAAACTCTTGGTGGTGTTTAGTAGATGGAACTGTGTGAGATGCTGTAGTAAATATATATTGTTGCCTGCACCAGCTCCTTACAAGTATGCTTTATAAGCAAATGCTAACAGCAGAGTTCTTTCTTAATTCTTCTAAGCATGATCCAAAAGAACACGACAGTTCTGAATATGGGCAGAGGCAAAGTGTGATAGACTGACAAACTCTAAAGAGGCATTATCCGAAGAGACATCTAGGTAGTAGGGACTGGAGTCCAGCTGTGCCTTTAAGCAGCTGTTGTTTTTTTGGCTGTCTGGTTATGGTCACTAGTAGCACAAAATGGAGAATTGCAGTCACCAAGGTATAGCATGAAGAAGGTCCAAGATAAAACTCTCATTCTGAAAACTTCTATCAAAAAATAGAGGAACAGTCCTATAAATCCTTTCCTCATATTTTAATTTTATTTTTCGAAGGTGTTTCTCCTTTCTTGGAGTTCATTACCCAAAATCTAAGCAAAATATAATAGCTCAAAAGAAAGTGAACAAAAGTAAAGACTGTGTGCCCAGTGTTGCAGACTGCTCTGTACGTGGGTGGGAAGTGACTATGTCTCACAGCGAGATTCCAGTTTTTGACTTGAGTACTGATGAAATAAAAGTATCCTACAAGATAATGTTAAGATATTAAAGTACTTAATGTTCACAACCTTGCCCTAACTTCCCTTTTCACTCTTTACGCTACAGGTCTCCTTGAACAGGAAGCTGTGATGAAGAATGTCACACTCGAATCCATTTAATGTCCCCTTGACAGCTTTTAGAAGCAGATTCTCAGATGATATAGGTCAGCATCACTTGCAGGAGCTGACATTTTGAGTTCACTCTCCACTGAGAGTAATTAGGTAGCACATGGGAGTAAGTTCACATTATTGCTGTGTGGCTTGAGGTTTGTACTGCTTTTCATAAGAAGAACTGGAAGGAGCTGATTGGTGGGAACAGAGGCTGGTCTGATAGGCACCCTCCCAGGGTGTGTAGACACCCTTTTGGCTTCTTCAAGGTCCCCAGAAACGAATCAGCGCAATTGTGAATGTTTCCGCTTTGCTTCCTCCAAGGTTTTCTGTTGTCTCAGAGGTTTCTTACCTAGCCTATGAGAGGAAGGGCAGACCACACATTCTGCATGAGTCCTCTTTGTTGTTGGTCTCTCCTACTTTGCTAAGTTAACTAGATAAGGGGAAGGTTAAAGCTCTCCATTAACTGGAAGCTGTCTGAAATCAGGAAAGAACTAAAGTCTCTAACTTGGGAATTTCACAATGTAACTGACAGGCTGACTAAAGCCAAGTTCAACTGAAGCCTAAGTGTTATGAAGACTAGAGAGTGAAATCTTGGGCTTGCAGGATCTATATTTGTAGAACAAATTTGTGCTTTATTTGTAAAAATAAAACACTAATAGACTTATCTATTTTAAGCTTGTTGTGCATGTAGAAAAAAAGAAAAAACGTAGCATCTGAGATATTGATGTGTTTGTATATGTTTTTATTTTAGCAGCTGTAACAGCTGGTGATGGATGAAGCCATTCTAATGAAGAATGGTCTTCCACAGAAAAATAGTAATTTTCCTCAAGGTTTATTGTCCTTTGGACTTTGAGTTGCTCATGGTTTACTCTGTTTTGCGTATTATATAATTTTCCACTGTGATTGACATTTTGCTGAGTCATAGCTTTGTTTCTAATTTCCCACTGACTCAGGAGCTGATAACTGCGTTGTGGGAATATGCACTGCAGTGCTGGGCAGTAGTGTAGCTCAAAATACAAGGGGACCCACAGCAAAAAAAAAATAACAGCTTGTGTTTGGCTGTAGTTCTTGGATTTAGCTACAAGCTTCTCATTAGTGGATTGTGGTGAATAACAAAAAAGGCCCTCCACCCATTGCTTCAGAAATATATTTTATCTGTAAAAATTCAATTTTCAATTAAGTGTAACAGGAACCTCCAACGAAAAGAAATCCATCTATTGATGTACTCTGCTTCTGGCAGGGAAGGAACAGCTTTTCCAAAATACCGTTACATCTGAAGCAGAAAAGGAGGGCATTAAATTCTTACTTTAGCATTAGAGAAAACAAGGCAACTGTTACATCATCTGCACTCTTTGCCAAGCTGTTTGCTGATAAATGCATGGAGATGTTCTAATGCCATGATTAAGTAACTTTCTCAAACATCACACTGTCCATGCCTTTTCTTTAAGTGAAGAAGTCTGTAGGTTATTGCAGACTTGCTGACTCAAGTCCTCCATATTCCAGGGTCAAAAGTGAGTTGTTAAATACAATTCCGATTAAGCTATTCAAAGTCATCCACTTCAGGGACATGTTTTGAAAATTCAGTCTAGGAAAAAAGATGAGTGACTGTGGCTGTGATTGCTATAGCAGTGAGCATCACTGCTGGCCAACTAGAAGTCTCATAAAGGGTGGGGGGGGAAAAGCCTGTCATAATAAGGGATGTATCCCCTTGTCTATAAACTTCATAAATTCATGGATTATGTCTGCTGGCGACAAGAAGTGTTGTCTCAGAAAGAGCTTTGCATTCTGTCCAGAAGATGTGTGGAAAAGTGCTGTCCTCCAAGCCTCTGACTTGTTTTCACCATGAGTGCAGTTACGCATTTGAAAAGATCACAGTTACAGCAAAATTAGTGGAAACTTTCAAGACATAAAGTTTACAGGGGATACAATTTCACTGATTCTTTCATCAGAAAGATAGAAATGCCAGCTGAGTGATTCAAAAAATCCTTAAAATATTTAAAGCACACCTTTATTAATATGGCTGGGGAGATGCAGGGGGGGGTTGCCCCCCCGTACAGTCCGCTGAGTGAAGGTTTACAAAAACCTTTTATACAGTTTTGAGGAGTGAATCTCAAAATTATCTTTCATATACACTCTTCACAAGGTCTGCTTTACATAAATTTGTATCATTTCAAACAGCTTAGGTTTCCCCCACCTCTCTTCTGTCTCCTACATGCTAAAAGTCCCTTTTGTTTACATAAGCAAGCTTTATCTTAATTGCCCACAATTTGGGCAGCACTTCTCTTTCAAGCAGTTACAAGTTTGCAAAGTTACACTTAGCTAAATTTTACTAATATAGCTAAAGTTTTTTTCACCTCTATTTCAATTCCCCCCGTTTTTTTAACTAATGCAAATTATTTTGCATCACTTTTTGTACAGTCTATAGCACATGTTCTTGTTGCGCTGGAGTCTTAATCCTCCACCACATCCAGAGTTTGTTGATTGTAAGAAGGAAAGCTGCCAGCAACAACACCAACAGAGGGTGGACCAGGAAGTTAAACAGCTGGGTTGCAGTGGGTGATTGCCTGTTGGTTATTCCCAGTCTCCAATCTTTGATTTTGATTGCAGTGAAGGTCGTCAGAAGCACTTTGTATGGTCCTTTCTACTTCTCATCTCGTGGTTTGACTGAAAAACTTTTAACATACACCCACTCTCCAGGAGAAAATGTTATTTAAGGGCTGGTCTTTTTCCCTTGAGCGAGTATTTATTACTTGTTTGTTAATTTCTGGCAACTGTTTACTCAATGAGACTAGATATTCTTGTATATATCCTTCTAACTTGTGTGAGATTTTCCCATATAATCTCCCGTATAACATTTCAGAAGGGCTTAGCCTCTGAGTTGTAGGTTTGAACATTATCTGCAATAAGGCTAGAGGTAAGGCTTGGTGCCAATGCAGATTCACCTCTTGACAGATTTTTTTTTTCTCCAATTATTTTATCAAAATAATTTTCTCCACCAGACCACTTGCTTATGATCGATATGGAGTGTGTAACTGCCAATCAATTTTGCAGGATTCTGCTAATCCTTTGTGTAATACTAGCTGCAAAATGTGGTTCTAGGTCCGGGGAGATGATGTCAGGTATTCCAAACCTGGGGATAATTTCATTAAGTAGTACCTTAATTTTCAAATTGACATGCCAAAATTACCAACATTTAACGCCGATTTACGAATATACCAAGTGAAAAATATTACAAGTTGAGCACAGATAAAGGTTACCACTCTCCTTTGCTGATAGCAGAGAGACTGATAAGCCTGGAGTTTGCGGTGTCTGCAAGCGGCCATCAAAGTTTCAGGTCAAATTCCTGCAAACAATAAGTGTTAGGGTCTGTTTCCTGCCTAAAACCATAAAAACACTATCCACTCTTGAACACATGAAGGTAGTTCTTTTTCCACAGTTAGGAGAAAAACAGTAACAAATATAAAACCAAATATAATTCTCTTACTTAACATACAACAGTAACTTTATAACTTAGAAGACAATACTCACAAACAAAGTGAACAACATAATGAGCACACACAAGGGATCCCTACAGATGGTTTAAAACAAACACAAAGTCAATAAATTACCAGACTTATAATGATCACCATTCCAAGTCCAAATCCAAAATTCAGCCACATTGGTAAACCCAGAAACATCTGTCCCTTTTTTTCAAATCCTCTTAACCTAATGAATTTGGTATAGCTTTGTTGAGACTTTTAACTCACAATCAAAGCCATACACCTTCCAGCAGGACTAAAACCTACAATGTGATAAATAAAAAAAAATGTGAAAAATAAAAAATGTGATAAATAAAAACAAAAACACCCCTCCCCCCCCAAAACCCCCAACAGAAACAAAAAGGAAAAAAATAAGAGAAAGAGTATATTTACATTTTCCTCTGTGATGGATAAAAGCCCCCAAGACCCAATACTTCCCTTCACAGGGACTCTAATTTATACCAGATGGATTGATTTACAAGAAAACAGGAGGTTTACTAGGCATAAAATATGGGACTGTCACAGCTAGCACTCCATCAGATGAGAACTGATCTACAGATATGCTACATAGCAGGAAGTGTTTTTAAAGTTTTGTGCATATGGCTGACCAGTTAAACTAATTCTGTAGCTCTCTGAAAGGCTTCCAGGGACGCCACAGCACATTTTAGTGGCCAGATTGCTTGAGGTTTTTTTAGTGCTGTTCCTCGTTTCCTTACATGTCTGTATATCATGGATAAGTTGTACATAAGATTTTCAGCTTTTTCTCCAGAAGAATATATGGAATAAAACTCATGAAACTGATGAAGGCAAATAAGATTTTTTTTATTTTTTTTAAATCCATACACATTAAAAGTTTACTATCCAACCTGTGCTGAATCTAGACATGTATTTACGGTGTTGCACCCATGTTTTACCTATGCTTATGTCCATAGATAACACTTATGTGCACACACCGACACTTTTCTGTGTGAATATAGGGCAATGTGTTCTTTATGCTACCAGTATACCCTCAACACATCACCTGGTTCATCAGAGCATGATATAAATTTCTTACTTTTCCATTTAAGTTTTCTGAACAGGAAAATACAAAAAAGAAACACTCATTAGATTGTTAGGTAGGCTTTTGTTCTTTATAGCATTCATTTTGTTTCAGCAAGTTTTAAAATAGCGATAACAGCTTTGTGTGCTATTAGTGGCTTCATCCAAGACACTCTGAGCTCTTTAAAAATCAATTACATTTCTAAACAAAGAATCAAGTACAATACTTGCATTCCACTGCAGGGCATAAAATAGTTCAGAGAGGTGAGGCTCTTATCCACAGTCTTGGATCAATGCAGTGACCTAGGCATGACCCGAGCTGGGGCTGCTGAACCAAACTGTATCTTCCCAGGTAAGGCAATTCTGAAGATTTTTATCTAGTGAAGAAAATGGCCACAGCAGACCCTCTGTCTGTGGCAGCGATCGCTTTGAAGGGCCATAAGGGTGAGTTTGGCTCCTGCAAACGGTCTTTGGATGAGATGTTCCAGTGTCAGGAAATCTAGACATTCACCCTGGAAGGTTAAGCTTTGAGAAGAGATGTAATAAGTGTTTCAATATCTCACTGCAAGTAATTCAAAAAATGACATCTGGTGTCAAGAAACTGAACCTTTTGAATGCAACTGAGATGATCAGTCATGTATTTGCTTCCAAAGCAAGGTTGGAATTATGCAAGAACAATGCAAAATACATTAAATATGCAGATATTGTAAACTGCTCATCTTGGAAATAAAATTGAAGAACACTGTCATCTTTCTTCCTCTACCTTCCTCTACTTTTCTTGCTTTTTTTTTTCTTGCTTTTTTTTCTCCTTGACTTTCTTTTTCTTGTGGTTCTGCTGGGGGTTGAGCTGCCTTGTTTTATCACTGTGTTTCACTTGTGGGCAGGCTTCGTTGTGTTACAGTTGGAGTATGTTGTTGGTTATTTAGTTATTCCTTAAAAAGGAGTAGAGTCTTGGGATGCATTAACTGACGAACAATCAGTGATCACGGGGCATCTGTTCCTGTATGTGGATTTCTCGGATTGTTTTAGTTTTTCTTCGCATTCTGGTTTATTCTACCATAATTTGTGCATAAGGTTCCTTGTCAAGAGCAGCAATGATAATAAATGCAGGTCTTCCAGCTAAATTTTTTTCTCCCACCTTTTCATAAGTTTTTTCCTGATTTTCCACTCTATGTCTCTCTCCCTCTCACTAACTGTTGCCCATCTGCCCTGCAACCTTATGGAGAAAGCAAATCATGGATTACTGAAAAGAATGTGATGTGCTTGTGGCTAACACTGACCACCAGCAACTTGGGCTGGGGGCAGCATCTGTGTCCATTCACATGGATCATAGGATCATGCCTTTTTTGCCTACAACGAGTGACGATAGTGAGGCAGGGCATTATGAGCTCATAAAATCAGGTAGTCAGCTTAGTAGCTAAATAGACAAACACTTGCCTGCAATCAGTTAAAAAAAATGGAGAGATCAATGGTGATGAAGATAATTAGAAATAAGATAATTATAAATAAAAGTAAAAAAATGGATCTTAGCTTTCCTCCTACCATTTTATAGTGAGATATAGGAGAGAAAAGCCAAAAGCATATGCATGGATATCACAAACCATTTCTGTAAGAAGAACCCCTTAAATTAGCCTTAAGGCTGAAAATTCTCTGCTTTTTGTGGATTGGTGTACTGCCTCCAGTCCTGGGGCTTGATCCAAGAATTAATGTTTTGTCAGCATTAAGAGATCTAGAAAGAAGACTCTGCATTTGCTTACTGGGACCCAAGTATCTTTCCAATGACAGATGATGACAATTTACCACTACCTTTTTGATACACTAATAGTAGGGGAGATCAATATTCTATTACTTTTTCCACAGTGTCACTGTGTTTATCCACTTCAGTATGTATTGTAGCTGGCTGACCTTTGAATCCTTGTTCTTTCAATTAAATGCAGCATTTTGAAGTCACAATCAGTTTTTACATGTGGCTGTATTTTTTTTTTTCATAGCAAAAAATATCGAATATGAGAGAAATATATTTCTCTGTCTGAAGTATTTTGAAATGCACAGAATAAAAGACCTGTAACGTAAGATCTCTAATGCAGCTCCTTGTAGAAATAATCCCCTTTCAGAAACAGAGGATTTTGAAATTACTGTGATACCTAGGTTAATGAAAACCTAACTGGAAACACAAGTTTTGGGTAACATCCTCCATGGAGCAGACATCTATCATGGCAAAGCATGACCAGAAACAGTTAGAAATTTCTGTGCTTAGATTTTTACTTCTGCTTAATATAGCTGTGCTAAAATGCGATTTGGTTTGAATGATTTTATTTTAAGGGAAGATATTATTTTAGGGCAATAAAAGAAAATGGAAAGGAATAGCTCTTGGTAATCTGTTGCCTTGAACCATTTTTGCATCTTAGAATGTATTGACAAATGTATTGCTCTTAGAATGTATTAACAAATTAAGAATAACTTTTAGAATTGCAGGAAAGATGGAAGAAAGATATGGACGGTACATATAGTTTGTAAGGGGACTGGATTAATTGCCAGTGATTGTTTTAATTTCTTTGGTAGTCATAGAGTGGACTCATTATTTATGAGTTAACTAATTTAGAAATGTGAATAATTTAATTTAGGTGGCTACTCACACATTTAAAGTTAGTCTTTTTCCAGGGTATCATAAACCTAAACATGCGATCTAGTATTTTTTTCTATAAACTATTTTCAGTGGAGGGAAAAAAATATTCAGAAAGACTACATTACTTTCACCATTTCAATCATATATAAAAGTTAGAAAAAGTATTGTTAGTTTTATTAACAAAAGCTTTCTCCAAGAATTTGTTCTCATCTCATCTTGTTACAATGTAAGGATGCTAGAATGTACCATGGAAATAAAGCCCCATCATTTCTGTATTTCCAGATATTAAGAACATGAGACATTTGATTAAAACAAAAGTCAATTTTTGGCGCAGTGGCAGACAGAAAGTGTATATAAGTGTGCAAAGAGACCATCCAAAGTTCCTGTGACATACATACAATGCAGCATACCAAAGTTTCACTTTATTAGTAAAAATAATTATTTTTTTTAATCTAATTTTTAAAGAGGTTGTAATGAAGGAGCCCATACCTGGTTCCATAGCATGCTGTTCTATTCATTCCCTAGATTATGTCCACAATAAATAGAACAATGGTGACGTCAGATTTTGCTAGAATGGTTTTTTAAATCACAAAGATTAGTAATTTAATAATCTATTTCAGTAATCTGTTCTGAAAATTAATATATATAGCAACACCTGTGAGACTTAGAAATTCATGTTTTTCTACTACCTGCTCAGTTTGCAGAGAAACACTGTCTGCCTACCTGTCACATATATGCACAACATAAACATTACTGTGATAATTTGGTAACACTGTACTGATGAACTACTCTAAATTAAGTGATCATGTGACTATGACTTTGAAATATTTTCCTCATTCTGCTACTGCTAACAAAGTCGTTGTATTTTGAAATATGTCTTCGTTATTTGCTCTTGCTGACAGCTATCTTCATGTTAATCTTGAAGTGCTCTGTTAAGATCCTAGCAATTGAGGAAGTGTGTGGGATTGGATATAACCAGATGTGTCAAACCTGAAATTTCAAAGCGGATTGAATGACTACCTTTTTATAGCACTGGAAGAACCCAGAAGCACAAGTTACAGATATGTGACCGCATTTATTACAATATCACTGTTCAGCAAGAACTCCTTTTATTCTTTGGCATTATAGTCCCAAGATCCTATAATTTGTATTAGTACATTAATTGAAATTAAATGTTGTACATTAATTGAAACTAAGTGCCATAAGATACTAGGACTTCTGCTCTTTTTTCATTGTTGCCTGCAGTTTTTCCTTGCTTAGATAATTTTGCTTAGTCTTCTTTCATAATTTCAAACAGTTGTTTTTAGCTTTATCCCGTTCAGCTCATGTTTGAAGAAAATTATATGGTACATTGACTTATCTTGCCTCCCTGGTATATTTGAAATTACCACTCGTTTGGTTTCTCAAATAATGTTTTAATAGTCCCAGTTGCATGACAAAATAGAAACCATAGTACAGTCCTTGCTTGGTCACCTCCTAGAGAATGTTTCAGACAGTTCTCACTTGCGTGGTGTGTCTGGATGCATCTTTGAGAAATGACCTCTTCTTATATGTATTTGTTGTATGTGGCGAAGATTTGGGGTGGGGAGTAGGAACGCTAAATGGGTGGCCTCTATTAGAAGATACCAGAAATATTTCCCGTGTCCAACAGAGTCAATGTCAGCTGGTTCTGTGGTGGACCTGCTGGTAGCCAAGGCTGAGCTCATCAGCACCTTTGGGATAACATATTTAAGGAGGGGGTTGAAAAACCTTGTGCAACTGCAGACAGAGAGAGGAGTGAGACTGTGTGAGAAAAACCACTCTGTAGAAGCTGAGGTTAGGGAAGAAGGAAGGAGCTCAGGTGCTCATGGCACTGGAACAGAAATTCCCCCGCAAGCCTGTGGTGAAGCCCGTGTTGAGGCAGCTGTGCTGCTGCAACCCATGGAGGTCCATGGTGGAGCAGAGATCCATGTGCAGCCTGTGGAGGATTTCACACCAGAGTCAGTGAATGCTGGAAGAGACTGCCACCCAGTGGGAATTACGTGATAATGACTAAGGGGCCAAGCAAGGGCTAGGACTTATTATCTACAGCCTACACTCTGTACCTTCTATATTATCTTTGAAGATGAAAATGTGTATTGTATACATCAAGAAGATCAAAACTGAAACTTGTTTCTGTTTCTGATAGTGCTGCATTATTTCATAGCACTATTCAAAGTAGATGACTACTGTATGCTAATGTCAAGTACCTCCCAGCCAAAGGACATTCTGGTAACCTAAGAGGTCAAATTGCCAAGAAATTCTCTCTGCCTCTACTGCAAGTGGCCCCAGCACATCCTAGAAGACATCTGGTCTTCTGGTGCTGCTCAGATGGTCTTTTTGCAGAGTCATAAGGACCTCTCTTAAAGGTGCCTGGGAAAGCAGAAATCGCAGGGTGGGATTTCCCAGGGGCATGGTGGTTGGACTGTGTCACATCTCACATGTAAGAACTGAGATGGTTAGTGAACACTCTATGATTAAAACACAGCTTGGAAATCCTAGTCAACATTTTAATTTTTATGTTCGCACTTTGACTGGTCTTTCTTCTTCACGAAGAACTGTGGGAGCTCCATTTCAATTCTTCTCTTTTTTGTTTGTTTGCTTTTCAGCAGCTTATACTAACTGAAGCATATAGTGGGAGGGCTTAGCAATACTTTCTAATCTGCTCATTCAGTGCTTTAGCCAGTACAAGAAATACAGTTTCCTTAAAGTTCCAGAACAGCCCAGGGCACAGGTAAAAGATGTCGAAACTGTCTAGGAAGCTTTTCTGAGAACTTTTTTTTCTGCTCTGCTTGATGGCATTCTGGAAAACTCCTCTCCCTTCCTAATCAAGCCATTTTTCTTACAGTCATTGGTCTCCCCCATCATGTAGTTCTGTTTGTCAAATGACTGTGTCCTTCCTTGCTGCCTCTGCAGATTTGGAGACGTAAACTATTTAGCTCATCACTGTCATGAGAAACTGGAAGTCCACCAACTCAGTATGCTGTAGGAGGAGCAGGTCTGGGATTTGAAAACGACAGCATCTGTGCTCCCAGTGCTCCTGTTAGGAGGTAGGCCAAGAATCTCCAGGTCACCCCTCTTCTTCCCTCTTTTAATCTGAGCAAATGAAAGGAAACATGAAAGCAAATTTGTCAAGCAACAGAGTGTGAATTCTGCAAGCTTTGCAAATACTTATTCTTCTCACCTCAGTTAATTCTTCTGAGGAAAACTGCCTGAACTGGAAAGTGAGGATTGCCCAATGTGCTGGCAATAGTTCAACTGCCATGAGGTTTTGCTGACTCCACAGTCCTGGTTGATATCAGGGCTTTATCACTGCACTCCAAGAGGGGTTTTTTTGTGTTTTCACATTATTTTATATTTGGCACAGTTTAAACATGTATTTACTCGTATTTGAAACAGCTGCTTTTATTCTGCTTTGCAAATAACTCTTAGATGTATCCGTGGCTTTCTGACTTATCTTTTCTGCTACACAAATTTCTACAGGTTGTAGTGATATCACCAAATGAGATCAGCGTGTCCTTAATAGGCAACCTATATTTATAGGTGTACTTAAGATTGCTTACAGAGCAGTGTGGCGCTTGCCATGCTTACTGGTGATCACCTTGTTATTCGCATTGGAAAGCTGGATTTAAGGTGCAAGAAATCGGTGTACAAGTTCATTAATAGCCTTGCTACCCTTGCTTCCGAATCAAGGATACTCACTTGTAAACGTGATCTTCCGTTATGAAAAGAGTTTAAATTTTATCTGCTGATTCACAGAAAATGTATTGCAACAACGTGTTTTCAAGATATTTGGGCTTTTACTAGTTTTCTGGTGATCATTATAGAGTCAGGTCCAGCTGGACCAACACCTGAGCAAAAGGGTTTTTTTGGACATGAAGGACATAAATATGTTTTTAAGAGTTGTTTTCCTCATAGATATAGATTTACTACCATTCTGTAGTAAAAACAGTAGCATGCTTGTCACAAGCAGGTGTAGCTATAGCAAGAAATACGTGTAAACTGTAGCAGAAAACTCCCTGAAACATACTGTTGCATTATGAGCTCTTCGCCCTGTAAAGAGAGCTGAGCAGGGAAGTAGAATATGTTGAAGAGTCTGCTATGCATCTCCAAAGTGTGCTAGAAGTGTTTCAATCTCACAGTTTTC
>JAWWES010000094.1:46000342-46033011 GCA_035583135.1 Lophotriccus pileatus
TTTTTTCATATCTTGATTTCTTTTTCTTTTTAGTCTATATGGAAGCAGTTTATAAGCATTTAATGGGTGGTCCTGTTATCAGTGTTTAGTATCTGAGTGTTTTTAGGGGTTAGACTGCTTGTACACCCCTACCCTTATATGTTCAAGGAAATCTTTCTGGCACACTAAGTGCCATAATACAAGATGCTTCAAAGCAGTTTCCTTTATTGTGGATTGAATTCTGCATGTGCGAATTCCTTAGTCATGAAAGATTTGCTCATGAACCCTTACATTCCAGAGTGCAGCAGCCCTGCCTGTGTTAATCAGCCTCATTCTTGACTTATGCTCACACGTTGTCAGTGGATTCTGTAAACTCTGTCTTCTTCTAGATGTATAACTGCACTAGCAATACCTAGATCACATCTTAATAGAAAGAAATGTGCAGAAGTTTGATCCCGTGAAAGCTACAGTTGTTTTGGTTGGATTGAGAAATGAACATCATGCATAGTTGCAGAGCAAACATGAGCTGTTTTAAAAGATACTGAATTGTGTGAAAGGCCTAGTACAAAACAGATGAATAAGGCAGTTACAGTGGATGAGGAATGAATGAAACCACAGACAGCAGCAACAGCAGAGCTTTTGCAATGTGCTATGGCAGTATCTTTTAGACTGTCTTCACTGAACTACAAGTGGAGCAATAGCCCTGAAAGTCTACAGGAATGAAAATTGCATGGAAATTTTTGGCAAGCCATTCAACAACTGCACCGTGTTACAAATAGACCATTCATTATGTTAGGACTGGTAGCTCTCTCATAAAAGTCTGAAGGTTACTGGGTGTCTCAAATTAGGTGTTCACGCATCCTTATGTCTCACCATCAGGCAAAGGGCAAAGGCTAGGGAAGGATATCAGTTGTCAGGTTGCTCCTGGGGACTGTCAACATTTGAATTCACTGGGATAAAATATATAGGAGGTGGCAAACACACCTTCACTGACAGATAGAGATGCCAGGGCTGAGCAGCAGATGGAGAGAGCTGATGTGCATTTGTCTCTTTTACATCTGAACTTCATAAACGTTTAAACTTCCCACTCCAGCTCAGAAGCAAGTCCCATATTGTAACACTTCTGTCTGGAGTGTTGTGGAAATGAACCAAGCTAGGATGGCTGATTTCTGTGTGTGTGGAGAGCACAGGTACGGAGCCTGGGCTGTAGAGACAGACCTCTCAGCTTTGAATGCTGCTGATTGCAGATTTCTTCCCTTCAGGTGTTAACCAATAAAATATAATTCAGGCTTGAATCTGTAGATCACAGGTGAGATAAGGAAAATGAAAGCTCTCTTTCATCAAGTCTGAGCAAGGATTACTAATTCAAACAATGTAAAAAGATTTTTCCAAAATATTCTGGCAGTTAAGGACAACAATTCATTGTGACTGCTTTTTAAGTGCTTACCGTAAGCAAAGTACATTGTGGTGTTGCATTGGGCATGCCTGCGGAACTTAGAAGTGTTACAGAGCCAAGAACTTTTGACATCCATTTGAAAATTCATACTCAAATGGCTCTTATTTCTGGTTCTAGACTTATGATTAATTAATAACCTGTTCTAAAGTTTGCTGTTCAGTCAGAGGAAAGAAGTCAGACCCTGTGACTATCATGATCAATCACATCCTGGGGAATGAGGGCTTGACACAGAGTGATCTTGTATCTATTATAGGAAGTGAACCTCTGGTCTTCAGAGAAACAGGACTTGGTGGAGGTCAGCAGCTGGATATTCCTACGGAACTGCAGATTGTTAATGACCTTTACTGGTGCACTGGGGAGAGAGCAAAGAAGAGAGAACTTCAGAATTTCTTCTTCTTTAGAGAGGATGTTTGTCATCAACTGAACATTCAAGTGAAAAAGAATATATTTTCTTTTTTATTTTGAAGCATAATTTCACTTATATAGGAATGTTAATTGCAATAAAAAAAGGTAAACAGACAGAATATCTGAAATACAAACAGAAAAAATGTACGATGTTGGAAAAGGAAAATATTTCAGTTGACCTACATCAAAATTGTTTCTGAAGTTCCAGTTTGAGAAAACTCGTGAGATTCTAATTTTTGTCTTGAAGAAAGATAATGCATCACTAAAGGTTTAAAAGATTAGAAGAATTATTTTTTTTCCTGTTGTCCTAGCATCCCATTCACATAAGAGCAAAGGTGGCTCTGGAACAAAGTACCAAACCTCCTCTTCCAGTGAACAGGAGAGAGAAGCTGCCTGTATTGCAAGCATTTCCTGCATTTCAGTAGTGACCTGTTTGGTAATTATTTCACCATGAAGTAAGGAAAGGAGAGTTATGCTGGCCTTTCTTGTTTCCACAAAAACTCAGAGCAAAATCTAATTGATATGAAGCCTCTTTGCATTTTGACAATTATAAAACTATATTTGATAGGAAGGAAGCTCATAGCTAGCTTTTACAGGATGGAAGAGAAACAGACTGAAATTCAGCCCTTTTCTTTCTTGTCGATCACAGGTGTCAAGGTCTGTGCTACGTGGGAATTATAAGAACCAGAGCTGCTCCTTTGTTTGGTAGATTGACTTTTTGTAGGAAGTGGATTTTTTTCTGCAGTCAGTTCAAAAATGGCAAAACAACAGGCTAATTGTCTAATAAACTAAACCCATGTCAGTTTCCCTCCCCAAAAATATCTCTCACAACATATCTTGTGACTGAGGTCAGCCTCAGCTAACCAGAGTCCTTGTCTGTGCCCTGCTATGACATGAATGAGCAGGCAGGGAAGAAGGTTTGCATTTATTCCCTAAGTTTCCACATTCCCTGTGGCTCTTGTAAAGCAAATGTGTTTTGTGGACCCAAATCCAAAGGTGAAATTCTGCACTACATTTATTTACCCAAGACCCCACTTGATTTCAAATATCACTGCCACTGAGTTAAACAAAAAGCAAACACAGGAGGCCTCTAGCTCTTGCATTTTAACAGTCCCACAGGGCCATGTTATAAACATGGTAAAAAATAAGGCTTGAGGAAAATCGATGCACTACTTTAGCTGATTATTTTCAAGATATTTCACCTTTGGATTTTTACATAGACATTTTTATCGTTATACTGAGTAGCCAAAAATTTCTGAGTACATGCTGTAGAACTGTAAAAACACTTTCCTTTCGAATACAACAATCCAAGCAGAATACATATGTAGATACAGCTCCCTAATAAAATTCCTCCAGTGAGCTACGTAAATAAAATAATTATACAATTCTGAAGCCACTATAACCTGAATGGCTGATGTTAAAATAGCAGTAGCAGTATAGAGTAACTCGATGTATGGGTTTTGGCTCTTGTTTAAAGAAGTCAAGATTCAGGTAGCATGCTTTGCCTAGCCCCCCAAAATTTGCAAAATTAGAGCATGATTGTAAGCAATTTAGTGGAGTCCCAAGTCTTTGGAAGCTTGAAAATAGCTTGAAAGACCACTGAAGCTTTGAACTCCATGCCTTTCTTATCCTTAAATATATCCGATCACCTAATTGGATGTCAGTCTTATGTTTACTATGCCTTTGAGACAGGCACCAAAGACATTGCCTGGTCTGCTTTAGTTGTCTGTAAATTTTTGTTGAAATCTGAAGGTAACAGCAGAGAAAAGACATCTTGAAGCTGGATCAACAAACAGGAGGGGTCTCTTCCTGTAAGAAAAAGTAAGCAAGTCATGTCTTGTCATTTAATATAAAGTGGCAGTGGCTGGAGAGGCACTTACTTCAATTATTAGCTGTTTTTAGCTGCAGACAGATGTAAAATAATTGCAACAGAGATGCCCTGACATACCTTAGATTACTCTCCTTATTCACTTATTCACATACAGTGGCATCTGCATGTATCTAGTGGCATCTGTATTTTCCTCACAGTGAAGGAAGTATGACTGCAATCTAACGCTCATACAAATTGGTAACCTTGGCTCTCTCGGACGTGTTGGAAGGATGCAGTCTTTGAGATCTGGACAGTCTGATTTTTCAGTTGGATGAGATCAAAATGCAATTTGAATTAGTGATTGTCTGAAACAGAGGTACAGTGCTCAGCTGTGTACAGTGCTTGACAACAAAAAATGCAACACAGTTCCTTTCTATAGTAAACATTCTGATCTTCTCCTAACTAGCACACATATTCAGGCAATATGTTTGTCCTACAGCATGAATCAGTTTGGTCCAGCTTCTGATGTCATTGTTTCTTCCATGATAGAAAATTCACACATACAAGGATGGAAATTTTTCTGAGGAGCTGGAATTTATCAAAAAGGGACAAGGTCATTCCTGGGATTTAAAGGGAGATCTAGAGCTCAGGTCACTCCCCTTTGTTTCAGAAATAAAAGCAACTGTTGACTTTTATGAAGACATTTCTACCTCCCTTTTCAACCAACATTTCCTTTGCACAGCAACTGTTGAGCACACAAATTTAAATCTGCACAAGATGGAAATTGCTCTGAAATTCTTTAAAGACCTCTGCACCAGGATTTTCTTCCCTAAAAGGCTATTGAAAATGCTATGAAGTCTCAGGGTTTCATCCCTCATTTCTTAATGCACTAGAAATGATGAGCAGTGAACATTTTAATGGATGAAAGAGAATGTTGCAAACCGCTCTCATTCCTTTTCACAGACTGTTTGGAAAGATGAGTACACATAGTGGCTTGCTGTCCAGAAGGGCATATGCCCTTATATCTCTTGTAAATTTGCCCAGGGAGCATTTCACAGGACAGTAGCCTGAATTACATTGCTCCTGACAGTGATGTCAGAAGGAGCAAATGCTGAGGCCACCTACAAGAAATGCTGTCAGCATGGCACAGCAGTCTTCAGCTTGTACATCCATGCTCTCCTTGTTTTAAGAAAAAATAAAGACAGCAGAATAACTGCCTTTCAGCTGCACAGTCTGATTTCATGAGCTTTATCCTCCGACTGCAAACAGGCAGGTCTCCCTGGAAGCCTGCCCAGGCCTGGGCCTGCTTCCTCTTGCCACTGCCAAAGGAATCAGCTGCCTCTGGGACAAATGGCAGGTATGGGATCAGCCCATGGCCCTGGCAAGGTTGTCTGCAGCCCCGCTGCATGCCCTGCCTTTCCTGGGGTTTCCTCCTGATCCTGTTGATGCCTTACGTCTGCAGGAATTGAACTCACTGTGACCTGCTTTGGTATTTTCTGTATTTCCCGTATTTCAGTTTCCCTGAATCTCAAAGAAATATCTTCATTATTTTTCTTTGACCTGGGACCCTGTTCTATAACTGCTCATTGATAAAGGTGAAGTTTGCTCTCCAGACTAGGCATCAGTGGCTTTAAAATCTCTTGTCCACAGCACATACTCCATAAAGTACAACTGTTAGCAAACAGCCTTCAAACACTGAACATCCATATGTGCCTGGGAAGCCTGGTGTTCCAATATCCAAAGTTCTGTGAAACAAAAACTATGTGAGGCTGAGCACCTGGATAAAGAGGTATAAGCATGGGCACGGAGTGGGCTGCACACTGACTGGTTCTTATCAAGAAATGGCAGCATTGAAGAGCACGGTGCCTTGGCTCAGAGAAACATGATTCCCCTGAGACAAGACAGGCCCACAGAAGAGCAGGAGCCCCAGTAGTGTTCTCCTCTGTGTTCTCCTGTGAGTGTCAGGGACTGCAGAGCAGGGGAGGGGAGACACCATGCAAGAAGTGAGGAAGAGATTTAGTCCTATCTTCCTTCAACTCTTCCTTCACCTCTTCCTATTTGGAAAGGTAGGCGTTTATGCTAAATTTGGGTGGGTTTTTTTTTCCATTATCCCAGAAAGGAGAGGAATTTCCATCATAACAACAAAACTCAACTCTGTGCTGCGGAAAGAAGAGAGAAGAATCAGTGGACTTTGTGGAAAGGGCATGGTAAACATGACTGGCAGAGAAAATCCTTAGCATCCCTAATTGACCTGCTTTGCAGATTTCAGGTCGCACTTCCCAAAATCTGTGACATGGAAATTTCAACTACCCACTTCAACTCCCTATTTCTCCTATTTTTTCAGAGCTTTTTTTTTTTTTAATCGAGAGCTCTTGTCCACCTCCTGTAGTTCTTTGGTTTCCAGCCTTTCCAGCACCTTCTTGCTGCTTCTATAGACCCAGGGAAAATTAATTTTTGTTTCCCCTAATGCAAAGCCGGTCCCTGAGCATCCCTGTGTCTCTCCTTGCTTCTTCTGTGTAGTCCTACATCATGTCAGGTTGCTGCTGTTTTGAAGTAGAGGAAAGTTAAAGGCTTTGTACTTTTTGGTGAGTCTTACACTGCCTGGTGTGAGTTTGAGATTGACCTAGGCATGCCCTGAAGAAAAAACTACTCGCGTATAGCATTTAAAAGTAATTAAAAATGCTCTTAGGGAAAATAATTCCTAAAATTTGTAGAAAAATTAAGGTGGATATATCTCTAGGTCTGTTACACACTGTCAGAGGCTTGAGAGCAACACAGGTTTAGGGCCTGCTCTAACCTGGTGAACTTAGACATCTATTATAGCAAAGGAGGAGCAGCACTTAGCACAGGACATGCCAGGACTCTGCAGACTCTGCAGCTGAGAAAGGATTTTGTTACCTATGTTAAGAAGCATGACACTGTGACCATTTTAGTAAAAGGTCAGAATTTAAGTGATTTACATATGTCTACATGGGAGCACTCACTATGCAGTGCTGGGACTTACTTTTTTGGAGCTGTAAATCACTTTGCCCCTGACTGTCCCACTGGTGTCCTCTGACAGAAGTGACTCACTGCCTCTATCCTTAGGTGAACTAACAGACACAGGCATGGTAATATTCTGCTATATATGGGGATTTTTATTTTGTGCCTTTGACAAGACAGCAACACTGCAGTATTGAATGTCCTTTCTAAATTACAGCACTTTGAACGGAGACAAGACATGTAATTGAGGATTCATACCAAACTGAATCTGCTGGTAAAACAGAAGAACAGACTATAATAAATATACCCATATGGTGGAGAAAATCCACTGTCTTCCATTCCTTATGTAAATTCAGTAAGTCATGGGGAAGAACATGCCGTCCATGCTTATCTAAACCGTTTTTGAGTTGCTTCGTAAGACTGTTTCAAATTCATTAATGTAGAGGCACGAGACAAGAGAGATAAATATTATTTTTGCTTCTGTTAGTAAAAAAACACCCTGAGGTGCCTGGTTTTTCACAACCTGGTGGGTCACCTGTGACCTCCAGCCAAGGTCATAGTCTCTACTACCTGCTATACAAAAACATAGTAAGTAACAGCATCTGTTCTGATAAATATACACTGTAAATAAGCAAGGTCAATAAAAGATTTAGAATCAGAGCATAATTTTATGGCTAGCTATCTGAGACACAGAGGAATTAAGTTACATGTCCAAGGTCACATTGGAAGTCAGCTGGAAGGCGAGGAGTAATTGCAGCTCTCCACGGTATACATCCAAATCCTCTGGGGAGCACCCAACCCAGGCAACTGGCCAACTTTGCCATATTTGCAGTCCCTAAAGTAATTTGTGATTCTACATGTGGCAACTCTTTATCAAACACATAATCGATAAGTACTGTGAAGAGTATAGCTTTGGCTGCTTGGGTGTTGTTGGGTTTTTTGATTTTTTTTTGGGGGGGGGGTGTTGTTGCTTGGTGGGTTTTGTTTGCTGGTTGGTTTTGTTTGGTTGGTTTTTTTGCTTTGTTGTTTTCATCTCATAACTAAGGCCTTACAGGTCAGTAGATGACATGTAGGGATGCTGTGTCTCCCAAATCTGCAAAGAGTGCATAGGACTTTACAAGCCATACACCTCTTGCTGACACTTTCTGAGTGCAGAGTTCTCTGTAATCAATTATCTGTGATCAAATGAAAGAAAAGACTAAATGCACCGATTTTAGTCGAAAAGGGTCAAATATTATGCTGCCAGTTATAGAAACAGGTACCAAAACAGAAAACCTTTAGTATTGTACTTACCAAAATGGTCATCTAAACCACCCTGTCCAGAGGTGACTCAGTGCTACAGAAGTCCAGGGAGCTGGCACATCCAGGGGGAGGGCAGGCAGTGGCAACCCTACATCACTTATCCTGTATTGCTTCCAAACAAGCTCTTTTCAATCAACATGGCATTTCTCATTCTTGTTTTCCTTCTCACTGGTTGTGCTATCTAGATGCTGGGACAGGAATTTCTGCTTCGTTTATTTATGTTTGCTTAGTGAATATAGCTATTTCTTTGCTAACACCTTTTACCTCTCCCTGGGCTCTCCTAGCACTATCATCTGACGTGAGAGATGTCTTTTGTCCATTTAAACATTTCTCTTATAAGCAGTGCAGGTTTCATTCTTATAAAAGCTTCACATAAAAATGTAATATGAAATACCTGATGCTGAACTTGGGCAGCTTCTGTATGTATGGCGCTTAACAGAGAAGCTTCCTCTGGGGCCCTGCCTCCGGGAAGAAGTTTTTGTGAAAACATTTCTGTCCAGTGTAAGAGGCGATTTGTGAAGCATAGTTAAAGCACCCTGACTGCAAACTGTACTTGTGAGGTTAATACCCATCTCCCTCATCACCAAGCCCCAAGACCTGCTGCCACAAATGAGTCTGTTTGTCAACAGTACAGCAAAATGTGGACCATGATGGCATGCTTGGTAATCTTTTCCAAAAAGGCATAAATTCAAAGCAAGCACTGCCATGTAACCCCAAAGGACCTTGGTCTTCTGGGCAGAAAGGCAGGTTGCCAGCACAACTGCTTCCCTCTCTCTCTTCTGGATGACGCCTCCTTCAAAATTAATTGTTTTGTTCTGGAAATTCAACAGGTGAGGCTGAGACCAGTCTTCATTGCTCATGTTATGCACGTAATAATGTACAAGAAAAGTAGAATCAATCACTTCTCTCCCTACCACCATATGTTGCTTAACGAAAAGGGATAAATGATCAGACTCACCTGGTGGTGGAAGTTTTTTCCATTTTTTAGTCAGGTTCACCATGTAAGAAAAATATAAATTTTTGAGGGAGTAAGTGCAAAAAACCCCCTGCATTTCTCAGTTCATCTTGGTTTAGTAGAGGACTATATGACATGTGAATAAGCCCTTCTGGATCCAAGATGAAGCTATCTCTTACAGAATTTTCAGTGTATCAGGTACTATTTTAGTGTTATGAATACTTATTTTTTTCACTGTCATTCCTTCACCATTACTGCTTTGGCTTGCCTGATCTTTTGCACTGATGTACATCAGGAAGCATTTTACTTCGTGGTATTACTATTATTAACACATAATCTAGAAGTGTAGGCATCTCCAGACATTTAGCAGGGGCCACCTCTGTAGAATTAGAAAATCTGCCAGGTTAAGGGAAGAAAGACAAATCTGTGACATCAGGTGAATGATTCCTTCACTCAGCAGACCATATTTATAGTGCTTAAGCTGGTACATTTCACAAGCGTGTTTAGCTGTAGAGAAATACCTTTGTGTCCTGAACAATAGGCATAGGCTTAGGCATAAGCACAGCAGCTAACACTCTCCAAGTGTGCATTTCAAATTGCCTTTAAATTCAAACTCTCTTTAAATTCGTAGTTAGGGAGACCTTATGGAAAAGTAACCGTGCATTTCAGTCTGCATTGAGTAAATAAAACATCCGTCTGGGAGAAATTTAGTAATGGTGAGTAGACTTTCTGCTCTACCCATTAAAAAAAGGGTGTATTCAGTGAATTATATATTAAACATACCAGTTTATGGGATAAAAATTGAAATATCAGTCGTTTTGGCACCACAAAAATCATGAAGGAAAGACACTGTTGCCTGCTCCTGTAGATTATTTTGGCCAAATATGACAAATTATGTGTCAGAAACACATGTACTACATATATTCATAAGAATTGATAGCATTTCTATATTCAGTCTTGTGATATGTATTTACTTAGGAAACCATGTGTTTTGTGTCTGATATGGCATATTTCAGAAATGCATTTAGACACATAAAAGTACCTGTGCAAATTGGGTCACACTCATTCACATCAATATAAACACACAGAGAACTAGGTAGAGAGATATAATATGGCAGAATAACCACAATTACACAAATATCCAAAGTATGATACAAAACAAAGCAATAATGTAAATGAGACATTATAGGAAAATCATGGATGCATTCTTATTTCTGCCTTTGCACGCTGAATGCTGCCGCCTTCTGGGTCTGTTTTTCCCAAAGTTTAGTGAAGTGCTAATTACAAAAAGTGAGGAGCAATCAATATCTTAACAGATTTTATTTTGAAACCATTTTTAGTTTGAGCCTCCTATCTACTGTCTCGACAATTTATCATCTTCAATATTGTTCTTCAGAAAGCTGCTCCCTGACAGCATAAGGCCTGTCACAGGAGCTAAAAGGCTGTGATTATCCACATAGACTGGTAAAGCCATGATTCCTGAGATGTAACCTGCGTGGTATAGAGTCCACAGCTGATATATAAATTATGCTGATACAGACTAAGTAACAATTTATTTTACACTGACACATTGTGTCTTCCAACTTGAAAAAATTTTGACTTTAGGGTGGAGGTTTTACAGAAACAATGTCTATGTGCAATTCTCTTTTCAAGAAAGCACCAAACACTATGATTTTTTTTTCCTTTTACCATATCAGAATAACAAAATTTAACATGCACTTTTCCATTTCCATTGAGTCATAAAAATCCCAGCCTAAAACTCTATTTAAAAGCCCCAAGATCTTTCTTACATTCAGTGGAGAACACTCCCATCCTCTCCCCTGCCCTCTCCTGCCATCTCCTCCCCTCCTCTCTCCTCCCTTTTCATTTTTAGTGTTTTTTTTAATGTCCTTAATTTGGAACAAAAGTATTTATTCAATAAGCACAGGATTTAGAGAATCTGTTGTCGCTTCCTCAAGGATGCTGTAGCTCTGCCAAATAGAAGCATTTATATGTCACCCTCAATGGCTAAGATGTGTTTGTCTTTCAGAAAGGAGGTGACAAATTAAATTTAGCTGAGCTCAACAAGAAAAATCATGTGAAGAGACTGCTTAAATGGTTGCATACTCATTTTCTGAACTGTATGAAATCCTACTGATGTCTGGGGAAAAAGAAACCACTGATACGATATTCTGAATGTGAAATACTCACAAAATTACGTTTCATCCAGAAAGATGCAAACACATGAAGACAAAGGTTTCAAGTGAAAGTGGCATTCTTCCTTTCTGCCTTTGTGCCCTGGAAACATTTCTGGTGGACCTATAAACTTGATGTGTGTATGTATCCAGCAGTAGTTTGCATATGGGTGCATACATACACTGCCCCCCCAACCGCACCCCCACCTGCTCAAATCAGTACCTAACACACTTTCATTTCTGACAGGTAATATTAGACTAGATACAAAGTGATTTGCGACATGCTCACATGCTCTGGCATGTAAGTCCAAGCAGCTGACATGACATCTACATTTTGCTGGAACAAGGAATGTGAGAGTAATTTTTTTTTCTGTCTCGAGAAATTATTTTTTATAGCAGGGTTTTTCTCCACTGGTATCATGTGCATTCTCTGCAACACTTAGCATGAGTTCATAGCTGAAGAAGACTTTCAAATGGTTTTTATCTTCCTGCTGGTGCTCAAGTTTTCCATAAACACAAATACTGGGATTGTATCTTCTTTAAATACTACTTCTACATCAATCTGAGCTGCTAATTCTGCCAAGTAAACACAAAGGGCAATCAGCAATGCACAAGAACTGCAGGATTGTCATAGGAATCTTAATGAGCTCTTGTTGAAGATAATGATACACATGATCTTTTACTATCCTGTGTGCCATATTAGTTGGAGAGATGCTCAGACTTTGCAGATAACCTCGTTTTCACTTTGAGAACAGCCTCCTGCACCTTCAGCAGCCCTGTGACTATGCACTTCAGATAGTTCTTTCTTCTTCTCCAAAACTCCGAGTTTCTGCAACTGTAGTAATCCATCAGTTAGGAATCATTCACTAGTAAAGACATATCAGTACCTTTTCACATCAAATATTTTAAAATAAATGTAGGTAATATTCTTGCTTCATCTGGGGCTTGTAATTCCCATGCCCTTGAAAACTGTACTGTCCTGAGCACTGCCTGGCTGAAGAATTTTGCTTTTTAGAAGACATGTCAATGCATGCTCCACAGTGGATTAAAAATGCAACAGAAAGATAGCTGTAAATAGCTTTATCTGTGTTTCTCTTAGAGGACTATGTACATTCCCACACTCCCAATCACTTCTGTAAAAGCAGCTTGTCATCTTCGTCCTGTGTCTGGTGAACTTTGGGAAGAAAATAAGTAACAGCAGCAGAAAACATACTTGTCAGAAGTACTGCTTTCATGAAAATAACTCTGTTAAATAAATTCCATTCTCTCATATTTTTTCTACTGTGCTTCCCAGGGAGCACTAAATGATGAAGGCACAGCATGTACTATGTATTATACAGGTATTATGGCCAGCGCATCATTGGGAGTTGTGAACTCCCTCTTCATGGCCCTAGGTGAGGCTGCACTCAGGATGTTGTGCAAGGAGTTTAAGCCTTCTGTTCAAGAGGGATGAGAGGAACCTGTGAAGGTCTGTGAATTTAGGTCCTAAGTCACCTGGAAGGACTGAAGGAACTGAGCTGGCATGGTCTGTAAAGAGGAGTTTACACTACAGTCCAAGAGTCACTTGTAGTTGTGCAAGCGGTGACTACCAAGGTGGAGGGGTTGAAATGTCTGAGTAGCAGCAGCTGCAGAGGATAGCCATCCTACTCCATAGGGAGTGGTGCAGCATCCCACCAACCTTAGAGGTTTTAAAGACTTGGCTAGGCAAAACCCTACCAACCTATCAGAGACACAAAGTCCTGCCTTAAATGGGAGTTCAGAGGAAAGATCTCCAGAATGCCATCTCAGCCAACAATTCCGTGATTCTTTTTTTGAACCTGTGAACCGTGCCACAGTGTTTCACAATTTGAATGTACAAGATATTTCACTCTCTTATTTAAAAGTTAAATTCACATATGTTTTCATTTTCTGCTTAAATTCATAGGTGTTTTCTACAGTCCTCAGTGCAGGACACTGGACAGCAATTTGATCCTTCTGCCCCTTCCAAGGACTGTGTGTATTCCAATTCTCTGGCAGGGAGGTTTTCTAGAAGTGAGGTTTGCTGTCCATTCAAGGCTCACCCTCTCTCTCTGATTTGTCAGCTCGTAGTTGTAGAGCTGGATTTTAACACTTGAGTGCAGCTCAAGACAAATCATGATACAGCGTAGGTGCAATTTTTGCTTCAGAGGAATAACACACCTTCAGCAGCAGAATTAAATGGGAGAGTTCATGGGGCTGTCACACAAGGGTTGTGGGCCTGAGTTTCTATAGCATGTGTGAACCTCTTTTGTGTACTAGAGAAGAAGATCTCAAGAGAGTAAGAAAAGAGGAATACAAAAATATGTTTGCAAAAGTTTTCTAACATACAGAAATAAATTTACAGGGAAAGTGATGAAGCAAGATCACACCGACCCACAGATGATAATACTCCAAATACAAACACAGAAAGAGTATTTATCTATGAATCATCTAACTGTAATACTTTCATGGCAACATCAGAATTACATCTGAAATCAGCCCACTTAATGCCTGCACATTGACTGATAAAAATCACTCTCACTTCAATCAGCTTTTGCAACTACCACTGGCATGAACCACATAATGAAGAGAAGCCATGGTGGTTATTCACATGTGAATCTCTCCATCTGGCTGTTTGTTCATTTACTTTCAAAAATTTTTTTTTTCCTACGTGAGTGTCCTCTTTGAAGATGTTAGCTAAGCTTGCAGGAAAGAGAGGAAGAATGAAAGTAATCACCAATGGGAAATATTTCAGTTTCTGCTATAAAAAGAGATTAATTAAATTACATTAATATATGGCATACATGAATAGGGTTCAGGCTCAGTAACAGGAACAAAGTGATGGAAGGTTGTCTCTCATTAGCATAGCAAGGGGGAAAGAGGAGAAAACCTGTTAGCAAAGACACAGGAAGTAAAAAGTACCCTTTCAAAGAAATGTTTGGGTCTGACACACCTTTAAGATTATCACAGTGCAACATTCTAAAGTCATTTTTAATCAGTTAAGATGGAGTTTCCCATCTTTCTTAGCTTCTATTTTTGCTGCTACTTTTCAGCTACCTCATAAACTGCTCTGTTGTTTGCTGCTCTTTTTATTTGCCAGTCTTTCCAGTTTATATCTTCTTTACCATAAATCCTTTTTTAAATAATTATTAACAAACACAGAGATATCAAATTAGGTGCATATAACATTGAATTCCATCCTTTCCAGTAGCAGTACTTTTTCTCCAGGTCTTAACTTTAAAACCTACGAGAACCTCACAACTGAAGGTAAAAATGATTAATGAAAATCATGGTTAATACCTACATACTTCTCATGCATAATATATGTGACTTTTAGCAAGTCTACCTGCATTTAAATGTGTAAATATTATCACAAACTTAAGCCAATTATGCAGGAGATTCCGTTTTCCATACTTTATCTCTGCTAACTTCTCCTGTCTTTTTCTTCCTTATTATTAGCTCTGACACGAAGTGTTAGAATATTCTAGACTGCTGCTTAAAACCTTTCTCAGAAAAATCATCCTATTACTTTTCACAGGCTAACAGGTGCATTCACAGCAACTGGCTTTTGCTACAAAATTTACTGTAGCAATTTATTCCTAAGTAAGAAGTATCTCATATATCTAAAGGCACCTTAGCTTTAACATTATTTTTATCTTAAGCTATTCTCTATCCACCAGATAATTTTCTCTCCAGCTTTAGGTTACTCTTCTTTTCCACCCCTACCTTCAGAACAGGATTCAGCACATTCTTTACAGGAATGTGATTGTAAAGAGACGCCTACATTTTCTGCATATTGTGTTCCCTTAAGATGGAATTTAAATATGTGCAGAAAACACTGCCTCAGTTGAGGGGTATGGAAAAAACTCCCTTACTTTTAAAGTGCATGGCTATTTTAGCTCTGGCTGCTATTACTAAAAGTGTCCAGCAAATGTGTCTCTAAAAATATGGAGATTATTTTTCAGCTATAAATAGATGTTTTGAGAAATAAGTACAAACCTCAGAGAGATTTCACTGGTCACAGACACATGTAAAGGCTTGCCTGTGGTACATGTAATCTGCCTTGCACTTAGAGCAAGCAATAAGAATCTGCAGCTGGGTGACGGATAACCACTGATGAACCGCATGCTCAGCCCTTTTGCTCAGTATCATTTCTCCATGTGTTTGGCCTCAGTCTTTTCAATAAAATGGAGCTACAGGCTTCCAGTCAAAGATGGCATGTTAGTCCAGCTGGTGAGATAGTGAGGGTTAACTCTACAAGATCAAGAGGGTCCAGGCCCAGGCTTGCAAAAAACTACATGAAAGTCTGAGGGAAACACAAGGCCAGTGCTTGTCTTCTGCTCTGTGACATCTTTACAGAATAGGTCAAATGTAGCAATGAATCACAGTCTGAATTGTAACTGTCATCTCTGCTGACGTTTAGAAACATGTAAAATTTTCATAAGCATGTACCTCCAAGATTATGAGCAGTGTTATCCGACACAGACCCCAAATGGCAGCTTACTATTTGGTAATTACTTTTTTATTTCTTAAAAACAAAAACAGAACTGCCAAGGAATTAATTATGCTCCTCATTATAGGGACTGAACCAAAATTCCGAAAATGCCAATGGTCTGCTACTTTTCACAAAAATAAAGGTGTGCCAGAAACTCCTGAAATTGCATATGGGATTTTGATAAAAGTTTATGCAGAAAGCACTGAAGCAGCAGGGCCTTAAAAATGCCTCAGATCGATACCAACTTTGCTTGCTTCTTTGCTTGCTTGCTGAAGCCCACAAAGGATGCTGGGGCATCAGGAACCACTGATTCCTCAGTCTGTGGCTAAACCATTAGCTCATGTTTTTCTATTAACACCAGGATTATTTTTAGAAATGCTCCATGTTACTCTTTTCACTCATCCGTCCAAATATATCTGTTTTCTCTTGACTTACTGGCTGAACTGCAGTTACTGCTTTCACCTTTAACAGGAGAAGTGACTGACTTGCAGAGATACTGCAGCTTTCCTCTTGATGTCTCCTGACTGTAAACCAAGGCTAGGCTACCATAAAAATGGCATCTGCTGTCCTTTCTTCTGATTATCACTGTTTCTTAATCCTTAACTTTTACTAGGTCAGTTAATTTTTTGTGTCTTCTCTGGTGCACTGTGTTAAGAGAGGATGCTTTTTGCTTATAAATATTTTAATTAAAGGTTAACTTAAATATCAGGGTTTAACAGCCTCTACAGGTCAATTTACAATATGTTGATCTGTCTCACCTGACTAATCATGTTGTGGGCTAATTAGCACCATGATGGGCACAGTGCTTAGTTGGGAGCATGATGGGAGAGGAGGAAGCTGTGCCCTGTGCAGGGAACATATTTTGCTCAGTGATTCTGGGAAAGAACAGCTTTTCTTGTGATAGATGCCAGTGCTGTGTAAGGTCAGATGACAGTGAGCCTCCTAGTTTAGCCTGATGCCTGTGGAATTGTTTCTCTGAACCATCTGGGATTCTTTTTCAGCAAATCTTCCACTTTTTTATTAATATATAATGGACTGACAAAAATCTAAATGTTTCATAGGGAAGGGGCTGTTTCCCTTAGTTTCTGGACTGAAGACACTGCTCCTGTATCCAGTTGGAAATGAGATAATGATATTGTACTTGATCTGTGAAAGCATAAAAACCCAGAAGCAGTCCATAAAACAGACTGAATTACAAGGAAGGAGAACTAAGAGGTACCTACTTGTGATGGTGTGTAAATCCCTGGCATGCCCATGTGCTGGATAGTCTGTGGAATTCTGTTTCCATGTGTCAAATGGGATATGGCAGAAGTCAGAAAAGACCAGCCATGGGCACAGGATGAGAAGAGGCAAGGCCCAGTCTCTGCCCAAGGCATGAGATGGTTTTACCTTGAAGCGGAGCTGACAAGGTGAAAGGGCTCTTTAGACACCTAAAAGCCAGAGGTATGTGGGACCAGGAAAAAGAACTCAGTGACTTTTTCTTCAAATGCTATGCCACAGGAATGTTAATCTTCATGTGACCTGCAGTTGAGCATGGGAACTCTCAGGCACAGGCATAGTAGCAGTATATCGCTGTAATGTAAAAGGCACTGAGCAAAAGTCTCTGAAAGCTACTAATAGCACACAAAGGTTTTGTGGCTGAGGACATCCTGGGCTGCCAGCTGATGCCAGGAAAGTGTTCAGGGACAGCTTCACAACACACTTGCTCAGCCCTGCCCTAGCTCTGTATTTTGGCAGCTGCCAGTGAAGGGAAACAAGATGAGATTTCTGGTGCCCAGAAAACAGGGAAAAGTTGTTCTTAAGGGTTTGCGTAGTGGACCCTTCATCACACTGCACATTGCTAAGAGGTGTGAGGAAATTTTGGGAAACTGGGAAGATGGACAGTGATAACGAGCAGGAGGAGGCTTGATGAAGGAGAACTGACAGGTGATAATGACGGGTATCATTAGACCATGAATGAGGGAAGAGCAAAGAAATGAGGGAGCATCTGGAGTGCTTTTATGTCTTTGCAGCAATTGGGTGTCTGGAGTGTTGCCAGTAGGCAAAGAGGACCCAAAGGAACATGGCAGCAGTTGCTGGCCATGGGGGTCAGGTGGCTGCAGCGGAGGAGGAAAATGGCTGAGGTGTGCACTGTCCCTGACCCAAGACCCCAGCAGGGAGGGTTTTCTTCCCTACAGTTCTCACTGATTCTGGATGCCTTCCTTAGGGTTGCTGGTTTGGTCTTTCTTCTGGTGGCATTTCTGTTTACTGTGTGTGCTGGTTTCTGGCTGTTTGGTCATCATGCCTCTTCTAGTGGTGCATAGAGTCTATAAACCCTTGCTCCAGGGATGTCCAGCTCTTTTCAAGCTGGTTCCTGGGTCTGTCAAGAGAGGAGATTGAGGAGATTGTCTTTGGAAGCACTATGCTGTGCTCAGCCCCTCTCACAGCCCTTCCTGGTCACCCAGAGTGCCCTCTCTTGCAGAGAGATATGTTACTTGGACCTGGAAGTCAGATCTGCAGCTGCTGTTGTCATGATTTGTAACTAGTCCATAGGAAATAACTGAGTTATTCCTACCTCAAGAGGTTAACTTCTGACACATCTTTAAAGAAAAACAGGGAGTTTTGGTATAAAACATGGAGGTGAGAACATAGGCCTAGAAAATTGCTCTATTGGTTACTAATTTTCAAACAGCAGGGGTTTGTGTTTGTTACCATGAATTCAGCTGTCTTCTGCCTCTAGCCATTTGATCTTGTTCAGCCCCTGTCTGCTGAAGAGCTTTTTACTAATAGCAGTCAGTTGCCCGTGCAGCTACTCCTGGACGGGGAGAAAATCATCTCTTAACCTTTCCTTTGCTAAACTCACTAGACTGTGCTTCTTTGTAAATAGTTTTTCCTGGACTTCTTGTCAGTCTTCCTGTTTTCCTCTGTGCATTTTTCAGTGCTGTAATGTGTCCATCACAGTGGTTCCCAGCAGAGATGTGGGATTCCATAGAGGCTGTATAAATGCCACATATAGCTATGGTGTTAGTTACACCTTCCTCCTTTGTCTGTTCATAGTTCTGTGCTTATTACTTGTTTTGTTAGGCATGCTGGCAGGGCAGGGTCATTGGGTTTACCTGCTTGGCTCTGAATCTTTTTGTATTCTGGGTTTCCAGACTATGACTGTGTTTGTGTGTCCTATACCCTTCACTCCTACATGTATATCTATAGACACAATGCAACACACAAAGGTATGTACTGGTTAAGTTTATACTGGTGGATAGGGTTTTTTCCAGTGTCTCATACAAAACTGGCCTGAAAACTCTGCTGAAGTAATGCTTGGCAGAGATCCAGGATCTTTGTACTTAATTCATGTCGGTCTTCAGGCCATGGCCAGTCCCCTATGGTTGATTAACGGTAATTTTCCAGGAGTTAAACTATGAAGTATGTTATGACGGCATGACTGGGGGAAAAAAAAAAAAAAGAGAGAAAAAAAATCAAAAATAACCCTTTCTGGCTTTGGTAGCAGTAGAGTAAGAGCTGTGGTGTCTCCAAGGAAGACATGGAGACAGAAAGCTTGCTAAGCTTACATCTCCGTAGAGGACAGACATACAGTTTAGGCCAGTTGGTCGGATCACGTACTGGTCCAAGCTCCTTGCCCAACTCTTAGGACTACTGCCACCCAAGTATCTGGGATAAACTGTGGTAGTTAGTTTTGTCCTTGCTGCCCTCCAGCCCCACCAGGTGGGCATGAAGCACCCATCCAGGCCCCAGGTATGCTTCTCTCTCTGCCTGCTGCTTTCTGTGTAAGGCACGCAGCATGCTGAGGGCAACCTGCAACTTTGGGTGGGAGTAAAGGCTTAGTAGCTCTGGGAGAACCAAGAAGATAAAAACCTGATTTGAGGCAAGAAGAGCAGCTGGCATCCTGGAGAGTTTCAGGATAGAGAGGGACTGGAAAAGACAAACGGGTAGCAATACGCATGGTGACAGTACCGTTTGAGGATGAGCTAGGATACTTGAGCCTGCATAGTGGAGCAGGAGTACACAGGGCTGAGGGAGCAGGCTGAGGTTGAGTTTGAGCTGGAGGCTGTGCTGAAAGAGTGGAAAACATCCAGAGCGTCTCATGAAATATTTTTGCACCTCTGAATACATAATTCTTTATTCATGCAAATGTCCCAAGAAACACATGCCAAAAGAAAAGACTTTCACTGTGGGAAAAGGGAGAGCCCAGGCAGCACATAACAAACTTCAGACAAAAGTCCACTATTCCTTTCAGTAGGAGAAATAAAAGAAATCTAGACCTGTGAACTGAAAGGTGAGATTTTGAACAAATGAGAAGTTCAGTGCATTTGTGCCATTGAATGATTTATAACTTCTCAGCTTTGTTGTGGTGAAGATAATAAAATAGAAATAGGTCACTGTGGATTACAGGTAAATGATCACTGGTTGGTTACATGTATTGTGCCTTTTTAAGGTATTTACTTAGAACTTTACTGATTCAAGTTATTTTACATGTATCAGGGATTTTAGTGAGGTTTTACCTTTCATGTGACAGCTCAATTATCTATAAAGTCAGTGCAAACAGCTAGTGCTTTTTTCTCCATAGACATTTACTTTTGAATTACTGGCCATCAGACTGGGGCCTGCTGAACCTCTCCTTCCCAATGAGCTGTGGATTTACTGTTATTCCTGTCCTCGGTTTTACTATACCTACCCTGCACTGTGGGTTCTTCCACATGTTGGTACTAAAATGAAGCTCAGACAGTCTGAAATGACTGATCATTTATCACTGTGGAAATGAATTTCCATATAAACCCTTTTGATTGTATTCTACTTCATGGTCAAAAAACAAACCCGAAGAAATAATAATAATTAACAAAACAAACCAACCAACATACCAAACAAAAAAACCCAAAAAGAAACACACACACCCCCACACAAAACAAAGCCCAGCTATTCTATATCTCTGAGGCAACATAAACAACAATATGATGTGGCAGTTTCTATAGTGACTACTCACTTTCCTTTGGAAGTTCACTAAGCAGTCAGACAAAACAAGAGAAACCGGCTGTGGTAGTGTGTAATTATTTCCCCTCATCCTCCCCCCAAAATACTAAATACACAGATTTTCTACCCTTGAATGGAAATGCCCCTCCTTTTAAAAGAGCCTTTGTTGCATGAGATAAAGTAGGGGGAGTCATCAGAAACAGCTCAGTAGTGGTGTGGAGTGCAGAAAATTAGTCATCTAGCTGAACTGGCTTCTGGATTGTGGTCTGACATCTAGCTCGCTACACCGGGACCTTCTCTGGGACTGGTGCCTGTCAGATATGCTATCCCTGCCCATGAGGAATCACAGCCATCTCAGACTCTTTGCTGTTGGAGGCATATCACCAGGCAGAATAACATAAAGAACATTAACCGAAGCACAGTGTTACACCTGTGCTTCACAAAAATCTCTGGATTGTGCTGTGGCATGACACAGAGCACAGTTACAGGCCTTCAAAGAGAGTTACATGCTGGTAGTTTCAAGGAAAAGAAAAAGAGAAGTGCTGGTGTTTTTTTCAGATTTCCTCCTCTCCCTTCCCCCTCTCCAAGCCCTTTGTTCTCTTCCAGCATCTTCGTCCTACTTTTATTTGATAGGCATTTAACAGCAGTACTTTTCTACTTCGTGATATGAGCACTTTTACGGTAGAGCTGTGACTCCTGCTGTAATTTTTCAGCTGACTTTTATGAATGCACTAATTCCTGGGGAAGAGAGAATTAGAGATGGGCTCAGCAGGAGTTTAATTTTTTTCACCTCATGGTTGCTCCTACTGTTTTAGGGGTGCTCCTGTTGAAGTTGTCACTCAACATTTTGAGGCCTGCCAGACAATCTGCTGTGGCTGATTGGCAAGAAGGGAATATAAGCACTTTAGTCTTATGGAAAAAAAACCCAAACAAACCATTTAGTGTCCAAAGAAATATGACTCACCTGACAGCACAGACTGCAGTCACACTGACTTTGACCTTACCTCTAAAGCAACACTGTTCCAAATACGTCCTGGCTAGTTCTGAGTAAATAATTCAGTAATGCTAATTTATTTGATTTGTTTCAATGCTCCTTCTTAGAGAATGGTAGTGTGACAACTTTGATTGCCTATCCTTGAGTTTCTCAGTAAAATGTCACTGTTATTCCTGAACTCTGGATTTATGCCAAACATTTTGCCTCGTGAATTCCGTGTTAAGACTGAAACACATTGACTAGTTCATCAATCCGGTGCTCCTACTCTGTTGTGTTCAGGGTTTCATGACTTTTCTAGATAGATATAGCTTTTGATAAAAAAGCTTGAGATATGCTTGTGTTTAGACAAGGGTGTCTGGAGTATCAAACCAGTGAATTTGAAATTTGTTTTTTGTAAATATCAAGAGAAAAAAGTGAAATTGCGGGAATAATTATAGGAAATTAGCACAAAAGCAAAGAGTATTTTCCAAAGAATAGTCAGAGAAAAACATGTGCATACCTTCAGCTAGTGGAACTTTAAAAAATAAGTTGGCACACTGACAGAAAACTGTTCTTTTGGTAATTAGTTTCATTGTTGCTGAATGATGTTCTGGTATTAAAATGGATTAAAATTATAGTCTCACTATGGAAGGACAATCCTGGGTTTGATGTATTAATATTCTAATACAGAGTAAGACAAAAGCTTTGAGAGGGAAAAAGGTTATTGCAGGGTAAGTTTTTGGCAAGAAAAGCATCACCAAAATTATGGTCGTTCTCAACATAAAATGAATTTAGGTAATGTTTTAATTAGAAGAAAAAAGTGCATTAATAAAGTAGATCTTTCTTGCCTTTAAACTGAGGAAATTGAGTTATGAATGATATTATGATCTCAGTAATTCATCTTCAGTCTGATGCAGTATTTTGGTTCCTCACCTGTGACAAACTCATCTTTTTTTCAGACACACTTAATAAAGAAACACCATAAATTAGCATGATGTCCACACTTAAATACTGAAGAATGGGTGACAAGCTTATAAAACTGGGGGGTTGCAGCAGCGCTCCAGAAATTAGGAAAGCAAATTTTAGTATCCTAATCTGCCACAGAGTTTCTCTGAGACAGACCCTTGAAGCCGGGTCAACACAAAGCAAGTCTGCGGTGCATGGACTGAGCTGCAGTACTCTTCACTGATGTAGCCATCCATAGCGCAGGGGCCAGTTAGTCTGACATAAGGTAATTTATATTTGAATGGCTTATTGCCTTCTCAGAGGGGAAGACACTTTATGGGTACGAACAATAGTGTTCATGGCTGGGATTCTCAGTATTTCTCAGAGCTGATCTCATTTTCTTCTGTGGGATCAGAATCAAGGTAATGCAAGCTGGCTTTGAAAGTCCAGCCTTTGAAAATTACTGCTAGCAGTAATGTTGAAAACAAGCAGTAACAGCAAATGCCATCCACGTTATTTCTGTGTTGTCACTGTAAGCATGTTGGAGGAATAGAAATAAATAGTTTCATAGCAAGGTTTGTTGGTTTACTACCTGCTGGTGTTTGTTTACAGTTCGTAAGTGGATACACTAAAAAAGAAGTCAGCCATGCGATTTATTGAAAACTCTGCTTACTTTTCTTGAGCACAAATGCATTTGTGAGATTTACATGCAGGCTGGAGAGGAGCTTGGAGAAACCTTGCATTTTTTTCAAGATGTACATGCAGGCTTTTGTGTAAAATAGTGTGTTTTTTTCAGAGATCACCTTCCTGATACATACCCAGTCTTCTCAGGGGACAAGAGATGTGACTCATGTGACAGTTCTGTAACCCCATGCTTTCCACAACATGTGAGCGAGCTGTCATTTCAGTATTTTTTGTGTTTGTAAGGAGTTGGGTTTCCCAGCTTCTTTCCTCCCAGGTCTCAGACTGAGTCCGTCTCACTCAGTGAAGTGCTCTGTCACCCACCAGGCCCAGGCAAATAGTGGACTGTGCTAGTTTTTTTCTTGCTATTTGACCCTGGCTGTGCTGGTGAAAAATACATGTCCGAATTTCTAACATGTAAAGGAGGAACGTCTCCCAAGGTCTAGAGTGTGCTGCATTCCGCCCCAGGACAATGACCCTCCCATTACCTTTTCACATCTTTCATGCTTCATTTCACACAGCAAGGGCTCACTTTTGAGGAAAGCTCAGTTACTTCCCTATTGCAGAATTGGGTTTTGAATCACCAGCAAGGTTTTGCCACCATCTGAAATCAGAAGAAAGAAAAAGGATAACAGGATTTGTCAACTTACTATATGCATCTGTGCAGGTTGCCCTGTGCAAATACCGCCTTTCACAGGGGGTAATAAGTTTGCAGTAACCTTACAGCCATATCAGATGGGATGCAAACCAGAGAGCACTTGCTTCAGGCAAGGGTAGATGAAGGTTGTATACACTCTCTTGACTGATGTATATCTGGCAGGGGAGAGAAGGATTCATTATAAGAGCACTTTCCTGAGATGCAGGTTGGAAGTGGGGGTTCCTCTGCGGTAATTGCTGTGCCATGTTTTTGTCACAAGAAGGAGCCTAGGTCCTTAGAGTCATCAAATGATAAACTGATAAGAGACAGGAGGCATACCTATTGCTATAAAAGTTCCCACCTCATGTTGCCCTCAGACAATAGTACCACCAAAAACTGTTTACACACTGAATTAGCAAGATAGACAGCTCTGGCTCTGTGTAGATACTTTCATTTTTTTTAACAATGAAACAATATTGTTCTGTATTGTTGGATATATTGAAAGCTCATCTGTACATGCTCCAGTGCAGCCTGCTGCCCCTGATCCTGCTGGAGTATGTGGTGGAATTAGTGGATTTCCAGGGAGCAGCCAGTTCCTGGAGTTCTGTGATTCTATCTTGCCTAATGTTAAAGATGCTATTAATTACGCCAGTCATGTTCGTGTGTTTCCCCAAAGAGATTTGATTGGTGCATCTGTCTTCTGGTTTTAGTGAGCAATTATAAATTAAATAGAAAACTTGAAGAGTGATAAAAAACATTTTAAACTTTAAAATATAGGGTCTAGAAAGAAAACCAAAGCTGAGAACAGGTTAAAGCAAAAAGACCCAAAATTAGATTATTTATGCCTTGAAAACCGCATCAGAACATTTGAACAGTAGTCAGGGAAAAATAAGATAGCCCAAGATGCACCCAGTTAGTAAAGCTGAGGACAGAGGTTTGTTTTTTTTTACAAAAGACAATATTGTCATGTAGACAGAGGGCATCCTACTGAGCCCCAGATATCTGTTTTGTTTGTTACCATACCAGACTTTGAGATACTGATCTAACCACTTGGTTTGTTCTTTTTCATCAGCTTGTCAGATTGGCTACATCCATGTATGGCGGAAAACTCTGATGGCAGGTCATCAGGATATAAAAGAGAAGTTGGCTTTGAAGCAACAAAACTGCTTTTGGATGCAGGGGTCTTTCCTAGAGTAGAGGCATCAGTAGGATGGCTGGAGGAAGGGAGGGTGAGTCCCATCAGGACACCAGTTAATGTGATTTAATTTTGTTGTTACTCTGTTCAGTGCTGCTGCTAATGCTTGGTTAGCATTTGCTGGGACTGTACTACTCCAGATCTTAGCCCAGGTGATAAAGGCAACCAGGAGTAAAATCAGACATTACTTTCAATTCAGCATTTTCAGCTCTCAAAAAAATGCACAGTTCTTCATGAGTAGGTGCTGATTATAGGACTTGCAAAGGAATAAACGATGCAAGATTTCTAAGCAATTTTCCTGATCATTAGAGAGGCAAATTCACACGGAACCACTTCTGAAGTCACTGGGACCAAAGGAACAGGGGTTAAATATGTAAATCTTCTTGCTAATGGCACCATAGAATGTAAGATTTGTCATTTACTTGTTGTTGTAATAATAAAAGGCCAGTGGCTTTGACAGTCATGATTAAATAAATTAAATAATTAAATTTTAACAATCATCCCTAATAAAAAGCAGAATACTAAAAAGGATTATGCAAGTGATTGGCACATCCCAATTCTATTAAGAGAGCAAGATGACTGGTAAGCCTGAAGTGTTCTTTCAACATTAATTCAATTAACTTGCCAACTCAAGCCCTTCTTTTGCTCTGGCACCTGTGCCTAGTCCAGTAGCCAGAGTGGAGGTGCTGCTGCCATGGGAAGAACAATGCTGGTGGGTACTGTGGGAACATGGTTGTTACCATTCCTCCTGTGCAGCCAGATGTCCTGCTTCCCTCTGAAGAGGTGGGTTGGAATTGGAGGGGAGGCAGTGAAAACCATCATCCATTCTGATAGCAAGATTTATTGATCCTTGAGAATATTGCATTTTACAGTGATCTGCTTTTCCACTTAATGCAACTTGAATCTGAAGCTGGAAAATTTAAGATGGCTTTATAGATCAATACAAGCATATTATTTATGCAGTGATGGAAAAAAAGAGAGAAAATTCAAGATTAGTGTTTCAGCTTCACAGCCAGGAATAATAAATACGCTTTGGAGATGAAGCCTAAAATTGCTATGAGGACATCCAGCTGTTTGAGACATCAAGAACAGATCACAAAAGATCCCATAGCCTATAGATAATCTCGTTTAACTGTAGTAAAAATTTTTGAGTGAGGACAACGTTGACAAAACACACTTTAAAAAGAAAAAAAAGGAAAAAAAAAAAAAAGGCATCTCATTTCTTTCATGCAGGGCCAGAAACAATCTGCATGGCTTTCTAAAGGAAGACAAACATGGGACTTAATAGCACAGGTGGGTTCTGAGAATGCATTTTCCACAAAAACATGCAGTTTACACTCAAAAACCCTGTCTGCTACTTAGACCTCAATCTTTCTTTGCCAGTGGGCCAGTCTAGTGACTTGACCAGATCTCTCTTCATCTTCAAGGCTGTAGCTCAGAATCTGAGAGGTAATGATACATGTCCCTTTAAGGCAAGTCATATCATAATTATCTACATGTTTTGTGGTGTTTTATTTTTTAGGGGATGAAGTTTAGTTCAGAACATTTCCTGAGATAGCCTGCTGAGGAAAACGAGAATTCATATGAACAGTTAGAAGAGTTGTTGTTGTAGATGTTGCCTTTCAGTACTTAAAAGGGTCTTATAAAAAAGATGAACAGCACATTTTTTACATGGGCAGATAGTGATAGGACAAGGAGGAATGGTTTTAACTTAAAAAAGGGGGAATTTAGATTAGATGTTAGGAGAAAATTCTTTACTAAGATTGTGGTGAAGCATGTTAATAGGCTGGACAGAGAAGTTGTTCGTAAATGTTCCATCCCTGGAAGTGTTCGAGGCTAGACTGTGTGGAGCTCTGAGCAACCTGGTCTAGTGGAAGATGTCCTTGATTACAACAGGAATGTTGGAACTGGACGATCTCTAAGGTCCCTTCCAACCCAAGCCATTCTAAGAGTTCCACGTGCTGCATACATCTTTTTTTGTTCAATTCCCTTGTTTCAACAGGGTTTCCTCTGTCTCTACACCCCAGCTCAACCTTGATCAGCTGGGTTTCTCTGACCCTCCGATATACTCTGGTAAGCATGTATTGTATGTTTTACTAGGAGACCAACTTAACTCGAAGTTGTATTGATCACACATAAATGCCGCTGTCAACTTCTTGACAAGAATTGTGGTTCTTGTTTTTGTATTGTTTGGTTGTTTTTTTCTCCCCAGAAATATGTTCTAAACTTCCTATCACAGAATCTCAAAGCCCTCTGACTTCAGACCTTCAGATTTCAATAAAGGTGCTGTTGTTGTTCTGACCAGTACAAAGGTCATTAGAACTGGTAAGAGTTTTCAGTACTTGGCATGTAGCTGGCAGGGCAGCCTAAGCAACAGTTTGGCAGTCACATAAATAAAAGAAAGCTTGTGCCACTGACCTCTGGCCCATTTTTCCTGCTCTTCACCACTCTTGAAGGCTGTGCCCATTTAGCGGAAGCCACTACAAGGTTTCATTTTGCTGCATCCAGAGGAATGAAGATATCCAGCTCTGGTCTGTGATGGGGCAACTGCACACGGTCTTGCCATTACACATTTTCCAGTGGGATGGTGGACAGAAGGCAGAAGATTTGCTTACCTTGTGGTTGCCTTCTACAGATTACTTAATCCAGTGTCAGCTTCCACCTAAAACTCAAGAAAGATTGTTCAGTCTTTTTAATGGTGCTCCCAGGTAGAAATTCCTTAGCTCCAAGTCTGCATGTGAAGAGGCTTTTCCTAGGGAAATATCTACAGTAACAGTGCATTGGTACACAAGTAGTCTCACGTCCATCCCATCCTCTTCCTACTAAACCCCTCCCTTTTTCAGGGGCGCAGAGCTCAACTTGCTCCTCTCTGAACACAAGATGCACATATTTCTTAAACTGAGAGCATCCTTCCAGCCACTGGGAAAAAATGCAGATGTAAGATCCTAAGCAACTGGTGTTTAATGAATTGCTGAAATAAAGGAAAAATGGCTTTTTGCCTCTGTTTTGTAACATGCCATGTCTCAGCATTGCGATTTGGACCTTGCTGCCAAACACTGCTGAGTTCTGGAACTCACCCAGTCACCATTTGGCTTCTGAAGAACGTACAAGCACCTGGGATCCACTGAGATATAGAGCAGTACAGATATAAAGAAAAGGACAGACATGATTTAAAAGAATCAACAAAAAATGTATTAGGGAAGCAGCAAGAAGGTCGTTCCCAAGAAGCTTTTGTTTTTATTTCGTTACATGAAATGTGCTTGGCAATCCAAAGGAAAGTTGGGGTCCTCCAGAATAAGCTAATCTCAGGCAGTTCGTACTTTTACATCGCTTCTTCCCTGATACAGCTGCACTGGATTGCAAAGCATTTCACAGATGCCAAGCCCCTGTGATTCAACCCTTTCGCCTGTCAGCCTACAAATGTGTTTATTTTCAATAAAGATCATAAGTTAAATGGAAGCAGGAGAACTATAAAATGAAAATGTAGGCTAGCAGAAACACAGTGACAGAAACAATATAGAGCATATACTGGTAAAGCAATGTAAACATTGGATACAAGCCCAGTAGCAAATCTAGAAAAACAGCATTTCAACGAGCAAAACCTGAAAGAAGAACTATGAAAAAATGTTTGAGGGTTGTCAGCACCTGTTTTGCCCCAATGGTTTGAAACTGCAGCAGCAAGGTGTCTTGTTTACAAAAGGCATCTTTCGTCTCCATACTGCCAGCAACTGTGAAAGGCACCATGCACTCATTTTTTTTCCATGGCCACTTTGAAGAATGAAGCAAATCAGAAGGGAAGGTGTAACAAGGGTCTTTGTGAAAACAAGGGTGAAATGATCTGGGATAATAGGTAGTGAGCTGAAAATGGGCTTGCAGGCCACTCTCTACAGAGCCAGACCTGCTGCTTTTTTTGCTGCTTTGTGCTGGAGGATCATTTCCGCAGGGAAATGTCACATGTATATGTGTATGCTTGCTTTTCTTATTCAGCTTTCTCAGGAGTGGCCAATAGACGACAGCTGAAAGTCCCTGGTGAAGATACTGATCGGTGGTCCCAGTTTTAATTGGGAATGCTCACTTGCCAAGTTTAGAGTTTATTTAAAATTTGGTTTAGAGGTTATTTGCTGTTGATTAGCGGTTATTTTCTGTTTATGAAAGGTTAAACACTATGAAGTCAGCATTTGGACTCTGATGCAAAAGTTTAGTGTAGATTTATTAATTTCCCTTGGTTTCTAAAAGAATGTTGGCTAATCTTCAATTTTACTTCTCCAAATGAATGGTAGTTGTTCTTTGCTGTCTTTCAATTGGGATAAGTAACACTTTGTGCTTTCACCCAAAATCAACCTGAATTAGCGTCATTCTCTTGGTGATTAAATGATTGCCTAATTTCAGAAGTGTCACTTATTGCTCATATATTGCATGAATACAGACACACCCCCCCCTTTCTTTTTTTTTCCACATTTCTGAGTTTGAGCTGGGGAGCGGAAAAGGTCAGAATGCCAGCAAGATTCAAACTCATATTTGAGGTCACATGTACATATGCTGGATCTCCCTTTATATCTGCTTTCAGAATTAGCATTTCTGTAAGTATGCAAAGGCCAGCTAGGAAGTATCTAACAATGAATGTATGAATTTGAATGAATGAATGAATTACTGAATAGCCACTTTATGTCTGTATGTTTCACATACAGTTTCAGAGGCAGGAGTTTAAAAACTAGTACTGAAAATAGAACACTCGGGTAGGCAGAAGTGGCAAGAGGATACAACTTAATGTGATGACTATAAAGAACTGCAGAGCTGTCATGAAACAACATCTACAGTACCAAAGTTGACTTGCATCAGGATGAGTAATAGCAAAATTACTATGGGTGGTTCAGTGTATAATGAATTTCAAGTTTTTAATGCTGTGTCAGTGATGGAATATACTAGTACATGGCCAAAGGGGGATATGAACAGTGATTAAATCTTATGGCTCTTCAAGCAAATTTAAGATTAGAATTGCAATGTGCCAAATCTGTCACTGAGTGTTATGCTAATTCCCATAGACTTTTGTGGCAGTTCCCTTTTCAAAGTGATGGCAAATGGCCAAGAGTTTTATCAAGCAACTTTAGGCATGTTGGGATTCAAATTGTGTTACTAGTTTTTAATGGGTACTTGTGAGGAATACTCTAGGAAGTACTTCAGTTTTAAGACTTCCCAGCAATGGAAAGTGAGCAAACCATTCTGAGAGACTACAGTAAATAATTTGATAGAAAAAGAGACCAAGACATCAAATGTTAAGTACAATACTTCTGAAAAGAGAGGAAGTGGCATCTAAGAAAATTTTAGAGTGCAGGGCAGGCAATAGGAATCATTCTCCTGTTGCTGCACCCAGGCACTCTGTGAGAGATCCCTGGGCGGTGTCTGCTCTGAAGCCTTACAGTAGGAAGGCCCTTACCTTGCTGCTGCAATATGCTTTTTATTATTTTGTTTTCAAAGTTTGTCCTCAGATGCTATTTATCTATTGATTTTGTTTCATGCAAGTAGGGCCTTCGATGCCATGATTAGCTGATTTAGTAGAGCTCAGGTTCTCCTTACACAGCATTTCATTACAGGTCCACTGTGACTTGCAGTTTCCCGTTTTCTTGCATTGCTCCTGAGGGCTGTGTAACTGATTATTTAAATGCCCTCTTACTAGTAAACATTCTCTTCTGTTGAGCAAACAGACATGAGCTTTACTAAACATAAATTCTCTATATATTTTCGTAATTAGCCATTTGAAAACTTAGGCAGCAAAAAATAAGTTTAAAATCTCATTTAGTAAAATGGGAGTACTTTAATAATCATTATGAGAAGAGGTTTGATCAGTTTTGAAAGTTCCTGATTGATTAAAAAACAAATGCTTTTGTGCTCACATTCTCCCTACAGTAAACATGCAAAGAAATAAATAGCAATTGGAAAATACACTGAAGATACTTGGAAGTGAGCAGTTAGGAAAGAGAAAAGGGAGGAGAGAGGAAAGCAGTACTGAGAGGATATAGAAGATGGATTGAACAAAATTACAAAATCCAAAACATGCAACCAGAAGAAAACATCAGAGATGAGGAAGGTAGCATCTTTCCTGCTTTCCTATAGGCAAAGGCCATCCAGTAGGCTGCTGAAATAGAGGAAAGCTGCACAATCTGTCACAGAGCTCATCTACTTATTCATATGCAAGCAATAAATTCTCCTCCTCTCCTGTTGTTAAGTGATGAACAAGGGCAACGGCTCCTAACTCTCACCTGAAATCTATGCAGACCTGTGCAGGTACTGTATTCCCTATAGTCTTTTAGATCTTGAAATTTTTTCCTACCTTGGCTTTTAAATGAGATTTTTATGGACATGGAAGACTACCTTCAGGAGAGAATTAGGGGCAAGACATGCTCAATTGCTTATAACAGAAAAACTGGAAGCAGCATCCTTTTGTAAAGCCAAAAGGGTTCTGTGGAGAGTAAACTAAGAGTCAAAAATATAGTTTGGTCCATTTCTGAAATGTAATAATAAACATATGGGATGTGAAATATTCAGGTCTGTGTTCTGCCTTCAAAATGTAGAGGATGCTTCTCTGTGCTTGGAAAAGAATAGCTTTTATGAAAGCTTGGTGGGGTAACAGAGACATGGGTGTAAGAGTGGGAACTGGCTCTTCAGGGTAGGAAAAGAGCAGTTCTGTTCTGCACTTGCCTTTTATGTCCTATCTCCTGATTTCTCAGGGTGCTCCACTCCAGGGACGTACCTTTCTTGTGGGTTTCAAGACCCCTGGTGACAGTTTGGACTGGGGCAGTCCCCATGCTCCGAAATTACACAGTGGTTTGAAATATCGATCCTTCCCCTTTAACTAGAACTACAAGAAACATGTAGGTTAGGAGGAGACAGGTGGTGAGTTAAACTGTGCACAGCTAATCTACATGAACGGTCTCTCAGGTTACCCTTGCTGTATTCTCCTCCTCATGCATCTATTTGTTTGGGGTAGTTGTTTAATTCTATTATTGCTGGGAAAATGTTGCCCTTGAGTACTTCGCAGTTCAGCCTTTTGTACGAAGACCCAGGATTGGGCCAGAGAAGGACACTTTTGCCTGTCTGAAGAGTTCACTGTTGTTTTCTTTCAGATTTCTGCAATATCCACCACAAAACTCTTCACCCTGGAACTGAGAGCTAATGACAAAAGTGGGTAATGACAAATAAATAATGATAGTAATGATAAAGTATATCTGAGTGTAGATAAAGCAAAAGAGAATCATTCAACAAGAAAATACTTTTTTCCCCAAAGGAACTCTATTCTTCAAGCCAGATGGAGAGTAAGTTTGTGACTTCTGCGTGAATGCTCTATATAGCACAGCGTGCTAGTTTCTTACATTAGTAAACCACATCTTCTTTGTCCTGGCAGACTTATTGAAGACTGGGAAATTAAGAGGTTTGTGACCTTGGTGTGGCTATGAAAGGAGACTGAACTTCACTGGGAATTTTTATTCCCGGTCTCCTTGCCGTGTTCTGAGGGGATGGATCCTCTGAGCTTTCCCTGGACACTGGATGGGCAGCACCCACACACACACACACACGCATTAGACTGGGAACTGGCCTCATGTCCCAGATAAACTCCAGGAAAACACTCTGTGGAGGCGTTACCCAGGCTTCCAAACTCCCACTGATGCCCTGGGTGCACAGTCCAGGGAGTTCACAATATACAATATCTTCATCATCCTCAT
>JAWWES010000094.1:46034458-46044519 GCA_035583135.1 Lophotriccus pileatus
CAATTGCTCACCCACCACATGATGTGTTTATCCAGCTGTGTGCTGGACATTTTGTCCAGAAGGATCCTGTGAGAGACGGTATTGAAAGTTTTACTGAAATCTAGAAAGGTTACATCAACTGGCTTTCCTTTATGAACTAGGAAGGTTACCTTGTCATAAAAGGAAATTAGGTTTGGTAAGCAAGATTTTCTTCTCATGAAGCTGTGCTAAGACCTCCTTGGTCTGTCATCTGTTTTGAAGACAGGGGCAGAAAGTGTTAAACATCTCTGGTAGAAAGTAATTTTTCTGCAATTTTACTCCTGGTGTTTCATACCAGTGCATCCAAATATTCCCTGTCTCCTCCTGCATTCACTGAATAGAAAGGTTTTTTACATAACTCAATAAATAAAAGATCTGGCAAGTATTTTGGAACTCAAACAGTTCATTTATTTTCTATGACTTTTACCCAGAAGCATGGCACAGAAGCTGTACCTACTGTGAATCAGTGTGTTGCTGCTGAGATATGCAGCCTATATGTCTGTGTTTTGAAAGAAAGCACTTCTTTGTAACGTTCTCCTTCTGTGAGTTAAAACACTGAAAATATTTTTAATGCCTTTAAATATGAAAGATAATCACTATTTATCAGTAAAACACAATATGATCATCCATTTTGACAGCCAAATGACGTATCTTATTTATAGGAAGGTCTCTGAATGTATCCAGTGTCTTTTATTATTGCATTCCCAACATTGTCAGCTGAGGCAGGAATGTGAACCCTAGGGAAATGAAGATGTCTGGATTTTGGCAAAATCACATGAAAGACTTTACTACGTTGATGCCTAGAAAGGAATTATACCATTGAAGAGTTTGTGTTAATAGGCTCCTTTTCACTGAAGGAAAACCAAGCCCATAAAATGGTGATAAAAGAAATGAGGAAAAAAGTACAAATATTATGGTCTCATGAGGATTCAAATTTATCATGAAAAATGAACAAATAGTCTGTCGTCTTTCTTAAAACGCAAGAAACAAAGGTACCGATAAAGGCAGGAGGATGCAAATGTTCCTTTCCAGGACTTCAGATCATAAGCTTGTGACTGCAGGGTACAAAAATCAAAATTGCAAAGAGTCACATGCCACTGATGCCTTTGAACTTTTAGTATTTTTAGCTTTTTGTAGATTTTAATGTAGTTGTATACTTTCTCACACTTTAGAATAGCAGTTAGCACTTGTCAAACCCTATTCCCCACTTCATATTGAATTTTTTAAATTCATTAGGCTTGTTTAAGCTTCTTTCCAGGCAGGACTATAGTGAGCACATTCTGGTTAAGAACATACACACCCCAGGCCTGAACAACAAGATACCATCATAGTCAAAGCAACCTTCAAGCCCAGAAACTTGGAGAAGCTCCAGAGAGAGTACGTGCCATGAAGAAGGGGAAGATGAGGAAGAAATGGGTCTTGGGACCTCTGACTCAGTTTCCAGGGAGGCATGCCAAGGGTACAGATTTGGGGAGGATCTGGGGTGGATAGTTCTTGGATTGAACCATAAATTGTGGAACCCCTGGACATGTGTGCGCAACTTTGTACTTCTTGCCACAGAAGGCCTTAGTTAAAGACCTGCTCTATATCTATACTAATAATTGTCTGGTGAGTCTTTTTCTCCTGATCCTTAGGCAGCACCACAAACATGAGAAATTCCAGCATTAGCCTGCAGGGATATTATTACACTGATAGTGGACAAGATCAAAAATGGTCTGGATAGTCTTTTTCAGAGTTGTACTGATGACATCCATTCAACAGCTCCACTGGCACCCAGATTGCAAATTAAAGGGGAGCTGTCAAAAAACATGTTATGGAATCTTGGAAAATTGTTTTGTGTTAAAAGCCTATACTTATACATAGTAAACTGTATGTCACTTTATTTTGTTCAAATGATGAATGCTGTTGTACACATGTATCAAACATGCAGACAACCTTAAACCATATTTTAGTTCATCCATCACTAGCATATCCTTTTATTTCTTTTTGTTTCAGTGGAAGAGCAGGAATAATGAATATGAAGGATTTAAGTGAAATCAAAATGATACCCATGGCTTGTGCCCCTTGTTTGGTAAATGCAGTTTTAACAAAAGAAGGAATAGAATATTTCTTCTATATTTATATTGCTACTGTAACATAGATTCTATAGTCTATGTTCTGTAAGTATATTAACAACAAAAGGAGGGCTAAGGAGAATCTCCCTCCTTTATTGGATGTGGGGGAAACAATCACACCTCTAATCCTGTGTTCAGTTTTCGGCGACTCACTAAAGAAAGACATTGAGATGCTGCAGCATATCCAGAGAAGGGCAACAAAGCTGGTGAAGGGTCTGGATCACAAGTCCTGTGAGGAGCAGCTGAGGGAGCTAGGGTTGTTTAGCTTGGAGAAAAGGAGGCTCAAGGTTAAGGTGGGGGTAGAGTGTGGCTTATTCCACTCTACAACTACGTGAAAGGAGGTTGTAGTGAGGTAGATAACTGTATCTTCTCTGAAGTAACAAGTGATAGGACAAGAGAAAATGGCCTCAAGTTGCACTAGGAGAGGTTTAGATTGGATACTAGGAAAAATTACTTCACTGAAAGGGTTGTCAAGCATTGAAACAGGCTGCCCAGGGCAGTGGATGAGTCACCATCCCTGGAGGTACTTAAGATATGTAGATCTGGCACTTAAGGAGGGACAAGGTTTAGCTTTGGACTTTGCAGTATTGAATTAACAGTTGGACTTAATCATCCCTAAGGTCTTTTTCAACCTAACTAGTCCTATGATACTACAGTCATTCTATATATTGTCCAGTTGCAGGTGTATTTTTCAGCAATTAGATGCAGACTGCTGAATCACTATTCTGGATATCATTTGTCCTGATTACCAAATACTGGGCTTGGACAAGTGATTATAAAGGTATACACTCGGTATCACACTGGAAAACAGAAGTGAGCAAACATGCATTTAAAACAATACAGAAACCATCTTGGTCATTTATCTAGTAACAAAACATTTCAGTTAATGTCCCTTTGCAATGTGCCTGCCAAGTCATTTTCGTCTGAAGCAAAATAATTGCATTGATCACCATGGCATCACTCTTATTCTCACTAATGGACATGGAAATAGCTCTGGTCCTCATCCACAATTGTACTTACCCAAGCCTGCAATAACTGTTTCAGAAACACAAATCTTTTACTTTGTGAAAGCTGATTCTTAGCTGAAAGTTAATTCATGAGAGAGATTGCTGTACTTGATTAGGAAAAAATAATACCTCCTAATTGAAAAAGTCCAGGATCAGAGACCAGAATTAAAAATATTATTCCTTCTCTTTTCGGGATGAAGAGTCCATGACAATATCAAAAAAAAAAAAAAAAAAGTTTGTATGGCTCTTTGTTTCTTTATGTTTAGTCTCACTTTCTTGTTTATTTTGGTGGAATTTGGCAGACAGTTATCCTTTAAGTTCAAGATGCTATAAAAGCACTACCAAAGAGAGATATTTGGACCCAAAGACATGGAATATTCCCAAGTGAAGGACTTGGGACTTTATGCACTTATTTTTGGATGGGGATGCATAGATCTGAGACTTTCTACAATGTTGGGTGATTGCATGTAATTCACAACTTCATCTGGTATATTCAACACCATAGAATGGTTGAGGTTGCAAAGGACCTTAAAAATCAAGTCTAGTTCCAACCCTTCTGCCCTGGGCAGGGACAGGTTTCACTAGACCAGTTTGCTCAAAGCCCAATCCAGCCTGGCCTTGAACAATTCCTTGAACATATATTCTTTATTGCTGCTCAGTGGAATGTGGTGTCATGCAGTGGGAAAGGCGTGCAGTGCCTTCTTAGATACAGAGTAAGGGTCACATCCTGTCGTGGGGCTGTTCCATGTGAGACAGTCCAAGAGCAATAAGCTGTGAAGATGCATAATACTGGGTTTCAGGGAATAACATAGTAGAGTTGGGCTGGAATTTCCAAGACAGCTGGGGACTGTTGAAAATTAGAGAATAAAATATTTTCAGTAAGTAGTGCAATAAATCTCAAGAATTGTTCTAGCTATAGAGCAAACAAGGAACAAACTTTACTTTCAGGCGCTGTGAATGTTCTTTGTCAAAGCCCACACAGTTTGAATTACCAGACAAGTCTCTTTTTATGGTGACCCTGATGTCAGGATTGCTTTGATTTTTCTCATGTGTTGAAATAAAATAATAATATTTCTTTCTGATAGTAACTATGAGGGAGCTATAATCTCCTTCTGTAAGGCTTCTCAAAAAGCCCTTTGTCCAAGTTCTGCCATAGAAAATTTAACAAAAAAATTTACCACTTATTTTAATTTGGTAATCTTTAGTCTTTCCTCAAAATTTATGCTAATTATTTGGCTTTTGCTATTTCTGTGTTGTTCTGAATGTAGTATTTCTCTTCTCACACTTATTGGTGACCTTACCCTTAAAGTTACCCTGCCTTCCATTTTACCAGCTTGACACTCTGCTATGTTCAGAAGTAACTGGAGGCTACTTGTCCAGTCTCAGATCAATCCTCTGGTGCAGATGATAAAATTTACCACTATTGTAGCACTTCTAAGAGTTTTTTACCAATGTTGAATTAAACTAATAGCACTGAAAATTTATGACATTTGAAAAATCCAAGGGAAAGGGCTAAAGAAATTGGCTCTGGCAGGAGAAAATCTGTAATCTGCAAAGTTTTTTTCATTCGAAATATAGGATAATGGGACTTTAGTTATCATGTAGGATATACCTAAATGCACTTACCTTAGCAATCAGCTTAATAGGGGTGGATATGTTATCTCTATATGGAGATGGATTTTAAGTTGGTTCCTGTATGATAAATAAATACACTGCAGGAAAAAGAGTGGGAGACAATGATAATCTGTAGTTCAACTATTCATATTTTTCAAGACTACAAAACCAGTGATTCACTCTCTTGCACCTCAGAAAAGGGCTTCCAGGCCACAAATGGATGCTGACAGTAATCAGCAGTCAGTGAGTAGCTTCTGAGCATGCCTAGTGGAGAGGCTTATGTATTTCAAAGCACAGTTTCTATCTTCAGAGAAGGAGGAAGCTGAGTTCTGCTGCATCACTCTCCTTGCAATCTGTTCTGGCACAGCTCCCTGTGCTATGTGAGGGAGTTCAGACATTCTTCAGCACTGCCTTCGATTAAGACATAAGACTCAAAAGACTCAAAGCACTACAGCAGAAGAAGGTGAAAATATTTACATGTTTTGAAAAGGTGAGGGAGAGAAATTTTGTTATATATAGCCTCCTGTTTTGTACAAGACTGATGCTGGAATGCAATACTAACCTACTTTCATAACAAGGTACCTGTCAGAAGTCTTGAGGCCCCCTATTTCTCTAGTCCAGATAAAATGCAAGAAAGGCAAACAATGCTGCTATTTGAGACAAGAAACCTCCCTTGATTACGTCAAAGAGTCTACTTTCCATCTAGCTTAGCTGATTTTTAGCTTTGCTTTATCATCACTGCTGGCCTTCAGTTGGATGAGGTCCAAGAGCTAAAAGCCTGAAACTTCCAGAGAAGGAGCACATTTGGCAGCAGCTGCTGATGGTATACAACTTTTCAGGGCTACTTGCTGCTAAACAATCCAACTGGAAATTTCTTCCAAGCCAAGTGGTACAGACTGTGCTTGTCTTCTGCAGCCACCTGCAGAGCTCTGGTTTAAAACCCAGAGATGTTTTGAGCCCATCACATGACCAAGGACAGTAGCACAGTGGAAAAGTCTTCACTTGTCATCTTTTTTTTTCCCACCCCATTCCCCATTTATGTTTCATAGAAAACTTCATGGATAGCATTTTCCCTTGGGCTTACAACAGTAAATTAAAATTTACAACAGGGGTTTTGCTGTGTTTGTCTGTGCTTTTTAGATACACATTGTGGGGAACATTTTGATAACAATGGGTTGGCAGCAGTATAGTTATGGGCTGCTTTTCTTTTAAGATGTCATGGAAGCAAGAAGCAGCACTGCTATTCATGGCAGTGCTAAAGCTGGGGAAAGGAAAGCTGTGATAGCCCCACTTATCTTGTACAGCTCTGCTCTTGGAAACACAGTTCACAAGCCTCTGGTGATGGTGTTACTATAGAGATGATGCCTTGTGCCACTCACCCTTTCATTGTTGTCATCAACTTGCATGAATGAAGTTTGCCAAAAGATTTCTGCTAAATGTTTTCTCTAAGATGGAGGGCCTATCTGACATGTAAAGATATGTTCAAACACTCTACTTATTGTTAGACAGAAGTTATTCAGGTTCCTGATTTCCCAAACCTCTTTTAAAATTTTTCCTTTCACAAGATTGATTTAAATGACAGCTTAATAATGTACATTCCCAACCCCTGTGTATGGGTTCACAACTCTATGCTTGCAGCCCAGATATTGATCAGTTATGCCTTTTTTTTGTTGATTTTTTTTTGTTTTGTTTTTTTTTTTTGTTGTTGTTGTTGTTTTTTTGTTTTGTTTTTGTTTTTGTTTTTTTTAATGACAGACCATATGGTCACAGGTAAGAATCCAACTGGCATTTTCCATCCCCAGGAGGTTCCTCTGCTGTAATCCTCCTGATTAGAGCATGTGCAAGAGCAAGCCATTGCTAGACAGCCACCTAAACTGGTCTGCCACTCAGTCAGGCACATGACATTAGCAATGGATATTACAAATTCCCTTCCATGTTACAGCAAACTGCAAAGACTTGTGGAATTTGAGCTGTCCTTCCGGCTGGGTTTCAAAAGGCATGGGACTGTTATGAACATGTCTATCTGTCTGTCTGTCTGTCTGTAGACTTCCCTCCACCCTCCCCCATGTGACTTACGGACTTATGGACTGGTTTTAACCAAGTTGGAGACAGTGGATGGTGTCACAAACACAATTAAGTTCTTGCACATATTACTAGCCTTAGTGACAAATTAGAGCCCCATTTCAGAGAAAGGCAGTAAAATGACATTATATGCTGTTTGGCATTAATCTGTGATATTATACAGTATTTGGCAGTTACCTGTGGCAAGCCTTTGGCTATATGTGTAACACTTGGCTATATTCAGTAGTGTACTCAAGTGGCAGTACTGTAGAAAACGTAATAAGGGAAAACCACACTCACTTAGCGGTATTGAAATAAAAGAGGCAAAAGATGCCAGCAGGGCCTGTAATCATCTTCTTATAATATTTAGCATCCTGTAAAGGAAAGTGCCCACTTCCAGGATACTGTAAACAAGAGACTCTACTTTCATTTAACAACAGTTTCTAGCTTTCTTGGTTTTTTGAGCAAGCCTTACAAATAAATATCAACATAATGACTATGGTTACTGAATACTATATATATGGGTAATAATGAACTAGGAATTTTGGCTCTAAAGATAGAAAGAATATTTTATTATTTTTAAGCTTTATTTAACTGCATGTTTGGAAACAATATTTTTCTTAGATGTAGGCTGCTTTTGAGTTAGAAATTACAAAACTGAGTTACAATAGTGTGCTATCTGAAAACTGAAAGTGCTAAGAAGTGTATGTTTTCTTTATAATTTTATTTCTTTCTTGGGGTGAGGGGCCCAGAACAGAACACAGGATTCAAGATGTGGCCTCATCAGTGCCAAGGACAGGGGGATGATCCCTTCCCTGGTCCTGCTGGCCACACTATTTCTGATACAAGCCAGGATCCCATTGGCCTCCTTGGCCACCTGGGCACACTGCTGGCACATGTTTAGCTTCTGTTGACAAGAGCCCCCTGGTTCTCTTTCATTAGGTATCTTTCCAGCCACTCTGCCCCCAACCTGTATCACTGCCTGGGGTCGTCGTGACCCAAGAACAGTTCCTGACAATTCATCTTGTTGAACCTCATACCACTGGTCTCGGCCCATCGATCCAGCCTGCCCAGATCCCTCTGCAGAATCTTATGCTCCAGCAGGCCAACACTCCTGCCCAAGCTGGTGTACTCTGCAAATTCAGTCCCCTCATCCAGATTGTCAATAACAATATTAAAAAGAACTGGCACTGGTACTGAGCCCTGGGTAACAGGACTGGTGACTGGCTGTCAGCTGGATGTAACTCCATTCACCACCACACTCTGGGCCCAGCCATCCTGACAGCTTTTTGAACAGTGCACAGTGTGCCCATCCATGCCATGAGCAGCCAATTTCTGCAGGAGAATGCTGTGGGAAATGCATTCAAGAGAAAAATCTTGACTTACTATACATTCCTCTGTGGATCCAGGGCATAGCTACTATTGATCAGTTACTTAGTCTGTGTTCAATTAAACCTGAATAATGTATTTACATAACTACATGAACAAAAGAGATTTGAGACTATAAAGCAGGAAACCAACAGTGTTGTCAGTGGGAATTGTTAGAAGCATGATCTTTTCTGCCTTTTAGTATCTATAACTAAAATATATGTTGGCGTATGTACAGGCACAGTATTTTTTTTTCAGTAGGTGTCTCCAGTAAGATTCCTCTGCCTACAAGAAGCCAGTGGGAAAATGCCATTTTAAAACAGATTATACCTTAAATACAGGTATTGGTCACTGGCTTCAGGAGCACATCTTTCAAAATATATTCTCATGCTCCTGGAGTTTGACATAGGTATGACTTGCATCAGTTTATAGCAATATTTTCAGAAATCATGGTACTTCTTACACTGGCACAAAAGCACAGTAAATCCCCTTGGCACAAACATATTTATGGGTGTTCACAAACATACTTGTGTTTGCAGATACTCACCATTTTCATCATCCTGTGCATGAGGCTCACAGCACCAGAGCAGGTGTCAAGCTGAGGTTGCAGCCAAGGGTGATCTCTTCACAAAGCTGCTGACTTCTGCCTCACTGAGAGAGTGGGCAAACCCATGGGACAACAGGCTGATCAGCAGGGATCCCAGGACTGGACACAGTTGGGAACGCTGAGCCTGAAACCCCAAATCTTACATTAAGCAGGCGAAATGCTCCCAGGAAATAAAACTGCACTAGTTCGGTGTTGGTGTCTGTGCCTCAGTACCAACTCTATTATCCTGAGACTGGATATGAATTAATCTTTGTACATATAGTCTGAAATTTATTAAAGCTGTATTGTGTAGAATACAACATTAATAAATTACAATATGTAACTATATTAGGACTAGCCAGCAGGACCTTCAGGACAGAAATAATGAAGAAAAATGATGCAATGGTGATGAAAGACTTTCCCAGAAACCCTAGGGGTATTTTTCAAAGATAGTTTGGTGAACAGCTGATCGAAAGGCTTGATGTCCTGTGAAGTTCAGGAAAGAGGTGATGAACCTATGCAGGGTAAGGAACAGAAAACTGCCAAGACAAATCTTTACCATGTAAAAAGTTACTAATTCGTAAGACTTTTTTGGAAGCTCTTTCAGGAATTAGACAGCTTGTCTAGAGGCTTTCCTCTTCTTTTATATCCTTCTCTGTTCCTATCATCAGGATGATCAATGCATTGTTTTACGGAATCTGCCATATCCACCCTCAGCCACAGACTCACAAAGGAAATAACGTCAACACAGGACACAGTCAGGCCTCCTGGGTGAGAACAATCACTGCTCTCATTTCACACTTAGCATAAAAATGGGAAAAGAGCAAGATGGGATTTCTGAAAGGGGTAACATTATCAAAAGGAGAAGCTGAGCTGCAGCTATTTGCATAACCACCTTTAATTTATAAAACATTTCCATTCCAATTTTAGTTAGAAATATTTTTGAAGAAAAGAAACCTCATTTTTATCTGGGCCATAGAATTTTGTGTTAATGCATTTTCAGAATTTGCATTCCGAAATGTTGAAGAAGTAGTGCAAACTGATGTTCCAGAGACAATAGTTAAGGCAAAACTGCTTAAAGGCCCTTAAGTTAAAAAGTGCAGAAAATCAATTTTTCTTCAAACACCTTATTGGACTGTTAACTCAACAATAAAATTACTGGACAAGTGACAAAGTATTCATTCTCTTCAGCTGGGTTTCCTTTACACAGTGTCCTGATTTCAGCCAGGACAGAGTTAATTTTTGCAGTTGCCAGGAGGGGGCATGGCCAGGACCCAGAGGTTATTCTATACC
>JAWWES010000094.1:46044619-46061673 GCA_035583135.1 Lophotriccus pileatus
CCTAAGCAATTACAAATCTGAAATTAATGGACTCCGATCGAGGAACAGTGTGGGAAAGGAGACCAAAATTATATCCAAGTGGGAATAACAACCCTTTTATTAAAAAGGTCTATAAGTATTGGCAAAAACAACAAGAGAACACTAGCAAAACACCCAAACAATAATCCTCCACTTAGAACAACCCCGTGTAAGACAAAAAAAATGAACAAACCCAACAGTGGAAAAAAATCAATTCAATATGTACCCTTTTGGGGCAATTATAACCACAGTCAGCAGGAGGCGATGTTGAACTGCTGGGAGTGTAGAGCCTGCAGTTGTTAGAGTCAGTCAGCAGAGGGTGCTGTTTGATCACTAGGGATGTAGAGCCTGCAGTTGTTAGAGTCAGTCAGCAGGGGGCACTGTCGGGTCACTGGCAGTTACCACATGTTGATCTCCACGCGCCAGGCAAGCTGGAGTGTGCTGAACAGTGGAGGCTCTTCCCACCCTCGCCGAAGGGAGGGAGAAGGGGAAAGGGAAACACAACCCCTGGTGCCAGAACACTCACTCTTTTCTGATGGTCTCAGACGTGCAGTGATGTCGCTCTGCCCCCCGCTCTGCAGAAAAATCCAAACGAAACAGCTCCACACAACTGATGCCTGCTCAGAGAAAATGGCAGCAGCTCGACCGCCTGGCAAACTCCAGCCAGTTCCACAAGCACTCTGCAGAGACTGAAACTGCCCCACCACCACACAGGACACTCCCCCACTGCCACCAAAGAACCTCCCAGCCCCCTTCTGCTTTCCTAAGAGACAAAGCCAGGCAATTAACATATCAATACTGTTGGCCTGATTGTTAACTTGAGCCATTAGCTGCTTGGAAAAAACAGGTCCAACCAGCTCCACTCCACCAAACACAAGCAGGGAAAAGGAACAAATTTCAACTTAACTTTAAAAGCACAAAAAACCATGACACTAATGCACATGTATTCGATGTTAGTAGTGATATCCAAGGACAGACCATTATGTTCTTAAGGTTGCAGTGAAAACAAGAGATGCAGTTACTGTGGTCTGGACTAGAAAAATGCTACACATTTTAACCTAATAGTATCTTGAAGCTGTAAAACAACCACACAATAATTTTCATCCCACAAAAATAACTGAGATTTTTACTGTGACTTCATTATGCCCCAGGTTAGACCCAGTGTGAGCAAAGGTTTGGAATGGTACACAAACAAATTTGAACATAAAGGCAACAATTGATTAAACTGGATGCCTGAACTGGTGTCCAGACTGGCGATATCTCATTTTCTTGAAATGTAACCTTTTAAGACAGGTTAAATAATTTGACTGCAAAAATTTTAAGAAAAAAAGAAAGACTAAAAGCTACTCAGATCAATTATCAAATTGATCTCAAATAGAGATATTTACAACTATGAAATGTTAAGTACGCATTTACAACATGTAGCTCGTGCACACCTTTTTCATTAGGTGTGCATGAGCTCTGCTTACCCAAGGATGCTGCTTCTTCTTGCCCTTCCTACAAACCTGAAACACCTGCAGTCAGTCTCAGCTTATAATAACATCCACAGCTGCATTTGGGGCTCTGCCTGGTGACTAAGGGCCTGTTGTTATGCCTTGGGCCATGTGTCTAGCCCCATCAGTCATCAAATCAGAAGCACCATTCACCCCTGATCATTATCACTTCAGCCAATATCAGTCTGTCTACTCAGGAGATGAAATCTTACAAGCGCAATTAGAGTGTGATAACTGCAGATACGCAAGCACATCAGATCATTCCCTACTATCCACAATATGTATAAAAATAATTTTTCCAGGTGGTTAAAAGCAGTTGGCCATGTGCCTAACTACTCACCAAGGCATTCTGGGATTGCATAATAAAATACTACTTGTCATGTAGTATTTTAATTATTGTTATCAGCTTCCAGAATTTCAGTAAACTGGGCGTACTGCTTAATGAGTTTACACTTAGTCAGAGGCATTGTATCACAAGTAAAAAGAGAGCAATGCTAATATATTGTACTGGATATACTATTACCATAACACAGTAAGCTTTCCAGTCTCTCAGGAAAAAAAAAATCAGTTTACTGTAGACTTTTCTTCAGCATGCCAGGATCTTAAACTCTGTGAGAATGATAAACTCTTGATATGATAAACTTCTTTTGTTAATATTATCACAGCATGCTTAAAATGTTTCTGGAGAGTAGATGAGAGGGCCCCTCAGGCTAGGAGACTGCAAAAAAAGAACCATCATCCTCTCATGTTACGTAAACTCACCTTCACTCCCTTGCATATGGACACCTCCCTGTTTTTGAATCAGTGACATCAAGAGCATAAATGCTTGAGGTAAAAATCCCCAAACAACTGAGTCACATTAGCAGAAAATTTCTTAAAAGCAAAATAGAGGTAGGAAATTGAGCAGAAGGAAATGGATACAAACAAAAATCCAGAGAGGGAATAGCTCTTACTTTGCTGTTCTCTAAGAACTTTTATCTACCTTTTCTCCTGTATATTTCAAACAGCTTTCCAAGGCAAGCAAATCTGTGGTTTATAAATGAGGAAACAGAAGAACAATGAAGGTCAACTATGTGATTTAACATAAAGACATCTCTGTGACATATGTAAAATACATCGTTTCCCTTGGCTCGTGGGCTCCTCTCATTCTTTCAGAATTATCTAAGCATACACTGCACACTAAAATAATATTTTATTAATCTTTACTGCCATTAGCAATAGAGAACGAATTCAGCTCTTGGAAGATGAACTGGATTTTATTCTGGTTTATTTATCATCAAAAGAACTGTTAATTAAATTCTCAGTGCAAAATATCACTGTAGATGCATCAATCCAAAATAACCCAGCTTGGCTTTCAGTGTTTATTAGATTCTCGAGTATGTTTTCCTGCTCGTGATCAGGAAAAAAATCCAAAAAATAACAAAACAAAGAAAAAAACCCAAAACACATACAACCCCCTCCCCCACCAAACCAAACCAACCCAACCCAGGGAAACAGAACAGAAACCCTAAGAGAAGCTTTCAAATGGAAATTTATTTAGAAGACACTAGAAAACAATTTTCATGGAATGAAAATGGTAGTGGTTGCTACCCTTGTCAGCAAGCCAACACCAATTTGGAGATATGTTAGATGCCCCTCATTAGTGCTTGCTTCTACTCTTGCTGCTGGTGCAATAGTGGATGGATAGGCCAAGTCACCAGTGGCCCAATGCAGAGACAGAGGGAGGAAGGGGTCTGCAAGCAGTCCAGAGAAATTTCTCCCAGAGATGTGCAGTTCAGGGACACCACAGTGCACTCAGTCCAGAAAATGCTTACTCATAAGAGCATGCCATTAGCTTTTGGACTTGGAGCCAGAGCATGATGGCACTGCTTGAAAAGAAGTTGAGAAGCAACACACTGTACAGCAATCCTGTGACATGGTGCTGGGCTCTTGCTTTGGACAAACATTTTGTTCGTTACAGCAAGGGCTTCAGTGTCCTCTGTAGATGCACGAGAATCTTCAGGTGTCCTCTGAGGAGCTGTAGGAGGCAACCTGGAAAACCTATTCTGTTGTCAATAGGTTGAAATTCTCACTGTGGTAAACTGCAACTTCACGGCGTGGCCCATGGATTCAACAAAGCTGAAATTTTATTAAAATAACAAGTTGTTTGCTCAGTCTTAAAATCTTGGAGGCAGTTGGTGAGCGTAATCAGTACTGTTCACCTTTCATAAGTGCCCAGAGGAGAAAATGAGAGCTGTTGGAGATGCGAGAAGTGCTGACTGCATGGCCGGGACTCTGCTCCATAGGGAATGTAGATAACCATTGCTGCAAGAAATCATTCTGCTTGTCTGAGGGGATGAAGAGACTCTTTTGGTCAGTGCACACCTTGACTTATCCTTTGTGCAACGCCTTGGGTTTTGCAAGGTTAAAGATGAAGAGGAATTTTGCCAGAACCAACCCTCCCCCTCTTCTTCCCCAAGCGATGAATTCTCATGCTGATACTTCCAAGGAGAATGCATGGGAAGAGAAGTGATCATGTTCCATGTTTGTTTCAATTCCTACTGTATCTGCAAATCTCTCCCTATATCTGTGCATCCTTTATTTATTCAATGACTATCCAATTTCAATCGACAATTCCACAGCCCTCTTGGTCATCACCTTTTCGCTCATACTTTACTTACCCTCTAGTGCCAATGGCCGAAAGCAGGTACCAGTATGTGTTTTAACAGGAAGTTGCACAGTATCTGGGGCATCTTTTTCAGACAAAATAAACAGGACTCTGTCTTGATTTCATGTTGTTCTTATTCAGAAACTTTTTTTCTTAAAAATACTTCACAATCCTTGATGTTCCCTTTTCTGTATTGGAATCTAGCAGAACATGGGCTTTGTCTGCCAGTAATTCCCTTAGGAGCCAGACCACTATACTAGCTATCTAACTGTACATTCTGAAAAGGCAAATAAACCTTGTCATCGATCCTGACAATCCTTGGAGCATAAAACCAAAACCTAGACTTCAGATAATATTTCTGAGGGAGAAAATAACTCCTTGTCCATATTGTTATAACTTTACCAATGTCCCTTGCACTTGATCTCTGCCGTGGTTTCGCCCTGGCTGGGAACTAAGCCTCACACACCTGCTCATTCACTCTCTCACCAGCAGGAGGGAGGAGAGAATTGGAAGGGTAAAGGTGAGAAAACTCATGCACTGAGAGAAAGACAATTTAATAGGTAAAACAAAGGCCTCATGAACAAGCAAAACAAAACAAAGACTTAATTCAATGCTTCCCATGGCAGGCTGACTTCAGGAAAACAGGGTTCCATCATGCATAACAATGATTTGGGAAGACAAGTGCCATGATTCTGAACAGGCCCCGTTCCTTCCTCTTCCCCCAGCTTTACATGCTGAGCATGATGCCATATGGTCTGGGATATCCCTGTGGTCAGTTGGGGTTAGCTGTCCCAGCTGTGTCACCTCCCACCTCCTTGTGCATCCCCAGCCTCCTCGCCGGTGGGGTGGTGAGAGGAGCAGAAAAGGCCTTGGCAATAAGCGCTGCTCATCAACAAGGAAAACATCCCTGTATTATCAGCACCATTTTCAACACAAATAAAAGCACAGCCCCATCCTAGTTACTGTAAAGAAAATTAACTCTATCCCTGCCCAAACTGGCACAGTCTCTCAATCTTTTCTTCTTCTATTTATTCCTCTTCTCAGTACATCACACCATAAGGTGGTTTTTGCTGTTTTCTTCTAGATACAGTTTCACTGGTCCTTCTACCACAGTCTTAATTTAGTTTTCTATAAAAGGGGCCATGGACAGCTGCTTATACTCCCTACTGAATTTGTAACTACCAAATGATATTGAGACACTAACTGCACCCAAGAAAAGTGCTGTGGCCAAACTGGAAGACTGAACCTACAGCCTTGAGATGTCAAAAAAAATGAAAAGGTAATCAGAGACTCCTCCGGAGATAAGAAAATCTTTTCATTGAATGAATCATCTATAATGACTTTATTGCTGTTAATACAATGTGTAAATGCAGGAAAATAGCAATAAATATTTTTATGACCCATGGATCATAAGGAATTCTGAGTGCTTTCTCTTGATGATGACAAAATTTACTTTGACTGAACCTACTCAATGCAAACCCTCCAAAGAAAACTTGCACAACTTGTGGTAAGGATGTCCGGATAAATAACACTGTTCCCTCATTTTATTAGTAAACCCATTTCCTATTACAAAGTTGATACATTAAGGTTTGTGGAACTGGGATTTTCTCAGAGAAACATAAAAAAAAAGTTCGAACCATGTTTTGCTAAAATCCAGTGCCTTTGTAATACCCAAAAATGGAAACTACATTCTACCTATGCGATATATTTCCATGACTTTGCTTTAGAAGGATATATCCATTCACGCCTTTTCACAAAACTGAGTGCAACTGCACTTTGTGTTATCTCAGAAATAGCAGCACTTTGGTACTGAAAAAATACTACTGTATGCAAAAAATAGGAGTTGCAGAATTACTGGGAGGAGAAAGAGGGGTTTCCTACATCATTTACATGATATACACAGATACATACTATTGTTCCAAAGAATGACAATATAATAACTGCTATCTCAAAGTGTGTATTCAGGGTGACTGCAGTTAAATATATCAGATCAGCCTAATACAAATCATGCCTTTCTTGAGTTTCTAAGACTAAACTATAACCTTTTAAATTTGGAATTCAAAAAGTGTTTGGAACCAGTATAAAGAGAAGTTGGAAAAAAAAAGACATAATCAGAGAAGTTCAAGCTATCTTGGGTAAAGTTGAATGGAATATTTCATAGAAGCATAGAATATCCTGACTTCAAAGGGTCTCAAAAGAATCATTGAATCCACCTCCTGGCCCTGCACAGGACAACCCCAAAAATCATACCATGAATATTTGGAAAAGAACATTTAAAAAAATGCTCCTTTCTTGTGCTTTACAATGTGCTTGATCTATATTTTTGCATTGGAAATTATACTTTCAGCAATGGCTCTACCACTGTTGCTCTATTGCCTTTGCCAGTAATGAAAAAGAACAAAATTTCTCTGTATTTCAGAAGTATGATAACACCATTCTAGCATTATAACCAAAGAGGTTATAATGCAACTTCTGACAAGCAGGATACGTGACAAAAAAATCAGGGCAATTCTTAGAAGGAAATCATGGCAGACCATTGTCAGTCCCATGATATGGTTCCACCCCCACAAGGACTCTGGGGTACTGCCATGGCAGAACTGGAACGCACTCCCACGGGCACAAGGCAAACGTTGACAGTGACCCCTTATATATCAGAATGCACAGTGGTGGCCATCTCTGCCCCCTCCCAAAACTGCAGCCCTTTAGCAAAATGCTCAGCTTACTGCCCTCTTTGGGCATCCCTGCTGTGCTCTCTCCACTCGGGTCATTCACTAAATTCTGCAATGCAACTCTTAGACAGCACATCCCAACCTACTGCAAAATACCAATGAATAGGAATGACTTATTAAATTAAAAAGCATATAAAGCAGAAAGAAATAAAAGATCAGAGGAAAAACATCCTTAAATCATCTTTACTTTGTGTCAGCCTATTGGAGTGCATGGAACAGACAAATAGTAGAAAACACGGGGAAACAAAAAAAAGGACAAAATGATGCTGCAAAATTGTACCAATAGTAATGTTGCTAGTAATAATAAAGTACACAAAAGGGGAAAGGAACCAGATGGTCAGTCTTGTAGGTGGTCTGAATTAACAGCTCTGGAATTTGCTTTGAGACATATAAAATGGAGGTAATCATTCCTACTGTTTATGCTGCTTGAGTATCAAGATCTATGCAAAAAGTATGAGATTTTGTGGTAGCTGAAACAGTTAATGGACTGGATGACTGTAGCAATAAGACTAAAGGCTACATCAGTAGAATGGCTTAATCCTGTTTAGGCAATATTGGTCACAAACTATTCCCTCAGGAATAGGACTCACTGTAATTTTCTACATAGTAAGAAAATTAGAATGAAAGACTCCATCAAGATCCTTGCAGGAATATAGTTGCAAGGACAAAAAATCCTGGGCAAGGGTGCAAAATGATGCACTACCCAGCTATGAAATATGTGAAGTTGCTATAGCCTCGAAGAGTTGTGGTGTTCCCAGTGCAGGACCATGTTCTGTTGGACCTTTGCAGTAGAAAGATTAAGCAGTTCCCTGCATTGTGTGTTCAGAAGCCTGTCATTGCACTGTATGAATTACGCTTGCCTGTATTTCTTGCTTCCTATTCTCTATGCCGTAGCAATATGCTATTCCTATTGTAGCGTGCTCAAGAGAACAGGAGAACGGACCCTTGCAAAATAATAATAAGCAATTTTAAATCCTACAGAACTAGTAGAGCTAGCAGGAAACCTCAGCAAAGTATTTTAAGGCATGTCTTAAGGCTAGATGGAAATGTATCTTGTAAAATATCCACTTGCTGTTGGGTTTCCAGAGGCAGATTTAGACAATTCAGCTTGGAGAGAAAACAAAAGAAGAAAACCAAACCAAAACTGCCCTTTGCTTTAGAGCACCTTGATGTGCTTTTGCCACCCGAGTAGCTAGGATGGAGCAGCATGAGGCTGACAGCCCTTCAGTATGGGCTTGCGGTGAGTTTCAGGACTAACTCCTGACATACAAGGTCACTGATGGTCCTCCAGCAGTGCCATGGACAGGGTGTGCTGCCAGGGCAGGCAGACTGTAGGCAGCCAGGCTGGACACGGGTGTCACGGCAGCCAGCAACACGGTGCAGGAACTCTCAGCTTCCAGCTGCCTCCCGAATTAAGGAGATGCACATGTAGTCATTCAAAATCCACAGCTTGTTTTACCCTGTGTTAAGTCAAGAGTGAGCTCTAAAACTGGCTTGAAAGGAAGCATGTGTGGGGACTCTGGACTGCAGGCCTACTTAGTTTCATGTGACAGGACATAAATTGTATTTTACCCTTAGAAGCTAAGTGAAATTCTGTAACTTGCAGTTCTTCAATAAGAATTAAAAACCTACCAAACCCACCTCCTGAAACCCAAACTATGGCCCACATCAACAGACCACTGTCTCTCTTGTTCAGAAGGGTTCAAAACTGAACCCTGGCCTAAAAGGAAGCTCAAAACTATGGCCTGGTGGCAATTACTTTGTCTTACCATTGTTTTTGCAGCTGATGACGTTTTATTTATTCATTCAGTTCTGTAGTACAATGGGTATCATTGTTTTCAATGTTTTTATTATAATTTATTGCTGAATTTTGTCATCCTAATTAGTAAACATGATCTAATTATTTAAAACCTCTCTATTTTCCCTTCAACAGTGGACGACCAATCATTTTTTTCATGTAAAGCTATGTGTTCTTTTCACAGCAAATTTCAGAATAAAATTATGCAAAATCATTATTTTCTAATTTGTCTCTTTTTAATAGTCAAGAGGAAATTTTTTTCAATTAATTCTCATTGCAGTTAAAAAAAGTATTCTTTCCTTTTTTTGCTTCTAACTTCTTTTTCCACTAAGCAGATGGAAATTACTCTGATAAAAAATAATTAACTTTTTCCACTGGCAACTGAAGCAAAATGTTAGTTGGTGTTATTTTTTTCTCACTTCAAGACAGAAAGCTGAAAGTGAGAGAAAATGTTATTTTTAAAAGCACCAGTGTTGCTTTCTTCACTTTTTTTTTTTAAACATTTGATTTCCCTTTTACTATGGGGAAAGTGGGGGGAGTAGGAAACAGATGCAATACCAATTGAAATGGGCATTTCACCATGAACAAATAAAAATCTTCTCTCCTTTGCAATTTAAAAATAATCATTAAAATTGAAGGAATATAATTTAAAATACTTGAAATGAATTATGAGTAATTTTTATTTTGTATGTAGATCAAAATAAAGCCTTCCATCTTAAAAAGTATTTTCCTTCTTAAAGAGTCTTTCATGGAGTCTTAGTCTTTCATGGAGTCCAAATCTTTGGCTGCTCATCCAGGTGATCCAGCTCTCTCTGGTGATCCTGGCTTTCGCCATATCATGCTGCAGGAGAAGCTTCTCTGGCAGTGCCAGAGCTTGAGGATATTAAGAGATGAGGATGTTTCCCTGCCTAAAAAAATGGCGTAAGGCAAGAGTTTTCTTTATGAACCCCATATCCAGGTGTTTGCAGGGACATGAAGGGCTCATGACTAATCACATCATGGCCAGTGGCTGCAGGGTGACACTTCTCTGTTGGGATCAGGGTGACGTGCTGACTGTCCCTCTGCATCTGTGCTACTCCTGCGTGCTCTGCTCAGTTGCCTTAAAGGAGCATCACAGGGAGAAGACTCTGGGAGGTAAAGGCTGTGGGGAGGGTAGAGCTGCTGACTGCAGGAAATGGGGAGTGTGGGGTCACACGTGGGGGAGTGGGAGTGCTGGGAGCGATGGTCGCATTGGAAAGGCATCAGGTAAGGTACGAAATGTTATAGGTATTATCTGCTATAATAGTGGTGGCACATACTTGGCTTGATCGTTCATCAGGAAACACGTTCACATTGAGAGCGATGGAGCAGTAGCATAGATTGCCCAGAGAGGTGATGGAGATATTAAACCCCACACAGCTCTCAGCAACATACTGTAAGTGGCCCTGCTTGAGCAGAATTAGACAAGATGACCTCCAGAGATCCCTTCTGATGCCAGCTATTCTGTGATTCTATCATCTCTAGTGTAGACTGGCAAAGCTTCATCTCTAGAAATTAGAGCTTCCTCCCTATCCTTACAAAATCCTACCAACTTTAGGAACGTGTTTCATCGCACATTGTGCAGTCCTCAGATTGGCATTTCTCTCAGTGAAGACAGCCTTCTGAGACACTTCACTTTCAGTGAAGTTCTTAAATTCAAATTCAAAGAATCATAGAATATTCTGAGTTGGAAGGGACTCACGAGCATCACCAAGTCCAGTTCCTGACCCTGCACAGGACCATCCCCAGGAGTCCCACCATGTGCCCAAAAGTATTGTCCAAATGCTTCTTGAACTCTGTCAGGCTTGTTCCTGTGACCACTTCCCTGAGGAGCTTGTTCCAGTGCCCAACCACTCTCTGGGTGAGGAACCTTTTCCCAGTATCCAATCCAAATCTCCCCTGAAACAGCTTCACACCATTCCCTCTGGTCCTGTCAGAGGTCACCATAGAGGAGAGAGTTACCAATGTCTGCCCCCCCAGTTCCCCTTGTGAGAAAGCTGTAGACTGTGATGGGGTCTTTGCTCAAACTCCTCTTCTCCAGAATGAATAAACCAAATTACCTCAGCCACTCCTTATACAGCTTCCCCTCAAGTCCCTTCACCATCTTTGTTGCCTTCCTTTGGACACTCTCTAATAGTTCAATATCTTTCTTATATTGTAGTGCCCAAAACTGCACACAATATTCAAGATGAGGCCGCCCCAGTGCAGAGCAGAGCAGGACAATCATTTCCCTCAACCGACTGAGTATGCTGTGCCTGATGCTCCCCAGGACACGGTTGGTCCTCCTGGCTGCCAGGGCACTGATAACTCAGATTTAAGCCCCGATTCCTTTCTGCAGGACTGCTCTCCACCCTCTCATCCCCAGTCTGGATGTCAATCAGTCTGAAGTAATCCCCATGAGTATGTAATTTTTTTTATGTTGGAGTGACATTTGGCCTCAGATAAAGGGCCAGACTAATGGTTTGTACATCATTGAAATCTCATTTAAAACTTGACAACAGGACTTGAATGAAACCTGAGTATTAGTGCATAACAAATGGCACATACCACCAAGAATCATGTTTTAGACTTCAAGCACTTTATTTAAAACTGCCTCTTTGGTTTAAAAAATACTAGATCTAAAAAATACAGCTCTGCATGTAGTGTTTGACCATATTCAGCTTGGGGACTCCAATTTGAACACACTAAAACAGTAAAACCAACCCAAAACATAAAAAAGCCAGACAGGTACAGGTCTCAATTACTGTCTGTTTGAAACAGCAAGACATATTCCACAGTCCAACAATTTCGTTCTTTCTTCTACCGAAGGGGCATATCTATGTGATTGAGCTGCAGCTAGTCAGCTGGTATCACTTTCAAACAGTGAGGATCATTGGACACTACATTAGCTTTATGCAGCACATCTCCACAATTCACTCAGCAGTAGACCTGATGATATGCTCAATATTGCAGAATATAAATGGGTATCCAGATAATGAAAGGTGATGGCAAACAAATCTACCTGACTGAGATACCAAAAGGACAAATCACAGTGTGAGTCCTGGCCATGGAGTTGGGATCCTACAGCTTCCTCAGAGACATGTTCAAGAGGTTAAAGCACCTTTTCTTGTCTACTTTCCATCTCAGATGATGTGGCATATGCTTTTGAATAGATAAGGGCAGAGGTCTTCATCTGTTGAAGAGTTTAGCACAAGACCATTTTCTTCTGAAGGCAACCTCTTGTCTTTAGGGTTTTAATGTGCGACATATCTTCCATCACAAGACAGTTTGACTATAACATATTCTAGCTGCATACTATTTTACAGTGCTGTATAAAATAGAAGACTACCTGAGCAGGCTATTTCAAATACAACTGTATTCCCTACCTATATGTAAGCATTTTCTTCCCTGATAAAATACATTCTTTTCACCTCTTACTTCTCAAACTCCAGGCACCTTTACAGTTACGGATGTCTTTATTTTTCCTTAAAATCAGAAAGTGTTTAAAAGCACATATAATGCCTTTTGAGTACTGAAGTGCATTTCTCAGAGTATCATATTTAACCTGCTGTGCTTGTGTGCAAGTAATCATTTACCTTCATGTCCGGGAAACATTAACAGTCTATTCTGCAACCAGTTGGCAAGTCCCCTTGGCAAGCCTCTTCCATGCTCCAGAGACTAGCTGCTCCTGTTGGTGATCAAAATAAAGGCATATCCCAGAACTAGGTATTGCAGCAGGAGAAGCCTGAAGCTGTTTTTCTCCAGTGGACACCATGTGGCAAGTCTTGAGGGTATCTATAATTAGAATAGATTATTAGGGAGAGGGTCATACAGGACATGGCCACAAGGGGATGGACATTATACCACCCCGTGGAAACTGACAAGATCATCAAGGAAACTACGAAGTCACAGTGGGGCTCAGATGAACAGGAGTACCCAAAAAGCAGCATTCCGTTGCTTTGAATACCTTGCAAACTTTAAAACTGCTGCTAGTTTTTCTGCATCTCTGCCATTGCATTTTTTCTATCAGCAGTGTCAGCTGTAGTGAAGACTAAGCTCCGATGCTCTTTACTACTGTGTCATCTCAGACACCTAATGTGGCTGTGAAAATGCCTGTGTGTACTCTGTAACCTTCAGACCAATGGCAATTAAAAAAACAGTCTACCTTTCATGCAACATCCAAATGCATAATGCCATATAAGCCACAGCTCTCAGGGCTGCAGTGACGCAGAGGAACTAGTCATATTAAAAACACTAGCTACTATAGACAGATACATTATGGACCAGTACCTTTGATGTTTCAAACTCAGTAGTGACAACCTGATATGAATGTTAATACATCCACTGTGCCCCAGAACTAAGTACAAAGAAAACAGGTCTGATGTATTGGTTCACCCAGGCAAGCACTCCGCTGCTGAGCAGCAGGCAGTGCATTTGAGAAGAAGCTTCACTCAGAGGGAGTGTCTTCTCAGACAAGGACCAGAGGTTACCTTAAAACCCAGACTGTAAAAGTTTATATCCTTTCCTAGGTTACAATGACATTTCTCCCGCATCACTTCAGCCATACTGACAACCGGTTTAGTGTAAACCAGTGTGTTGCTTATGTCAGTGAGAGGAACATTTCATAGAGGATGATCTATTTGACTGCTTTAAGCCATTTTAAGAAAGGGTAAAACACTTTTAGGAGGTGGTTATCTCTTCAGTGGGTCTCAGTGAGTGCTGGGGAGCAGTGTGTAACATCCATATGATGACAAATGAAATTTTTGGTTTTGTCATTGTAGAGGTTTTCCAATACCATTGCTCCCTGGAGTTGCTTGAGCCCGAAAAAAATTTGTTATCCAAAACGTTTCAGACATATGGAGCTTTAGGAATATAGGTTTCAGCAGCTTATCCAAACCCAGTTTGTTTTTCTGGCATATGCCATATATCCATGGGCATTGAATATTTGAAGAAAGGCTATGTCTGAAATATTGTGTTAAGTGAACTGCTTTCAAATTAAAAAAGCCAGCAAGAATACTTAAATTGCTGGGTGCAGATGTGCATTTAAGTATGATTCAAATTTTGCTGCAGTGCTACAGCAAAATGCAGGAGAGAGGACTCTCGGCCTTGGGCAGTGGCCCTGTTTTTCACCCATCGGCTGCTGGAGTCCCGATGCCGGCCTTCCCACACGAGCTCCCCAGGTCTGCCAGGGCATCACCTGCGGCTCATCACCATCCTCCTTCAAGGCTGAGACCCCCGGAGGGTCTCGGGGTGACCAGCCCGGCAGGGTGACGCCCCGGCCGGTCCTGAGGAGCCAGGGACGCCAGGGGCGCGGTGCCGAGCGGGGCTGCGCGGGCCCGCAGCCCCACCGCCAGGGCCGGGAGCCGGGCACAGCCCTTGGCGGCCCCTCGGGGCGTTGTTCGCCCCCCGCGTCCTTCCTGCTTCCGGGGGCCTCCGCGGGGAGGATTTGCCGCAGATGACATCAGCTGTGGATGCTGGAAACGCGGCGGCGGCGGCGCGGAGGATGCGCCGGCTCCCCCCCTTCCTCCTCCTCCTCCTTCTCCTCACCATGTCCCTGCCCTGCACCGTCTCCGTATAAAAGAGCCGCCGCCTCCCCACCCGCCTTCACTCTCTCCTTGCTGCCTGCGGAGCCATCGCCGAGCGGCCCCTGCCCCCTCAGCGCCCCGGAGCCGCGGGGCGGAGGCGATGGCCACCGTGGTGGTGGAAGTGGACTCGGAGCCCTCCTGCAGCATCCCCAACCCCACCTCCACCTCGCCCAGCCTCTCCCACCGCTTCCTGGACAGCAAGTTTTACCTGCTGGTGGTCATCGGTGAGCTGGTGACAGAGGAGCACCTGCGGCGGGCTATCGCCAACATCGAGCGAGGTGAGGCGGCGGGAGTCGGGGCGCCGCAGGCAGCGCCGGGACATCCCCCGCCGGCGCCCTGCCCCTGCCTGGGCGCGGCCGGGATCGCCCCCGGACACCCATCCCGCGCCAGCCGCCCGGCCGCGGTCTCTGGCTCTCCGTTCCTGAGGCTCCCTCCGCAAACCCCCACCCACGCCCCATCCTCCCCCGTCGGGGTCCGGGCGCGGAGGGGCGGCGGCTGCGGGAGCCGCAGGAGTCCCCCCGCGCCATGGCAGGGCGGAGGAGCCGGGCGGGAGCGCAGCGCCCGCCGCCCAGCCCGTCTGCCCGGAGACACCGGCGGGTGGGCGTGGCGCGGTCCGCACTGCGGTCCCGGTGGCAGCCTGGGGCGGACAAAGGGCGGCTGGGGAAAGAGTGGATGGGCTGGAGCTGCGGGGCGAATGCCGCCCGCAGTCCACCGTTCCTCGCCACCAGACCAAACCGGAGAGTTCAGGGCGTTTTCCCCCTCGGCGGCAGAGGCTACACGAGTGGGAGCGCAGCCGCGCCTTTGTGTCCAACTTTGGGCGGTGGGACTTTTCTACCGTCTGGGGAATTTTTCGGGATCCAAGCTCTATATATACATATATGTATTCCAATAAAGATTACCCATATGAGTAACAAGGCTGTTACCTGAGTGCTCAGCCTCGTTATTGTCCGGCTGCGGGCTGCTCTGACTCGGTGTTTATTTGTCCTTTTCTTTAAACAGCAATGCAGTATTGTATCGCAAGTGAAATGACAGTTTAATAAGTTTTCTTTGTGGTTCATGATACAACAGATTGCAATGTATATGCAGAGAGGGGGAAAAAAAGTGTTGCAGTATTAGAGGAATGAAGCACAAAGAAAAATATTGCCAGACCCTTCAGTTTGTTAAACTCAGTTGATACCTGATTTTATATCATGCGTTTTTTTGTTTTGGGCTGGAGAAAGCCAAGATTTCAGAAACCTGCCATTGTTAGAAGGAAGAGACCCCAGAACGGGGAATTGGTATCAGCCTTGTCATGTAGGTGTGGTTCAGCAGTACAGCTAGGACTTCATCTGTCTCTATTGTTCCTTTCTCAACCATTGTTGCTTTAGTTGGCTATTTCTCTGGATTCTTTTTCATAATGGCTTGTAAAAAGCTTCCTCATTTCAGCTAACCAGTTTCTCCATGACCTGTTCATCCTTTTTGCTACCATTGTCTCCTAGGAAGAACTACTGAGGCAGGTGCTTTGTCATTCAGAGCCTCTTCAGCACTGCACTTTCTTAATTCTATCTAATTTTCAGTTATGTTAAAGTGAATTGACTGCATTTTTATTAATTTGTTAAAATTGTAGAACAAATTGTTAAAATTTCTTCTCTCAAAATAGCCAATACCCTTCTTTTGAAGAAATGCTCTTCAATCTCTTCTTGAATCTTCTATTATACAGTTGCTGCTGCATAGCTTAGTTGCTGCTACCTCCTGCCACTTAAGCATAATGCCCACTTACAGGTTTAGATGTTCAGAGGGAACATTTTGGCCTTTTAATTCGTAATTTTGGATTAGAAGTCACCTTGCTGCTTCTAGTATCAGACAACCTGATTGAGATTTGTGCCTACTAGGAGGAATCCTTGATGAAATTTTGAGGTACATTGTTCTGGATGGGAGCCTGAAGCTCTATCTACCTGAGGCAAATATGAGCTCAGCTAATATCTTTCTCTTTGGAGAGTCTCCTTTAGTCTGGAAAAAACCATTTCTTTGAACTTTTATGCTCAACAGAGCTTTAAATGCATTGTGGTTCTTGATAACTCAGCCTCCCTGTCTTCTCTGGTACACCTCCCTAGTACCATCACTGAAAACTGTGGATTTGTGTGCCAAACTGCAGAGCAACGTGTCAAAGAAAACATCTGCTGATAACACATCAGTGGCGTGATGCTACGCAACCTGGTGGAATGCAGAGTCATTTCTTAATATATCTTGAGGAGGGAATGGCGTGGCAAGATGCATTTTCAGTAATTACATTTGGGATGTGACTTTGCTAAGGGGGTAATCTTCCAATCCACTGTCCACCAAAAGAGAAGAAAGGAGTGAAGAGAAAGCTTCAAGATTTTTCCACTGATTTGGCAAATGCTATTGGGTGTGCCCTGCCTGCCGTCTGATTAATCCTGTGTCTAGTGGCATTGCACCCTTAAGACTGCAGAAAGAAAGAAATAGCTCCACTTCAGCCATGTTTACAGTAATTACATTCATGCTGTTAATGATCTACATCATTGGATTGACCTTGGATTTTAGTTCCAGGTTTACCTTCATTCTACCCCAAATCTTATTTTGTTATATCATGTATTTAATACATTATGCTACTCTATAATGTACATGCATAATTTTTGCATCCAGACTGCTGAATGATGCAGTTGCAGATTTGGGACATTCTATCCGAATGTCCAGCTTTGGCTTCTAGGACTTCTGTGTGCATAGGGCATATAGGCTTTTTTTACCTTGTTTCTTTTCTGGTTTTTTTTTTTTTTTTTTTTTTTTTTT
>JAWWES010000094.1:46061773-46075764 GCA_035583135.1 Lophotriccus pileatus
TATGTGATACCACTTTTGAATTTACTGAATTACACTTGCTGTTTGTTTTCTGGGGGTTGGTTGGTTGGTTTGTTTTTTCCTATTGTGTTGAGTTCTGTATTTTGGACATTGCCTGGCTCAGCATTCTTGACTACACTGAGTCAGAATCTTATCCCTTGTGTTTGCAACAAAACCAGCTAGGCATAGTGGACAGATCCTATCATTAGCAGCATTGCTGAATCATAGTCCACTGCTTAACTGACTCCAGAAAGCTTTGTATCTCTCCACACAAGCTTGGTGTGATAGGCCAGTGAGCTGTTTGTCTTCAAGCTTCTTGAGGTTCAGCATTCATTTGTTCCGCATACTTCAACTTTATGATCAATGTTGGTTTAATAGTTACAGTTTTCATATGTGCCCTGTGTATGGTACTATATCATTTTTGCTTTCCTGCTCTCAAATATTCCAACACCTGGAAAATATTAAAGTCTGTTGAGCTGTACTTGTCTGCCAAAACTTGCCCCAGAAATGCACCATATGGCCAAGAGATTTTTTGATAAAGGAAAATAAGGAGACTTGCAGAAGAAGCTTGCTGCTTATGCCTCAGAACAATGATGCATCACTCAGAAAGTGGAGGTGGCTGGTTATAGCTGACTTATTTTTCTCAAGTGGTTATGAAACACACAATACCATATTTTCAAATTTTTCCAGAGGTTCAAGTGGTAGTGTGTTACAGTAGTAAGCATGCTTCTACCTGGACTCCGATGCTGACAAGGAAAGCCCTGGACGCATTCTCCTTGAAGAGATTTCAGGCTGTTGAAGTGCAGATGTTTGTATTTGCATGGAGAACCTACTCAGAGCTGCAGTGGGAGACTGGAACTGTAGATCTGGTTTCTCTGCTATTCCCCCTCTTCTTCTCATCATGCAGTTTGCCAACATGGCTTCTGAAGTCTAAGCCCCGATGTTTCTGCTGCCCTGAAACAAAATATGTAACATAGGGAGTAGCATTGACAGTAACATCATAAAACCCTAACAAAGTTACCAGCAGTGTTAGTGCTAAGATTCACGGGGAGGGGTTGTCCACATACCTCCCCATCCATCCCCTTATCAAACCCCACAGTGGTTTAACACAACAATTTCATGCGAAAGCATGGTCAAGCATGTGGGGAGGGGCCACCAGACACTTCCTCACCAGCCATCCCTTTTATGTTTGCCAGTTAATTTGTGTAAATTTAATGATGTTCTTTTAGAACAAAAGAAAGCCAGTGTAATTTTGATTTTAAAACTGCAGCAGTGCCTGGACTGACCTGTAGTGCTACTGTTTGATCATTTTTTCAAAGTTAGAAGATTTTTCATAACAATTTCAAAACAAGCAAATGATAGAAAAATCTAAAGCATGTTGTCCTGTTGGTGTTTTTTTTTTTGTTTTTTTTTTGTTTTTGTTTTATTTTTTTGAATTTATTTGGGGGTTTTTTTGGTGGTTTTGTGGGTTTTTTGTGTGTTTTTTTTTTTTTGTTGTTGTTGTTGTTGCTTTTTAATTAGTCATCAAAATCTTATAGAAAAACTAAAAACTTGTCTTTTGTCTGCAAACACTTTTTTTTTTTTTCCTGGTCAAATTGCAATCCTTAAAAATATGGTTTGGAACAATACATTTTTTGGTCGTGTATGTGTGAAGGGTCTCATGTGCTAAGCAGCTGGGGGGGGAAAGCAGTGGGGATCAGCAATGTGCTGTCTAGTTTTTAAAGGAAAAAAGATCAAGCATAGCAATTTTAAATCTCAAAACTAGAGTTTTGACACTTCATAAATAAAAGATAACAAATTTTATTTTAAAATATGGGATGCTTCAAAGCTTTTGAATGAAGAAGTCAGTAATTTAATACTTTAAATATTAATTAGCAACATGCTAGGTAATGCTGCCTTTTTTTTTTTTTTTCCCTCAAAAGAGCAACATGCAATGTGACAAAACGTCCTCTGAGTGATTCAGTCTTTCACTGTTGTAATCCTGTGTATTTCTATGTTAAAGTCAAGTCAGGAGCATTGGTGACTTCTTCTAAGGTGGCTACGAGGATATGGGATGAACAGTCTGAAAGCTGGGGGCTTAAAGAATGGTCACTCTTTGGAAAGGCAGATTTGCTCTTTTTGATTCTTTTCGGAGTCCTTCTTAGCACTCAGCACATTCTAAAAAATAGCAATGTGCCTTGAAAGGAAGTGGGGTTGGGTTTGGCATTTAGAAATATGCAAATAGCATGGATGCAAATGGAGACATACTCAGTTAAAACTTCCAGTGCTCGTGTTTCAAGCTAGATGTGTTTTGTATTTTGACTTTTAGGAATCCGATCATGGGACACAAACTTGGTCGAATGCAACTTGGATCAAGAACTGAAACTTTTTGTTTCTCGCCATTCAGCTCGATTCTCTCCTGAAGTTCGAGGTGAGTTTAAGAGCAGAACTAATAAATTACACTTTGAAATTGCCTGGCCCATCGGTTTTGGGGCCTTATTAAAGTTCAGAAAACTTACCTTTTAGACTGAACAATTTCTTTTTATAGCACCAACTTAGTAGCCCCAGATACTGAAGCTTACTCTAGTAGGTAGAATACAAACAAAAACATACCTGAAAGGTTTGTTCTACATTTTGATGGAGCCAGAACTGATGTCACAGCTGTTGCACAAATGCAGCTAAAGCCCCATGTTTCTTCCCAAAGGACGTGGACTTTTCTCTTCCTTGGTATGAAAAGCTGAGTTGTGATGAGTCTGCCTTCACTCACAGGAACTTTCTTTGGCTTGTATGAGGAGATCAGAAATTTGTAGGGCTCATAAGACTAAAACTCTTTTGCTACCTTTTTTCAAGCCTGTCCTTCCTGTAGAGAATTCATACAATAAAGTGAAACATTTTTTTTCTGGTTTGGTGAAGTGTAAAATTTCTTTTTGTTCTGGTTGTATGGGAATCAAGTGTTTGGTAAGTTTTCTAAGATTTCATTACTCTAATACAAATGCTGAGTGAGTATGGATGAAATTAATCAAGGTGCTCATGTAAAAATATCTGACCTTCAGGGAGTAGTAGAAGTTGTTCTCCTTGGTGGAATCATTGTGGCCATGTGCACATTGACTAGTACAACCTAGTACTGATGAGTGTTATAAATCCAGCTTCAGGGTATCTCTTAATGGTGAAAAAGGGCTATGAAATGTTTCTTGTTACTGCATCACATTCCTAAAGCCAGTTGGTGTACACTGTTGACAAAGAGATCCTGATGCCATGCTAGTATGACAGCACTGATCTGTGCAAATAATAATATGCAAAAATGTTTTGTGTAACTAGCTTTTCTTCCTGCAGCATAAGTTAAGGTAGTTTTTTCTGTATCTCCCCATATCTATAAAAAGTAAAACATTGTCAAAGTTAAGAAAACAATTACATACCTCTATGATTCTTCCTCTGGTTTGAAAACCAACAGAACTAATACAATAATACACAGCATGAAGATTTTGGCTCAAGGCAAAATCTTGGGAGTAAACTCAGGCCTAGAATACATGTCTTTCATTTTAGTTTAAATGTCATGAAGCCAATTCATATTCTCAGTCACACCAGTTGCTTTGTTTTTACAGAGAGGGAATTTATTTTTAAGGAAGGCAAAATGCAAGGCATCCCATTTTTAACATGTGTATGTTTTACTATAAAACTTCAGGGAGACAAAAAGATTCCATGTTTCTCCTGTAGCAAAAATATTACAGCATGTCTAATGTTTTTACTATCTTGTTTAGATGACATATTCTGGTACCACTGCATAAATTAAAATAAAGAAAATACTCCCATTTCCTACAATAAATAAGACTGTGCATCCCCTTTTCATCAGAGAGAATATAGAATTGTTTGCGAATTTTTCTCTAGGAATTGTATTTTTGGTTAATTTTTTTTTTTTTCCCCTTGTTTGTCTAGACTTGGCTGTTTAGTCTGTCATTGTGTTGAATTACAGCTTAATTGCACGTGACTGGAATTCATCAACATCTCTGACAAGCAGAAAGGAATGTGTTTTTCACCACTGCTCAATCTTTAAACGAGAAACTGCCAAAATCTGTGTTTAAAGAGCATTAAGGAAGGCCGAAACTTGAATAAAGGCAATATCCAGGCACAAAGCTATCCGTCTTGACCAACATTGTGTCTAAAATTTTGTGGAGAAGCCTATTTCCACCTCCAGAATCCCCCTGTACAGATCAGAGGATCATTTATTTTAGTTTCTCTGCTGTTGAATTAGAGGAGCATGAAGCTTCTCTGCATCCTCTCTAGTGTTTGGCAGACAGAAGGTTTTTTGTTGCCATTTTTTAAATAATGTTTCAGAATCTTTGATTTCTGTTACAGTACCCAAATGTTGAATTCTGGGTGTTTAACTGCTGAAATAGTCAACTTTCATTCTAAAGAGATGATTGTAAGTATGTATTCCCTTACGGTCTCAAACTTAGAATTTCTGTGGGATTTAGGTAACTAGGTGACCTTTTGTCCAAGGAAAGTATTCATCCAAAGTGATGGTTTGTCTGTGGAATGTAATTAAACAGCTTTTTTTTCAGCCCTTTGAGACTGAAGTCTTTGTGTGTCTCTCATGTAGGGACAGTTTACTCTTGAGGAAGGCTCCTAGTGCAGTCAGGTCTGCCAGCTGACTGAAGCCTGTTTGATTATCATGTTTAATTATGCTAATTGCAATGCCGGCTCAGTACGTGCTTGTATGCTTTTCAGAACAGCTCGAGGATATGCACAGCAGCGATGTGAAGGGTAGGGCTCGTTCACCAAAAGGAAACTTGGAGGAAACGTGGCCAATTCTGTCCTCATGCCATATGCCTATGATGTCGAAAGAGAGACATACAAGAGATTATCTTTGTCAAAACGTTCCTGTGTTTTCACTTAAAGAATTTAAGGTTTATTCCTTCCCACTCTGTAGTGAATAGCAATGTACATACTGATAACTGCAGGGAGCATGACTACACCCAAACACTTGTTTTGCGTTCTTTTCAAGGGAATGGGTTGTCACAGTGGTATTTGTGCACATTGTACTTAGCTGTTGGGCAATTTGTGGGTGATTTATGATTCCTGAAAAATAGGATTCAGATTGGAAATGCCAGCAGATCTTTTCTGCTGTCTTGTAAAGCAGCTGAGTTAGCAGACTCCCTAATAATAATAGTTCTTGGAGAGATGATGTCAGGTGCTAATGAAAAATGAGTAGCACAACTAATTAAGTGCTTGCAAAGACAACAGGTAACATGATTTTAAAAGGGCTACTCCAGTAGTGTCTCTGTTTTCTCTGTCATGTAATGATAACTTCCATCTTATGTTAATATCAAAAGGACAAAAAATGCAAACCATGAATTATAACATGTACAAGCTGGAGAAGGAACTGTTCATCTGGTAGTGAGGCAGAGCAAATGCAGAGTCTTGGAAAGAGCTCCATTGAAACTGCAGCTGCACCTACCAATCTTTTCTTAATGAGAAACTTTCAGCTGCATAAAGCAGCTTCACAAAAGACTGAATAAATGGGTTTAGGCATGGGGGAATGTGAAGCCACTGAGGGCCCTTCTGTAAGGCCCTTCCACACTGCCATTTTGTCTCTCGGTTTCTACCTGGGAATATTTGACTGTGGTTTGGTGTATGTTTAAGCCCTTATCTAGATGAAGTCCATTTAATTTAAATAGCTGTTTGGTAGTTAGTCACCCCAGACATTCTAATAGATACTGCTCAAGCTTTGTACTTTGTATGTTGTCCTGTGGTTACCAGGAACGTGTGTGTTTCCTATCTGAACAGTACCAGCAGGCCTTCTGTTGCCCTTAAGCCAGTACAGGCACCAACTGCTGACTTAAGCAACTCCTTCCTTACCTGTGCCTAAGACTTTATAACCGGCAGCTTGCCTGTGGCCAGGGGGCACCTTGGCAAAGTGTGAGAGGTTTGATTTCCTTTTGGTAGCCACCTGCAGCAGCAGCAGCAGCAGTGGGCTTGCTTCTGTCAGGCTTCCCAAAGGAGGGTCATGATCCTCTGAAACTGTGATTATCCCAAAACGCCTTAATAACTTCCATTCTGAAAGTTACCACTTCAGAAATTACTGTTTAGGACTGCTAGTAACCTGTGGAGAATTTTTCAGTCTGGGAATTTTGGTCATGAATGTCCACAGCTCTGTACTTTGCCAAAATGCTGTATAGTCCTATGGCCTTTGTCAAAATAGATCTAAACTCAGTTAACATGGCACCTAGTAGCTTGCAATGTGAGCTGATGAAGTCACTGATAAAGTCCTATAGGGCATGGTTTTAATGCTGATTTACTGAAAACTGCAGTTTGCCAAAATTTGTTAAGTCAGAGGACATAGGTACTGGAGCAAAACCTATCACGTGAAAGAAAGAAGAGAGAGAAGAAGGCCAGACCAGATTTCTCATGTGGTATCAGAGTACCATCACTAAATGTCTAGGACTTAATTTTGTTTATTATCTCAAATAGTCTGTTATGCACATTTAGAGATATCCTATAAATATGATTCTTCTGATTAAATTAGAGACTATGATAGCTGAAATATCTATTGAGTGGGGTCATTTTAGCTCATTATGTGTTTGCAGAGATGAATTTTAGTTGCATACTAGACTTGTTTTGTGTCTCTTAAATATTTGCTCCTTGGAAGAAAGAAAATGGAGGCAGACTAGGACTGGAAAAGTGAATTGAGCTGACTCACGCTGCAGTGGCTGTGAATGGTGTCCCTGCAGGGTGACCTGCAGCTGTCAGTGGTCCAGGGCTGCGGCAGTGGTGCTGCCCACGGTACAAGGCCAGGGAGCCCCAGGTGCTTGTGGAGGCTCTCAGCTGGGGAGCACATGCAGTGCTCTGGACTGCTTGTCAGATTTTTTAGGGGGATCATAGGATTTTGATTGTTCAGGAGAGGATTATAATGTAACAGCCTATATGTTTGGATACAAGAATTGTCAAAAGCTTTTCTTAGTAATAATCAAAATTCCAGAAATGGGCTAATAAGCGATTTTACTGTCTTTTCTCCAGTGACTAAGTTATTGCACTTATGTGACAATCATTCTGGAATTGACTTCCATTTTTGCTTTTTTTTTTAGGCAAGATCTCAAAGAACATTAGCATGAATTTACATTGCTGCCAAAACACCAGTACCTGCTGATGCTAAGCTGTTAGCATGAGTCAGCAAAATAACTGAGAGGTTATTTTTGAATGCCACGTATCACGAGTATATACAATGAGTTCAATAGTCTTAGAATAGCCCACACTTTATGAGAACAGGTTTTTGACCTGTGTGAGGCAGCTACCAGAGGCACGGGATTAAATTAGTTATGAATAATGATAGAATTTTAACCGCATTATGAAATTTGAATCCCCGTTCCTCTTTGTTGGAGTTATAATTAAGCATACCTAGTGGTATGTTCCGAAAGGTTATTTTATTAAGGGCTATTGTTAACGTATTTGTTAACGTCCAGGGAGAACAGCTGGCTGGAGGGGTTCAGAGACACATGCTAACGACTTATAAAATCTTGGAAAATGTCCGCTTTTATTAAAGGAAACAACAGATTTTATACCCTTCTTCATGCAGCACAGGCAGTGAGGTACATATCATTGGATGTAAAGCATAAACAATTTTCACAGGTACCTCTCTCATTGGACTATTACAACTGGTCAGATAAAACGTGGCATTTGTTTAAAGAAGTAAAGGAATTTTCTCCTAAACTCCCACAGGTCTTCAGCGCCATGTTAAGTCCAATTATCACTCCTAGAAAGCTGCATGAGACTATAAAGCAACATTTACACAGCATAAAATCCAAAAACCATGAATTGTTCATTCAATTCCAAAATTTGTCCTGTGACAGGCTATCTTAGAGAATTATAATTCGTAATTTGTCCCTTGTGAGATTCCTCAGTCTTTCTTTCTAAGATTTTGTTTATGTGGGATTTCTGAAAATGAAAACTTAACATTATTTCATTTTTGACCCCCTGTCCATCATTTAGATGACCTACCTTTCATCTCTTCCATCATGGATGTATAATAACTGTGTAACCAGAATATTGCCACTTCTTAAATCTAATTTTTGTTTGTCATGTGCAACATTTTTCTCAGATGTCTGTTTTCCTTGATTTTGTAAAGACTTACTGTTTTAATTGTCTGGATTTTCTGTTACTTTGTTGTCTAGTTTATCAGTTATTGAGAGAAACATTAAATGTTTTAATTGGACTTTATAAAGAGAAGAGACCTGGTCCAAAGGCCACTGAAGTAATTGGATTGGGTTTTGGATTAGAGAAAATGTTATCTAGTATTTTGAAGGTAGAACAAGGACCAAATTATCCCATAGTGAGGAAGAAAGTGAACATTTTAACTTCTTTATTGCCAGACAAAACTGTTACTTTATTTGCAGCAAAGTGTACCACTATATTTAGAAATATGACCACACCCATGTAAGAAGAGTTGACACACTCCTTGTCTCCAGACTGAGTGGAATGGGGAGCGCATGGTTGTCCCTGTTGCTGCTATGGCTCCTGCTGTCACTCTTGTCTATAAGACTTGTCTATAATGATGACATGAGTCACTGTCCTATGTCCTTATGCCCCTGCCTCCTGCATAGCTGTATGGGGGAAAGAACTCTGTAAAGCTTGGGGTTTTATTTAAAACCAACAATCAAAAAAACTTCCCAAAACCCCCTGAAAACCAAGGAAAAAACCCTCTTCCAATGAGATTAACCATATTCTTAGGCTGTGTAATCTCTGAGTGATTGTAATGAACCATGGAGACTTTCACCTGGAAGTCGACTTCTTACTGCCGAAGGCAGCCTTTGGACGCTGAACCAGTTTTATGGCAGTTCTGTAGTTCTTCTGGAGAAAAGGCCGATCTCAACTTTGGTTCCTGTATCCTGACTCACAAATAAGCTTTTTTAGTTCTTGTAAACTCTTTATTGTGGATTGAGTATCCCCTTCACCTCTGAGAGAGTGGAAAGAGCAAAAGTAAGAAAATACATGAGTCCAGATAAAAGTGAATTAACAGGTGAAGGAAAGAAAGACTAAAACAAAAAAGCAACCAAAGCCAAAAGCAAACCAACAAGCACAGTGAAGGAAATTGCTCAGCACCGCACACAGGCAAACTAATGCCCAGCCAGTCTTTGAATAGTCACTATCTTGATAACTAAACCCCTCACCTTCTTGCTGTTATCCAGCTTTTATTGCTGAGCATGATATTATATAGTATGGAACATGTCTTTGGACACCTTATGTTAGCTGTCCCAGCTTTGTCTCCTCTCAAATTTCCAGCCCAATCACTGGTGGACGGAGTGGGGAAAAAGAAAAGTTTGATGCTGTCTGGGCACTGCCCAGCACTAGCCAAAACACTGTTTTAAACTCAAATCCAAAATATGGCACTTTACTGACTGCTGTGAAGAAAGTTAAGTCAATCACAGTGAGAAATACTCTTCTAGAAACTGTAGCTTGCATGACACTTAGACAAACTTAGAAAATTTTTTTTTCTATTTTTTTTTACATGGTCAGTACTTTAAATAGGAGGCAAGCCTTCAAGAGTATCTCAGGACAGGATTTAATGCTTGTCTCAAATTTAATCATTTAGTAGCATTACTCATAATAATTTGTATAGTGCTATTGATTCTTTCAAACTTATCGTTACTAGCTGCAAAGCTCAAATTCTAAAAGTTCATTAGACGTGGAAGATTTAAATTTTTTTCAATACTAATTAGACTTTCATGCATTTAACATTTCTAAGAAACTTCATAAATTTTAATCTTCTGACAGGAAGTTTTAAATAATTCCATTCTTATTACATTTCAATCCACTCTATATTAAAAAAAAAAACCAACTTGAAATGGTATTTCATTTGCATTTTTTTTATGTTCCTCAATGTGAATTGCTGAATCAGATGAACACATGTCACCTTTCAACATAACACATGAAAGACATTAGTCACCAAAAAGAAATCCAAATGGAGATGGTATAATATTTAAGCAACTCTTTCAAAAGTAGGGATGGGCTTCTTTGATCATAGCAGCATCTCAAGTGAATAACTAGTTTGGCTGCACCAATTGTATTCGTGAAGAGTCCCTAGTAGCAGTAGTAGTTGCTCTGCACCTAACAACCCTCTGTGCCTATTAAAGTCCATAATTATAAAAAGAATCACATTTTGTCTTCAGCTTTGGTGGGATAATGTCATTGTATATCAAGTAGGGGATTATCATGGGGAAGGAGACCTTGCTAACATTCTTATTTTGTGCTGAATAGAAGGATCTCATCGTATTAATCTGTTAGGAGCTGTTGAGTGGGGGAAAACCATTTATTGGGCTATGCTGATTGGTGTGGGTTGCGGGTTCTCCATAGACAGTAATACAAAGCATACAGATTTCCTTAAACAGTATAGACTTACTATTCTGTCCATTGAAAAGTATAATACAACCGTGTTAAACCTGTACTTACCTAAAAAGGTATTGTTTTGACTTCTGGACTGTTTCGTGGCCTGTGTGCTCCCTTTCTAATATCATTGCTCTAAACTGAAAGCAAATTCTGGGCCAAGGAATTGGGTACTTGCAGAGAATCTGGAAAAATTTAGAGATTTACTTTATTTTACGGGTCTCTACTTTTTTGAGCTTCACCCAGCATGATATATATTGGCAGAGTTGATGCTCCTCCAGCTTTCAGTCCATTCCTAAATGGAGTCTGTTTCCCTGCTGGTGTTGGAGACAGCTGAGCATCTATGAAATTACCTGTTTCCTCATGTATCTTTCAGACGTTCCTGGAGTACTCTGAGAATCAAATGAGTTTTTAACACAGTGCCTGCTTGTGCTCCAGGGGAGCAGTAGTGGTGTATATTCAGCACAGGTCAATATTCCAGTCCTGACAGAGTTAACACTTTTTCCCTTCTTGTCACATTTGGAGTCACAAAAAAACAAGGATGATGTTAAAAGAAAGGGCCACCCTAAAAGCTTTCCTTCACTATAGGAAGTGCAAGAGTGGTGGCTCAAGGCAGCCCTATGCAGAGCTACCCTGACTGCAGATGAGCTGGTACCTCCATCCAGTACAGTGCAGCCCCAGAATTCAGTCCCTCAGAGCAGAATGATCTCGTCAGTGATGGACCTCTCAGAAGACCATCAGGAGGGTCTCACCATATCAGTATCTAGCTTCGCCACAGCTCTGAGTTAGCAGAGCTATACTGCCATGTTTCACAGACAGCTTTGGTGTCCCTGCACCAAAGGGTAGTTTTTTGCATGGACAATGCATGATCAAAGGCTTTTCTTAATGTGACACTAACATCCAAAATTATTTTTCCCGTTTTCCTGATTTTTTTTCTTGAGCTTATTTTAAACATTGTATCCTGTTCCCTTCTGCTTTTCTGAAATGAGTGAAATGCTGAGTTTTCAAATTAGCACACAAATTAGCAGATGTTTTCAAGACTTCAGAAAAGCTTGTGTTCATCCTAGATGACGCTTTTCTTTCTTTACCCGTGCTGCTCCTCCTGCAATCTTCCTATATGTCACAGTAATTCATGGTAACTTGGTGGTAAAATGTGAGTGGCATCTTGTAAGGATTGGCTCTTCCAGGCTTGCTGTCTTTCTTGGAGCCGCACCACAGCTGACAACAAATAAATGCTTACTTTTTAAGAGATAAGTATAGGAAAAGCTGTGTTCAGGGTGACTCTGCTCACAAATGATGTTTTGTAGTTTTCCCTTTCACTTGTGTCTTCCCTCTCCTATTAAGTATGTTGGAGGTGACTTCTGTCACTTCTAACTTTTTTGTTGGTCGTAATTTTGAACTGATTGATTTCTCTTTGTCAGTGATTGTTAACCTAAGCAATATTCAAATTATATTTAGACCAAGGTTCTTGCTGAAATCCACAAATATTACTCCCTGTACTATCCCATATCTGTGACTCACTTGCAAAAATGGGACACTCTCAGAAAATATTAGGGCAATATGAGACCAATTGTTTTTTGTTAGGTAGTCTAGGTAACTCAGTTGTATGTTGGCTGTGAACTGGACACAATAAAAAAGAGATGTTTTCAAACCAGGAGAGACAGTTCGAAACCAGCAGAGCTTCTGTGGATCTGCCTTGCTATAGTACTATGACAATAGTCATTGTTTTGTAAGTGGAGTTGACAGGACACACTATTTGTGGTCAAATAACAAATGGCTGTGTAAAACTTGGAATCACAGTTGCTGTAGCTGATGATGCAATTAACAGATTCACTGCTGAGTTTGATTTTTTTCCATTTTTAGTGTCAGAGGTATTCTCACCAAATATTTTTTAAAATCCTGATATTTTTGAAATAAAATCATAGAAGCATAGAATATGCTGAATTGGAAGTGACCCATCAGAATCATCAACTCCAACTCCCAGCCCTATGCAGGACACCCCAAGAATCACACTGTGTGCCTGAGAGTGTTTTCCAAATTGAATTCCTTCTTGAACTGTGTCAGGCTTGGTGCTGTGACCCCTTGCCTGGGGAGCTTGTTCCAGTGCCCAACCACCTTCTGAGTGAAAAACCTTTTCCTGATTTCTAAGCTAAACCTCCCACAACTCAGCTTCATGCCATTCCCTTCAGTTCTCTCACTGGTCATGAGAGTGAAGAGATCAGTGCCTGCCCCTCCCCTTCCCCTCATGCGGATGTTGAAGATTGCGATGAGGTCTCCCCTCAATCTCATCTTCAGGCTGAACAGACCAAGTGACCTTAGTTGCTCCTCATAAGGCTTACCCTTCATAAGAATAAGAAAGTACAAGCAATTTCAGTTTTGCAGCTCTGTCCATATTTTGTCGTTATTCCTGATGCCTTAAAAATTGTTATTATTTTCAAATGTTAGTCTTTTCCAGTATAAAACTAGGGTGTAGCAATATTCTTCCCATTCAAAATCCACTTCTACCAAAGTTTCTACATAAAATTCAGCATCATAGTTACTTTACTGAAAAACTTCAAATGAGCAATTAAGAAAAAACCAAAAACCAAACACACTGAAAACCCACATCATATTTCTTACTCTCCCTTTTTTGGAAATTGCCTGCCATGGGATTATCCTCCCTTGTGGTTTTTTTTTGCCAGTAGATGGCATTCACAATGCCCATGCTCACTGCTGTGCAGTAAATGACCATGTACTACAGTCAGGACGAATACTTGTGTTCCTAATATAGGACATATGTTTCTATTTGAGATCTTGCTTGGAGTTTAAATTTCAGAGACTTCAGCTCTATTGACTGTGAAAGACGAATCCCTCAATGTGAAATGAGCTCAGCAAACTTCATATCTCTCCCTGGAGGAAAAGCAGAGTATAGCTCGTGCAGGGCAAGAGCTCCCTCAGTTTGAAGACCACAGATAGTGATCATTTTATGAAAATTATTAACCGTACATTAACTCTGCGGAGTCAGTAGGGAGAAAAGCAAGTTCATTACTCATACAGCTATATTTGTGCATAAATTAACACATCTGTAGATACAGGTAAGAAAATCAGCCTTACAGATCATGCATTCTCTGTATTTTCAGGATGTCTCTAGTAGCCCTGAGCTTCTGCTATTTTGAAGCTGCAATATAAACCACACCAAGATGTACAGTACTGTCTGTCTCTCATGCTGAATTTAGAGCACAGCATGGAATAAAAGACCTGAGACCTGGGCAGGTAGAGTTTGACTCACTTGTCAAGTTTAGTAAATATCAGGTTTTTTTCTCCTGTCTCAGTCTGTGCCATGACAGTCTGTTAGGAATATAGGAGTACAGTAGCAGGTAGTTTGACAAAGCAATTCAGTATTGTCTGTTTAAAAATACTTGTTCATACAAGTTAAATCCCAGTGTGGAATTTTGTCCTTCCTAGAGATGGAAACAAAAAATCATGTCTTTCTAAGTGACTGTAGAACACATGATATCTTATAAATCAAGAGACCTGAATTTTAGTTCTTAACTTTGGTCCTCAGCTATGCAAAGACTGCGACAGTCAAACTCAGATGCTGTGGACAACCCATGATCTGGACTATTCTACTGCAGTAATGTAATGGCATTCTTTTTGTCTTG
>JAWWES010000094.1:46089432-46107946 GCA_035583135.1 Lophotriccus pileatus
AGGCTATAGAATACACAGGTTTGGGTTACACCCATCCAGTGATGAATTGGTCCCAGCTGTTCTAACTAGGACATTATGATACTTAGGAAAGAAAAGAGGAAGACTTATTAAGCCTCTATTTCTTTTCTATTACACTATTTTTGGAATTGTATTTTAATGTATTTTAGTTGGGCTTTAATCAAATATGTGATTACCTATGAAAACTAGATTACCACCAGCTGTAGAAGAAGTTTCCTTTTTTAAATTACATTTCTTGACATATAAGTACTGTTGGTCTCACCTGAAATGGTCTCAGCTTTAGGGACTGTGCAATCTTACCAAGTTTTCCATTTTTCAGTACTCCAGCAGCTAAGTCAGATTAAAAAAAGGCATTGGTTTTCTCTGCAGAACTTCAATTTGTTTTGTAGTTCATTGATTCCATTGATTCTGTTTGAAATGCAAATAATGACAGAAACTATAGGCCAGCAGATGCAGCTGTGAGACAAAGCACTCACTCCAAATGTAAATGCAGCATACACAGGGACTAACCCCCGTCCTTGTGGCCTGAAGGGGTTTTGTCAGGAATAAAGCAAGTGCTCCCAGGAGCTCAAGAAGTGAGCTGAAAGGAGTGCTGAAAGGAAACCAAAGGTAGAATTTTGACCTTTGTCACTAAAAATAAAGATTGCAAAGTTGGTCAAAGGTTTGAGCTAAGCAAATTTTAATTGAAAATACCCTTTCAATAGAATTCACATTCTGCTAAAATGTCTTATTTTTCCTTATATAAAGGATTTTTCAGATACAAGCAAAATGTGTCAAATCTTATCTTCCTTTTCCTGCCCCCACAGTTTCCAAATCGAACCTGTCGTAAAAATTAATTTATTTAAAAACTCTTACGAGAAAAGCATTGTTTTCTATACAGTAAGATTGGCATTATTAAGGACATAGTTACAAAGGTTTCCTTCACCTCAGTCTGTTCAGCAGTGGGGTAAAAGGATGAAGGTCTCCCTCCAAAGCTGAGGCATGGGTACTTATTTTGGTCATAAGTAGTAGCAACAGCTGTGGCCTGATACTTCCCATGTGCTGATACTTCCCATGTCCATTCCATTGGGGGACTTGCAGACATAGAATGTTCCAGACGTCTCCTTTGCCTCATCACAGCTAATACATGCTGCAGTCATGGCCATGCTGCCTTTGTGTTCAGTGTTTGTACTTTATGTCAGTTCACACACTTCTCATGAGTTTTTGCCCCTGAAAATTACAGTTTAGACAGAAAGGAGACAAGGAACAAGAGGAGAAGGCAATGAGTGGAGAAATTATGAGATTTTTGTAATTAATCAGCACAAACACATTCAACGTCTTCTGATGATGGTGGTGCAAATGAAATGAAATTCAGTTGTGTAAAGTGGGGAGGGGACACCTCATCCTCATTATAAGGTCAGAGAGCCAAACCCTTCCAGAGGATCTGGTTTCCTATTTCTTTCCCAGTCAGCAGGAGCTGCAGGTAGCCAGCAGTGGATTTGGCCAAGTGAAGGCAGATACTTGCAAGCCATCAGACTGTACCTCAGTGGTACAGTTCATCTGAATGGTGTTCAGATCTTGCATTTACAAACAGGAAAGAGACAAACACTCTATTTGTTCAGAGCAAAAATTAAGATCTTTTGTGGTTCAGAAAGGTTTAGGATTTACTGCCTTACAAACTGTAAAGATGCACTGCAATCCGTAAATTAAATTAACCTATTGTTTAATACATTACCTGATGCTAAAGTAAGCAATGGATGTTTTTCTTAGAGATTAACATGACAGAGAGGAGGGCACTATAGAAACTGGGTATGTATGTGGATGAAGAGTGGCATATAGAGTAAGTCTGACAATAGTAGGGCGGTAAGTGCTCAAGCATTTGGAATGGATGGGGTAAATGTGGGCATATTACTGTTGGCATAGATCAGCATTCAGACAAATGAGAATGAAGCACTATCTCCTAGTTATGGTAATACATAGGAATGTTAATATACAGAAGTCAAGTAAGGGAAAAGAGAATTGTATCAGTGTAATTAAAACTTCAGGTCAGACCTACTAATTGATTTTGTGCTCATGAATATCATTCCCACACACGTAGTATGCATACACAACTCATGTGGCTTGAAAACTGACCCATGCTCTGAAGATATAAACGAGCCCTTAATATTTTAAGAATTCTCTCATCTGACTTAGCTGACAGTTAGAAGGTGTTTCTGAGTGTTCTGAGAAGGTGTTTCTGCATTAAATGAAATCCAGTGCCAGTTGGATTCTCAGTATCCCCAAGTAGATCATGAAAGCAATTTATTGCATTCAAAGGAAAGCTGCATGGGACATTTTATAAATATTTTTAAATAACAGCAAACTTACTGTGTCTTGATGATATAAAGTATAAGACTATATGCTTTCTCCTTGGGGAACAGCAGAGATGTGTTTATGGTTGCAGATCAGGATCTAATATTTGCTAACAGCAAATATATTAAATCTCTATGCAATGAGAGTTATGCCAAAGAACTTCTGGTTTTGTTTTGTGACAACCAATTCAAGGACAGCTTATAAATAAGTGTGCTAGTTTTCTTGAGAGTCTTTCTTTTTTTTTTCTTTGGCATATAAAAGAGAAACATTTTTCTTCAATTGTAACTATCTTAATGAGGGTTTTATTGATGAACAAATCAAACAGCAGTGTCAAGGTCTAATACTCATACCAGAGAATGTTTGTGCTTAGAATTTGATTGGACTCTACCCCATGCTTTGTTGTCATCTAAATTAAAAACAAAGGTACAGGCACTGTCTCACATTTGGAGAAAAAAGACCAAAGAAAGCTTGTTGGAAATCCAGGAATCTTGCTGAGACCTTCAATCCGGGAAGGAATGCTAGGGAGGGGGTCAGAAACATTGTTTTGAAATCTAAATCTAATTTATTACTGCCCTGTTAGTGATTTCTTAAAGCAGTGGAGAGCGTGGGTCTGACCTACCAGTTTTTTTCTGGAAGTGATGGGAAAGTAAATTCACCTCAGAAATATGCCCATCATTGCAGAGCTTGGGTCCTCAAACAGGGGTGCAATCCCCCTGTGGATTCCCAATGTGAACTTTCCTGACATAGTGATAAGGCCCTCTCATGTCTGGGTGGTAACCGCTCTCATTAAGGATGATCTTGATGTGTTTCTAAAATCCTCGTGCCTTGCACATCAGTAAATGTTTCTTTTTCTGGTTCTCTCCTTTAAATGAGTGTTATACAAGCAGCTTTAGGATAAGCGCTGAATGTTTCCAGCAGTGCAGTGATTAACATATATGTTTTTTCATTTCATCTCTCATAGCTATATGCACCTCTTACCCCGTATATAAACCTTTTTGTGGAAATATACAATTTCCTACCCATGCCCACCAGCAGTCATATTCAGTTTCAACTCTAACAATCATAAAAAATGAACGAAATTTTGCCCAGTGACCTATTAAAAATTGAGTAGCAGCATATGGGATTTAGTCACGTTGCTAGGCTTATGTGGGGAAAGCCACTGTAAAGCAACAGCTCTTTTATAATCACCAGGGATTTATTTTTTCTAGGTGCTTAAAAAGCAGCTATTTCAGTGCCCATTCTTTTTCAAATGAGGAAGGAATGGGGCCTCTAGGTTGGCTGAGGTTTTCAGCAGTCTAAGTAGGACTGTGTACCAGTGAGGAAAGTGGGATATGGAGCACATGCTGTGTAACTGTGTGAGCTAGAAGTTGAATTAGAGTCACTTTTTGTATCAGCTGGGGAGAAAAAGCCCAAACCCAAAAAGCTGTGCACTGAGTGTACTTTGAGGAAGAGGTCTCCAGAAATTACCTTTAAGGTAAGAAATTCAGGCAATACAGAACACTCTTTTTCTTAGGAGAACATAGTGAAATCTCACCCTTTGTGCAACAGTGATGTTTTCTTGCTTCCTGCCACCTGTGCAGACCTAGTGCATACTAGACAGATGCATTAGAGCTAGTGCATAAGACAGGTATGGCTTCAGGCACATTCATTCTGAATTTGTACAGTGCTTGACTTCCCTAATGCTACTTTTAGACTTGACTTCCTTCATTTACCCTGCACACATCAGTTCTTAGACAATGTGAAATGTTACACCATCATATCTCAATCAGGAAGAAGTTTTTCTCTTACTTTTTCTAGAGGTCTCCTTCAGGTGTCTCGGAATGGGCCTCCTTTTGTGTGTTGCTTCTCTAAGAGCATGGGATTAAGGCTTATTGGTGTCCTCAGGGAGTCTTGCCAAATGCTATAAAATTTCCACTTCTGCCACTTTAAATTCTGCAGAATTTTTGAGGTGAAACCCTGCAGGAATAAATAAATCAAAACAAAGATGTTGATTATTGATAGATGATGTGTACTTAAAAATTTGTAACAAAACTGCCCTTTACTGATTTACCACACTCTCTCATTCTCAACTAATGAGGACTAAGGACTTTTTCCCTGTTTCTTTAAGAAACTCCCAAGACCTGTTCTTTTTTCTGGCTCTTGTGTCTTATCTGGAATAAAATACAGCATTAAGTTAATTTCTCTAGTATAACTCTTGGAGTCAAAGGTGAGAGCCTCCAGATTTCAGGACGACTCGAGCACATTTCCTAGGGCAATCCAGGCACAGAGGTAAAGACAAAGCCTGGACCTTGCTGGGGAGAGGGGCCTAGGAGTTGGAGGAACATCTTTATAAGTGAGAAAGTGGGTTGGTTTTCTTTAAAAATCTGAGCAGTTCTAGACCCCCTGATTTAAACAGAACCTTTAGATCTCTAGGATCCACCCTATATTGCTCAAGAACTAAATAAATGAAATAAATTCTCAGTGTTGTTGAGAAATCCCTAGATGGAATATGGATACAAGAAATCTTCTAAAACATATGAAATGAAAGTACTGTATTTTAATTGCAGTTCTCATTCCTGTGTGTTTGTATCAACACATCAGCTCTATTAAAAATAGTCTCACAACACATCTGTAGATTTTAGTTTTGACACTTAAAATATGTCATCTTAGCAATCCATTGCTGAAGGCTACTTGATGTCAATTGCCAGAAGTAATTAGAAAACCAAAATTTGTTTAAAAGGTTGATGGTCATCATTCTTTGTGCCTTTACCCTAAAGATCCCAAAAGGATGCAAGCCAGAGAAATTACTTGTAATACAGAGCCTAGTGTTTCTTTTTTTAAGTTCTCTAGATTTCAGAAGCAGGAGTTGCCAGGAGTAATTTTTTTTCACAGCATGATGTGTCATCTATATGATGAAAACAGCTTTAATTATTCAGTTGATGCCTGCAAACAGTTTCTTAGTGATTGTGTCCTTTCTGTTCAAATGTGAAGTAAAACTCATTTGTGTGCTAGGTCACTAGCTGGTTTAAGTCAGCATGATCCAGCTGATTTAACTGGTATTCACTTAGAAAGCCTAGTTAAAAATACCTTTGTTCATTTAATGCAGATAAGCATTTATAGTAGTTATACAGACAAGACAATGCTGACCAATAAAAGAAACATCTCATATGATTTTCAGTGTACTGGTTTCTCTTTGATGGATGTCTTTATTTTCACTGATGGCTGTCCTGAAGAGTACTTAAAATAAGCCCTGCAGCAATTTTACATTTACAAAGTACTTGGTGAAGCCAATCAAATGATAACTCAAGAAGACTAGCCAGTGTGAAGTTTGCACTGAAAAGCCTGACAATGTATTCATTCCTAATGAAACATCTTTACTTTTTTAAGGATTTTGTAGTGCAAAATTACTTTTAAAAGCTCTATCATTTACTTGAAAATATTCAAACTGAAAATAAAAAACACGTGTTGTTCTCAGTGGAAGAGAAAGTGTCAGGAGAATAATCTATAGCAGCTTACAGATTAGTCTCCCAAGCAGACCCTGATCTATGCCTGTGTTGTGGAAGCAGATTTCTAGTTACAGGGCACCAGGTGGTCACCTATGGTTGATTTAAGAATCAAACACTGCCACAAATGCTATTAGTAGTGTGTAATGAGATTAACTCCCCATAGTACTTGCAAATATCCTTGAGGTTTTTCCCTAAAGCAGCAGAGGGCTGACACTGCCCCTTAAACAATGAAGTTTAATCTTTCATTGTTGTGTGCACATAACTCTCATTGGCATTAATAGGAGTTAAGCATGCACAAAAAGTGAAGAATAGACCTTGAAGTTTAAGCAAGCATAGGATGCTAGAGGTTTCCAACAATTTCACGAAGGATCAGACCAAAATTGTACTATTGCCACTAGATGACTTTAAGTATTTTCAGAGATTTTTATTCTTGAGGCTTAAAGGGTGATTAGGGGTTCCAAAATAACAATGAAAATTTAGTAAAAGATAAGAATAGTTAGCTGCAAGAAACAGAACCTGTGGCAGAGCTCATATTTAATTAAATGTTTTTCTTTCTGTGACAGGGTGAGCTTTTGCTTTCTTTCATTTTAAAGTAAATAGTTTTGATATGTACTGAGCATATGGGCTTTCTGGGAGTTTGGTGGGGATTTATCCAGTTAGAGATGCTCCACAGCAGTTCTTGCATGTGTAGAAGTAAACTGTTTCACTAGATGTGAGTTCTGCACCCTCCTGTAAAACCTTGCTGGGGCTGCATAAAGCAAAAAGGATCCTCCCATTATGAGTTTGCAAGAGTAGTCCTTTGCCCCTCAGCTCAGAGGCTGCCTGAACTATTTCAAGGGTCATCTGCTTCTTCCAAAAAAGATGACTTAACAGTTTGAGCCCTTGAAGATTAAAATAGGTGTTTTCAGAACTAGTTCTGTTCTTTACTGATTTTTCCTTACAAATGTTGATGCAGTGAGAAAGTACAGGGCCAGTAAAGAAATAAAATAATCCAAGCTAGACTCTTGACTGACCTCTAAAGTCTGGCCACTTTGTCATTCTGAGGGCAAGTGTTTGCTTTTTGTCACACTTGCTCATTCATTGTTTTCTGTTTTTTTGCTCCTATCAGCAGATATGGAATATCACTATTTGTTTGTCTTATATTGCTTTCTGTTATTACATTTCAACCACTGATTAGGGTAATTGCTTTGTGAAAGTTTAGAGTTTACGTATTAAAAGACTTTGGTTTTGCAGGATAATATTTGGATATGGGTTTGTATTTCCTAAAGATACTTGCTGTTTTTTCCCTCCCTCCCTGTTTGTGATGTTCTAATTACAGGATAGTGTTGACTTTTTTGGTCTTACAATGTAGTCCAATTGGTTGTACTTATGCACATCATCAGAAAATTAAAGGCCAAAGACCGGAGGGACTACTTTATGGCTTGTTTTAATTCCAGAAATGAAACCCAAAAGAGCGTTTCTTTTGTGTTGAAACAGGTGTGCCTTCTCATTTTCTTCTTTGTAAAACCTGGAATTAATTAATAGTACTTGCCTGTATTCTATGCAGAAGCAATTGATTTCATATTACATTTGCAATTTATATAAAACATCACAATGTAGAACTGCACACTTCCAGTAAAGAATCGGAGAATGAAGGTGTTTCAAGCTTTTAAGTGAGTCTTTCTCTTCGCAGAGCCAGGTCTCTGCCTTGGGGTAGAACAGTTGCTCTGCTGTTTCAGACAAGGAAAATGGTTGCTGCTAGAAAGGGACAGCAAGTTCACTTCCAGAAATTGATTAGCAACATGGCTTATATGTAAAAGCAGAATAAAAGCTTTGGGCAAGTTCTGCTAAGGAGCTGGGAAGCCGGATGGTTGCCGGGGGAAAAGCTTAAACCTGCTTCTCATTAAAGGCTTTCAAACAGAGCATCTTGTTATGTTTTGTAGTCTTTGCAGAGGCTCAGGGATATTCCACAGCTGGTAATTAGTTGATAGTAATAATACATTCAACAGAAAACAAGTTTCTAAAATGCACAAAAGTAAGCCCAAGTATTAAAAAATATAACTTTTCCACTGTAATTCAGGTATGATGATTAGTTCAAGGTAGCGAAATTAGTGATTTGTTCAGGAAATAGAAATAAAGCTGCGATGTTACTTGAGAAAGAACTTCACAGTTCTTCAAAGAGCACCACTAGGTACATTTGTTGAGATATTTTGGCAGAAAAATAAGGTTTTTCTTGTACATTATAAACATTACAGTACAAGTATCAAGAGTAGATTATGAACTGTGGAGAGTTTTTTTTTTACCCAAGAAAATGTGCTGATTGCCGGACTGTAGGAAGATTCAACCATAAATAATTCTATATACTGCAAAATGAACTATCTGATCTGTAGTGCCAGGCTGCCTGCAACAGCTTTAGTGCTTGCAAACAGATCTGTAATTCATTAATCATAGGCTGCCAAGTAGAGTAAATCCTTTCTGATTTGAATTAGGAGGAAGGATAGAAATTATATCTAAACTGAACAACTTTAATAAATACATGGCAAAGAAAATGTGCTCTAGGGAAAGAATGGATTCCCTATGTGAGAAGCCCTTATAGGTTGTACTGACTTGTCAGACTTTCAGCAAGGATGGCAGATGAACTTAAAACTCAGTTTACACAGTAATGACACCAAGACCCGAAATATCCTCCAGAGGATTTAATTGGAGCTGTTGGGTTTGGTTTCAGCTGCCTTAATGATGAAAGCCCATTAGTAAGAAGGCTGCAACAATTTAGAAATGATCGAAATTCAGATACTTCTGCCTAAAGAGAAATAACAGACTGAAAAATGTTTTCAGGTAGAGATATCTGTAAAAAGGAAAGGCAGACTTCTGAATTATTTTTTTCCTGAAATATTCATTTCAATATTTATCCCTTTGCTACACATTTTAAATTTACATCAGCTTTTCCCTGATGCTCCTGTGCTCCATTTTCCTTATGAAAGGTGGGAGTTGCGGTGAAGTGTACAGAAGCATCTGCAGAGTGTGCTGCAGAGAAGAAGAAAAAATTCTGAGCAAGCTTCCCTTCCCTGGCAGTCAGGATGGTGGGGGCAGAACGGCACAGCCAGGCGCTGCAGCACAGGAAGGTGAAATAAAAGGATGTAAAAAAAGAGTTTTTAGCAATGGCAACATTTGAAAGGAAGTAAAATAAATTTAACTGAGGTTGTTGGGTATTTTTTGAAATATGGGAGGGATCTTGATTGTTTGGTTAAAGACCACTAAGGAGAAACATAATTCTGATGTTTCCTATCTTGTTTTTAACAGCAGATGTTTATAATCAGAGAACCTTTTCGATTCCTCATTGAGCTCAGTGACAATTTCCTATGGAATACATTTAGATTTGAGTTAGATGCTGTGCTAATTATTGGAGATCGGCACAATCATATTTTGTTTTAAAAGGTAATTAAAGTAAATCTCATGGTTCGGAGTTTTTTTCCTGCTAAAATCAGCCCTTGCAAAAAGTGCTAACTGTGTTTGATTCACAAATTTGCTTAGCATTTTTAACAGCCCAGTAAATGATTTTGTTTGTAATGTGAATATATCAGTCCCTTGGTATAACAAAGAACATGCTTCCAACCAGTCCTGTGACTTATGATATATGGTGTGTTCAATAAACAGTGAAGTATGAGGTAATGTACCACAGAGGTATTGAGAAATAAGTAGCGGGTTTTTTTCCAAATAAGATTTTATTTGGCTATTTGACAGTTGGGATATGAGAGATTGCTTTTCTGAATAACTGAGTAAAGTTAAAATATCACATTGCAGGACCTATTGTAAATAAATTGTAGTGGGATGTGGTCTGTTCTGCTCAGGATTATTTTAGTTTCTGGGTCCAAGATATTTTCCAGAGGTAAAAGAAGAAATTTCCTTCTTTCTAGACAGAGAAGGTTCTATGTGGGAGAGGTTTGATGTTGTGCAGCTCTGCTTCTCTCCCTGGTTAGTAACACTCCCAAATGCAGTTTCAGATGAGGACTTTTACTGACCTTCAGTACTGATGAGTCAGCTCTGCATCACTGCAGTCTCCCATCGTGGTGTGTGTTGGCTGCCATTGTCTATGCAGTACTAGGGCAATGTGCTGTGCTGCTGAAAACTAAATCTCCAGGTTCACAAATTAGTTCTGTGCATCCTAGAACAGTCCTTGCCATTAGCTATGTAATTAAGATGTAAGCGTAGGAGAGAGATTAATGAGAGGCAACAAAAGGATTACAGCTTAAAAATATAGGGCTGATTGTGGTACACATGCCACTATCGTGCTCTTAAGAGCTTTTTAAGGTTATTACTCGTAATGGAGACGTGTAACTCAAGACAACTGCTTACAGAGAACCTCACATTTACCTACCTGCCTGCCCTCAAGTTTATGACATAAAAAAATCTAAGGGAGAAAAAGATAAAATTGCTTGACTTTTGCCTAGAGAATCTCAGTCAGATTTCTCAGAAATTTCAGTTGGCATTGGTTTCTATTTTTCTTGCCATTGGAAGCTAGAGTATCAAGGTCTGCAGTGATAACACTGTTATCGTTAGATAATATTGATATCTTAACAGTCAGGCAAGTCGTTTATGGAAGAATTTCAGCTCTGAGAAGTAGCTAAAGATGACTTAGGGAGTCCATCAAAAAGTAATCCATTATGCATAGCTTAGATTTTTAAGTATTCAGTATTTTCTAAAACTGAATAGATAGTGATGTACTTGCAGAACCAAGAGGATTGTGTAGCTGCAGCACTCTGGTTGGCTTCTAAAGATTCATGTTTCTGTTTCCACACAACCTTGGATGTTCTTTCCCTATCTGTATTTTATGAGGTTAAAATTCTTTCACACCTATCAGTCATGTTCTAAAGATAAAATTAATTGTGAAAGTAGTTGTTCAGAGTTTACAGTGTCTACAGTGTTTTAATCTACAAAACCAGTATGTGGAGATACTCCCAAACAAAATTAAGATACACGTTTCAGGAAGCCACTTTGATCTGTGAATATTTTGGAGGAAGATCCTCTGTTTTAATTATATGGAGTATTAATAAGTGCTATATATTGCCTTGAAAATAATGGAAAATACTCCATAATTCATATAAAAAGGATCTAATGACAAACAGTTAATGAATGCAGCAGTCTTCTAGCTGTCTCTGTTTCAAGGCTGGAAGGGTGATTCATGAGGAAGAAAGCCCATGTCAGACACTGGAGTTGGAAACAGGTGTCGTCTCAAAGCTGCACTGGCTACAGCCATGCTGTTGAACAAGGCAGTTCTCATGACTAGGGACATTGCATGGCTCTCTAGTAAACAGATGCTTCTCTTCCTTCACTTTCTGCTCAGATATTGAACTGCTCAGCTATCTAAACGTTCCTATTTTTCCCCTCCTTCCCATAATTACAGGACATAATTTCTTGGATCATACAGCTGCACTCCTGTGTCTGGAAAGTATTCCAGCTATGCCAGTTGGGATTTATGTCCTTTGCTTTCCATCACAGTGCTGCTAAATAGTGGTGGACAAGGCTTCTGGGAATTAAATTTTACCCACTATATGGATTGTAAATGACATAGGTCAATGGAAGAACAGAAATGGCAGAGTTTGGAGACAGCTGTGCCTGAGCATGGCATCAAATGAGAATTTGACTGACTACTGGATATAACTTTTTCTTAAACAAAGTCAAGGGTGAACCCATTTATTGGGAGCATTGGATTCCACTAGTGTTACAAGTTCAGTGTATAAACAGCAGATGTATATTGGGGGTATTTTGGACGATACGGGGCATAATGTGCTGCTACAGGCCTGTATGCACAATCCACCCTACGTGAGAGAGGGCAAAAACAGCGCATCCTTGAGCACTGCACGGGAAGAAACTGCATATAGATAAGCAAGAGGGAAAAATGCTGAACAGAAAACAGCAGCTGCTGTTTCCTGAGAGATGTGGAGTCTATCTTAGAGTATGTGTTCTTTAGACTTGAGTGCCAATAGAAGAAGAGTAATAGTGTGTGAACAAATGCATTTAGCCAATAGCACAATTAGGAAAGAGCACATGAACCCTGGAAAACTGTATATGAGCTGTGTACTTTTTAGTAAAGTTGAGCACTTGGACTTGTACTTCTGTGAAGATTGTCTGTGACTCCAGAGTTCCACAGCGACAGATGTAATCTTGTTTTCTTTGACTCTGATTTTATTGAGGTCTTCAGCAGTCTTGGTTTTAAATTTTACTTCTCTCCAGAGCCTCAGTGAAATCAGTAATAAAATTACTATGGTACTTGGTTCAGTTTTTGTAGCATATTGCCTTTTTTTGGGAGATAAACTGGGTTTAGTTTAGTTTATAATATATAAACTTTTCTTGTTATTGTGCTTTAGACTTATTTGTTTTAACCTTTTTATTCAGAGTTACTTTTTGATTTTTAATGTTTTAGCAGTCCTTCAAAAGCCCTGAAATTGTAAAATAGAAAAAATGTGAAAAATACAATTTTCTGAAGGAGAGAAATTGGAGTTGAAAGCAATAATTTGCCCTGACAGGAACAGATATTAGTGAAAGACCAGCAGTTTGCTTCCTCTTGACAAAAAGCTGTATTTTGACAGCAAATTAGATGTCACACAAAGTTGGCAAACATGCAAGAAGTCAATATTTAGTGTGAAAAGATAATACTAATAGTCTATTGATGAACAGGATGTGTAGAAGGAAGATATAATGCCTTGAATTTACTTCAGGATATTTCAGTGGGAATGGTCGCAGAGCAGTGAGGTTCTCTGCAGTCACAGAATCACAGAATATGCAGAGTTGGAAGGGATCATTGAGTTCAACCCATAGCCCTGCACAGGACCATCCGCAAGAGTCACACCATGTGCCTGAGAGGATCGTCCAGCCGCTTCTTGAGCTCTGTCAGGCTGTGACCACTTCCCTGGGGAGCCTGTTCCAGTGCCCAACCACCTTTTAGGTGAAGAACCTCATCCTGATATCCAACCTAAACCTCCCCTGACAGAACTTCAGGCCATTCCCTTGGTCCTTTCACAGGCCACTAGAGAGAAGAGATCAGTGCCTGCCCCTCCTGTTCCCCTCACAAGAAAGTTGTAACTGCAAGAAGGTCTCCCCTCAGTCTCCTCTTCTCCAGGTTGAACACACCAAGTAACCTTAGCTGCTTCTTTAACATCTTCCCCTCAAGACCCTTCACTATCTTTGTTGCTCTCCTTTGGATGCTCTGTAATGGCTTAACATCTTTCTTATTTTGTGGTGTCCAAAACTGCATACAATATTCAAGGTGAGGCTGCCCCAGTGCAGAGCAGAGCAGAGCGGGACAATCCCCTCCACTTGTAGTTCTTGCAGCAGCTCCTAGCTCAGCTTAGTTCATAAGATTGCAAGTACTAGAGATTAAAGTTTGAGGAAGAAAATATGAATTATGAGAATTAGTGCAAACAGGTCGTCTTGCTGTCCTTCACTGCTGTTTAAGAGTCCTGAGCAAGGATTGGTGAACTGGCTTCATGTACAGCTGGAGGCAAAATCTTGCAGTCATTGTTCAGAATGCACAATCATCTTCTGTCTAGCCTTCCAATTTCAGGGCTCCGTTATTACCTGAAAGTATAAACTTAGGTGAGATCTGACAGATAAGGACTTACCCAGGAACAAAAATAAAATTATATGCCTTATTTTATTAAATGTGATCTTAAAAATCAAAAAATGCAATATGCTGCAGGACATTGCCTCTCAGGACTTGTAGTTAATAAATTGTTGAAAGTCAAATGTGGGTAGGAAAAACATTTAACTATCACCAGGCTGCAGTGGAACCATATGAAATTTGAATATGAATTACATTTATTTGTGTAGAAGGAGAAAATAAAACAAGGGTTTATGCTTTCTGGAGAGTCACAACACAGTTCAGTATTCCAGCTGATCAGATGCAAGAAAGATTAACCTAACTTTGCAAAGACAAAGCGTAATCCTCTATAAAAAGCATGTAGTATTAGATACGAATCTGAACTAACCATTGTGTCCAGAGCAAGCAGTTATAAATGATGGCAATGAAAACAGTCACACTTTGCAGTCAGCATCATTCTTCCAAGTCCTTGTCACCATCAGAGGGCTCAGCAATGTTAGTAGAGCTGACTTTTTGTTCACAGCTGTCACGCCAAGTTGTCATCCTAGCAGGTATATGGATTTTATTTTCACATAGAAATGTGTAAAGTACTCTGATATTCACACAGATATGTAAGAATTCTTGCTGGAAAAAATTATTATGCCTCCCTCACAGGCATCTTAAATTTAAGAAGCCTTTGGGCTGAATTGAGCCCTGGAGGCACTGAGTCTATATTCTGTGGTATAAATTAATTTACTCCTGTGTTATGCACTCCCCATCATGTCAGCTAGGCTGACTGATTACCCTCTGCAGCCACCAGCATCACCTGCAGGGCTTTCAGACAGTTCCTGGAAGGGGTTTTCTGAAGTCCTGTTCTCACAGTCCAGTGCCTGGGCGTTATATAGGATGTATTTCTCCATCAAGTCTGCAAATAATTTTCTTCTTACTTGCAAATACAAAATTCCAGATTTTTACAATGTCAGAATTTACTTCAGTGACCCTATTAAACCCACTCCCTTGCTTAATGCTGTACGCTTACCTATTTCTCCAGCTTGCAGTTTAGTTCAGCAGAAAGCTTAGCGTGTTTGGTGGCCCTGTCTCAACAAAGAAGGTGGAGATGATGGAATGTTCCATATAATTTATGCAAGATTTCTTCAGATAATTAATAATATTCTCTAAAAGGGGATCTTGATCCTTTCTCTTTCGTCTGGAATTTTTTGTTGCAATGTGGTGCCTCCGATAGTGTGGGTGACTAGGGGCTGGTCACAATTACAGCATTATTGACAATTTATACCCACAGATCTTTGTATTGAAAACAAGCAAAAATAGATTTATTCAGTTAGTATAAGACATAATAACCTTCAGATGGCCAGTCATCAGACTCTGAGTACTCTAATATAGAACAACCATGATGAACAGAATGTTAACACATCTGGTTTTGGAGGACAAATTTGATGTCCTAGAAATAGAAGATGAAACTAGAGCAGTTTAAAATTATTTAAAATGTATGAGTTATTTGATTACTGTTGGCTAGGCAAAAAGCTCCTATTTTCCAAAGGAAGTTATTGCTTTAAAGGTATCATGTGCAATGGATATGATAACCTTCCAATAACCTTCATCCAACATGGTAAATTTGAAACAGATTTTGCTTGAGATGATTCTTGAACTTCAGCTATTGTTTCCCAGCATAACAACTGACAAGCCCCAGTACTATCTTTCAGAGTCTTAGCAGCCCAAAGATCATGCTCCATATGGCCTCTTCTTCAGTGGTGAAGACCCTTGTTGTATTTTGCAGGCTATTTGTTACTTCTGGTTTTGCTGAAGGTGTATTTTCTTCTACTGGTTTAATTGAATGTAAAAGAATGTCTGATTTGCCTATACCTTGACCTTTAGCTCATGGATGCATAGAATTGGAGTGTCAAACCCCTCCTCTCTTCCCCCACTTCTCCTCCTATACACTAATAAATACAAAACCATTGAGTTAATAATATTTTTCAGTCATCCAGCTCTTGCTTACCATGAATGTAAAAGCAAAAAAGACAAAAGCTTTGAAGCTGTTACTACGCGTGGACATCAATAAACAGGGCATTGTCCTGAATAGGTATTAAAATACACCAAGCAATTTTCTGCCACCTATACCTAGAAAAGTGGGAAAAGTTTACATGTTTCTGCTCCTCAAACGCAGCGTTGCCCTATTGGGGAAATGTCTTTTCTTCAGTGAGAGTATTTGTCTGCTAAAAATGTTTTCTCAGGCTTTAAAAAAGAACTCCAGGAATGGATGTTTTATGGTTCATTTGGAGGATTTTTCTCCCCTCAATATTCTCTCCTCAGTGTCCTCCACAAGACAGAGGCACCTGAGGGGACTGTGTATTGGAGTTAGTTACAGGTGCAGAGCACTGAACGTTTCTAGCTGCAGAGAGTTCATTGCTTATTCATCGCTTGTGGGAAGTTTCATTAGCCAGCCTTGCAGGCTGTACCATCCATCTGTTAATACCACCCAGCTCGGTGACTGATGTAACACAGCAGTCATGTATTTCGGTGGCAAAATGACGTTTCAAGTTCTTTGCAATGAAAAACAAGAGATGTTTAAAGTTGCCAAAGAGATGTGTTTGAATGCCAGCTCAGGTGTCAAACAGTTACCATCTTCAGAGAGAAGGAATACCTTCACCCTTTCTGCCAAGAATCACTTCAGGTGAGATTTACCTCCTTCCTCTGTGTTTACTTTGTGTGGGAATAGCATTGACGGGGAGCAAGTGAGTGTTAATGTCCACCTGGAGTGGCAGGAGAAGCTGATGGGACCCCCTCTGTTGAGTAACTTGTTGCCTACAACATGCAAATCCATGGGCTGGGGTTGCACAGGCATGCCCAGTAAAAGTGTGTCACTAGTGATCCTTGGTTAAACAAGACTTGAAGGAGAACTTGATTTCTCTTCCTTGCCATTCATTTGCATTTTGTGTTTGCACAAATTTAACATAACTAAAAATGGGCCTCATGTTCACGCTGCTTAACTGATCTGAAAAGATCAACTGTGCAAGTTAAGAATTCTGCTCAGTCACTTTTCTAAGAAGTATTACTGACACCATCCCCGTCTCAATAATCCTAAGATGAATGTCATTGATATTTGGCTGAGTAGGGGAGCAATAGCATCCTATGGCCATAGGAAATGGGGTGATGCATGCAGAAATCACCCTTTAAGCAACTGTCTCATACTGTTTACTTCTCTCTTCTGGTTCTGAATCAAACAGCTGCCAAAACTCTTTACTCATATAGGGTATTAATTGGAAGCTTTACTTAATAAAATCAAAAGATGATTTCTTCCAAACATGAATAATATTTATATATGAAAGATATAAAGCCCCGAAGATAGGGCTTAGATTTGCTTCCCAGAAACTATAGCAGGTAAAATCTTTCCACTTAACCACTTCTGTGTTGTGACCTGAAAGTTCCTTCCTTTCTTCCTGTGTCTCATGACAGAAATGATCTTTCACATGCACAGAGAGTGGCTGCAAAAATCCAATAGAGTTAAAGCAATCCCAGATCTTCCACATAAGTCTCAGATTCTCCCACTCCATCTGTAATTTAGTAAGTTGCAGTCTCTTGCCAGTTTGTGACATGCTCTTGCTGAGCTTTCTGCTCCCACGCTGTGATAATTAATTTCTGTCTGATAAAACTGTTCCCGTGGGAGACTTTCCTTCATTCCAGCTGAGCATCTCAGGGTATCAACCTGGGCAGCAAGCCTGTGTTGCTCTTACAAAATTGCAAATAGTTTTAAAAAGCTTTTTCTTTTTTTTTTTTTCACTTCTCAAGCAGTGACATAGGACCATGTTACTGATATCAGCAAGTAGCTGCAAACTTCCCAGGTGTTCTTTGGGATGGAAGCCCTTGTAGTGACTCACACAGTGCCAGTGCTGGGTCCCCACCCTGTATGATAAGCAGTAACACATGTCAGTGCCAAGGAATTGAAAAGGGAGACAGTCACACATGCATCTCTGAACGGGCACTGTGTACATGGTGCAGACCAACAGGGTTGCCTTTGGAAATCAGTCTCAAGGCCTGTGAACCCACACAAGCACTAAAGCAGGGTGATTGGCCCGTGGGAGCATACGATGTAAGTCACTACCACTGGTGTTGGTCAGCAGGAGTTGTAACTGCTCAGGTCAAATCCCTCTCAGCTATACAGATACCTGACTTAGAGCAGCTTCAGTTAAGTCCAAAGTTTATTCTTTGAGCCAGGTGGACACTGCATCTTTGTCTAACTTAGCATGTGGTTACTTGCATTTCTTTTCTGCCTGTATTTAATGTGTTAATGTCTAATGATATATGAGGCTTTTTCTGGCCTGTAGCAAAACACGTGCTCAATGCCACCAACTATTATGCAAGAAATTTCTGTGTCAGCTAAAGGGTGATATTTCTTTTGTTTCCTTAGCAAACTAGAGTCAATAAACTCCACCTAATGTCTTAATTTAAGGGAAATCTGAAAAACAACTAAAATATCAAGTCATAGAGCATCTTCTGAAGGAGTCTGCAGTAACAGAGCCATCTAGATGTGCATTCCTGTTAAACAAGGAGCAAAGCTATAAAAATAAATTGAATTGCAAAGGGTAATGCCAGAACTGGATGTTCCTGAAAGAGAGAGACCTGCCCTCCTCCCCTTTTGTAATATGTAGTCTGTCTCCTTCTTTCAAGGAAGTATAGCAAAAAGGAAACAAGAAAACTAGGTTTCTTCAAACTAATTAGTCTGACTCTCTAGGCACTGTCATGCACAAGAGAATAGACTACAACCCCCTCTCACATTTTACTTGAAAACACTATTTTTTTCCCCCTTTTCCTTCGCTTTCTGTCATTTGATTGTGAACTTGCATGCCTATAAATGTAGAGATTCTCCAGAGCATCAGCGACAGACTCAGCACAGTGGGAGCTCGGTGGGCAAGGAGGAGCAAGGCAGGAGGGTGCAGGCAGGTCAGCGAGGAGGAGGGCATCACTGCGGCAGGTAGGGCTCGCGGATGGCAGGGTTGGAAAAGGGAACCCCAGGTCCTGAGCTCTTTAGCCCAGTACCTGGAGGGGAGATGCTCTTCCCCCCTGCCTCCCTGCCACATGGCCCTGGGAGCCCTGTAATGAGCTGCAC
>JAWWES010000094.1:46108046-46124238 GCA_035583135.1 Lophotriccus pileatus
GGGTTTGTGGCCCATTACCTGGAGGAGGAATGCTCTTCCCCCCTGCCCCCCTGCCACGTGGCCCTGGGAGCCCTGTAATGAGCTCACACAGACCACAGGAGAGGGACAAGCGAAAGAGAGAGTTTATTGTGGGGTAGGGGTTTATATAGGTTTTAGGGGGATTAGAAAATAACCAATTACAGGTCTCTGGGGGTTACAGGAACCACCAATCACAGGTAAACATTAACATCCAATAGGAAGGGGTTAAAAAGGCCAGTGAGGAGACTCAGGAATTCTTCCCCGAACATTCCTGCATGAGAGATAACAGTTTTCGAAGGGAGTTTTGGGAAGGAGACAGTGACTTTACAAAACACAAAAAAGCCATTTTGAGACATGTTTAAACAACACTGAAAACGTCTGTTTCTATAACATTTGGGCTGTTTTCTTCCTTTTCTTCACCAGTCCATCTTTGACAGGACTTTTTCCTTCCTACATATGATAAATCCATAGCCACAGGGGGCAGTGTGAGAATGGCTGTCTGCCTGTCCTCTCACACGGTGCCCTCAGGCATGCAGAGCTTCTTTCAGCCTGACCATCCTCAGCCTCGTTAATTTTTGTCTCTTGACAGGGGAGTTTTTCTAAGTTGGCAGATAGGTAACTTGTTCTGTGTACCTCATATTCCCTTTTAAGCCCAATTAATTATATTAATTGTTGAATATTGCACCAAGCAGCCAAGCAGTTTGCTCAGAAGGGACAGGTCTTCTGGGTTTTTAGACTAATTACCAGTCTGGATTTCTGAATGACAGTACAGCTTCTAATTAATCTCGCTGCAGTTCTCACAGAAAGAGAGTCTGATAAGAACTTGCCAACTAATGTAAGGAAAAAAAAAATCAGCAGTCCTGTTGTGTTTTTCTGGCATCCACTCCCAGTCAGATGAATATCACTACTAACTACAGAAACAGACTAAGTGTGAAAGGCAGTGGGTTGCAAGGCTCCTTCAAATTTGCACCTTCAAATTTGCACAGACTTTAATTATTCAGGATCCAGATGCTATTTGTATGCCCTTTCACTCTTGTTGCCTGACATCGCTTGCTACGGTTTTTGTGAGTAGGAGGAAGACAAAGCAGGACAGCGCAGCAAGTGTCCAACCATCCCCACAGGGAACTTTGCTTACACCAGGATGGTTGAATTTAATTTCTTATCTTTTTTCTTCTCTCTGTGCTTGCAGGTCAGAAGATTCTTCACCACAGAAGTGATATCTTAGAAACTGTAGTCCTCATCAATCCCTCAGATGAAGCAGTTAGTACTGAGGTAAGTCAGAAATACTTCATTGGACCCCTCATAAAAGCTCCCCTCATAAAAGCTCCATTAAGTGGACATGATGAGAGCATTTAAGTAGAGGTAGTTTAGATGATTACAGAGAATCAGTCACTGCCTTCCAGCTTAGTGACTGAAATTCCAGTACTGTCTTTCAGAGGTGTAGCAGACTTAGAGCAGGTCTTAACTCTGAGTGAAAAGGCATATTAGGAGCAAATATGAAAAACATCAGGCACCCCTGGACCTTTTTCCTGGCTTCCCAGACTCCTGACAAATTGTCACAGGCTTAGGAAAGAAACATGCTTCTGGTCACAGCATTCCTTTTGTCATAATGCACCAAATTCTCTTCTTGATGAAGCGGAGGCAGCTGTGGTGCAGGTGCATCTGCTTTTCTTCTGATTTTCCATTGTTTGTTATCTCTGGATGCCTATTTTACATATGAAGACAGTGCCTGAAGGAGCCCAAGAACAAATTTGGGTCTTTGAGAGGAATTACCAACTAGTGACTCTGTGTTGATCTATCTGTCCTTCAAAAAGCATGTGACATGATGAATGGACTCTGGAGAATGCCCACAAGACGACTGCCAATTCCTTATGAACTCAGTAGAATCAAAGAACTGATTGTGTAGCTCAAAGACAAAAATGGTGTGTTTAGCTACTGCAACTGAAGGTTGAAATAATAGGGATAATTTGGTTGCTAGTCTGTGTTGGGAAGCACTGCCACAATATCATTTCTGTTGGGAAATGAAGTGGCTCTGCTTGTGGTACATAGTAAAAAAAATCTATTTTGTTACCAACTTTAAGTAATATTAAATGTAAACAGAAGGAATCCAAAATAAATGAAATTTCTGAAGTTGTAAAGATTTAAAAGTCATCTTAGTTAATGGCAGCTCATTCACCAAAAAACAGTGCGTGAAAATCTGTTACAAGCCACTAGAAGTGGTTGGTAAGGACAAGGGTTCCACCTGGGTAGCAGCACTCAATACGTTTATTCAGACTATAAGCCTATAATGTGTGTGCATGTGTGGAGGAGTAGGAGAGCCAAAAAAACTGCCAAAAGCAGGGAAATGCTATTTCTTTCTCTGTTGATTGTCTTTTTTTTTTAATGGATGACCACATGGAAGAACATGATTTGAGGCCCATTAATGACTTCTGAACCCTGGCCTTACTCCTTTGGCTCTGGAACATCTTTGGCTACGTTACTGTTAATTTCATCCCACTTGACTGTGGGAGCCAATCTTTTCTTTGCATTCATCTTGCCAAACTGATCACAGTCAGAAGGTACAAGCTGAGATTTGAAGTTGGCTGGCTAAGCAAGGCTCTGACTGGACATAATCCAGAATGAGACAATAAGAAAGGAGTGGAAGAATTAAATCAGAGTTTGAAGCAGACATGCTCTGCCCACTATGGCAAATACAAAACTTAGTTTCACATATCAAGAAATTTCCAGATTGCATCTGGGGAGACAGTGATATACTGTGAAGCTCTAACTTCACCAGAAGGGGAAATGAAATTATTCATTCAGAAAAAAACAAACCAAACTAACTAACCAACCAACCAACCAAACCCTAAATCAACAAAAAAAATGAAATAACAACAAAAATGCACCCCTCCCTCCCCCCAGAAAAAGTCCCAAACAAAATCAAGGAAAAACAGAAAGAAATATTATATTCCTGCTATTCTGGCTGCTAGTAGCCATACCTAGGGGTAGTTCAAGAATGGTTCTGCCTGAAGGTCCTGTCATAGTCTGTCAAATGCCAAAATAGCTTCTGAAGAGAGAGGCCCAAAGAGAGAGTGGTTGAAGTTTTCCAAAGAAGTTTCCTGAAAACCCCAGGAATATGTACTTCCTTCTTAGGAAGTCCCCTCTCTGTTGCTCCTGTGACTACCATAGGTCTGGGAAAACATTGGTCTGCTGATGTGCCCATCTCTGTTCACACTCCATCTTTACCTCCATTTTGACTGAGGTTACCTCTGGCTTGTGCACTTCCTTCAAACAAACAATTAACCAACAGTTAAACTGAAAAAAATCATCACTTTGCAGTATTTGTTATGAAATTGAGTGATCTTGAAATCAGGAGACAAATTTCTGCTAGTCCTTCAGGAAGCCTTGCTTGTACCCAGACACAGAATTTACGCATATTTTTAAGGTCTTCCATGTGTATCATACATCAGACTCTGTAATCTGAAAGCATTTATTTACTTTTTTTTCTTCACATACTTTGCTAGCTCTACACAATGTACTTTATCATCAATTAGTAAAATAGGTTGAAGGGGAATTATGTGACAGTCCCATATCAGTGATTCACAAGTCGGGAAATAGTTTTGCTTTTGCAAAACCTGGTGAGTTTACACAAAAGTTGCCAGAGTGATGAGTACTGCCAGCAACAACAGAAAACATAGAAGAGGAACCCAGTTCTGATATGGTTTTAATACAGCTAAAACAGAGAAAATTTGAGCGAGGTATATCAGACAGATGGCTGCACTTGTCTATATTTTTGTCTACAATAGAAATAGATACACTCAATCCATCAAGAATATTTTGGAATTTTTAGTTAGTTCAATCGGTGACAGACCAGCATTAGTCCTACATTTAATTAAAGGAACTTTTTGCTGCGTGGCATCAGGGTCACATATTTAATAAAATAACAATGACAATTTGGTAGAGTTGGGATATTCTTTTAGATATAAACTCTCCAGTGTCTCTCTTTTCCTTGTACTGAAAATGTGAGTTGTTCAGCAGAGATTCAGGTTAAGCCTTCCTGGCTCAGCCTCCCAGGCATTAGCAGAAGTTTTTTAGAACAGCTGATTGCTTAACAATTAATATAAAAAATTGAAAGAATGTCTTGCAAAAAGAGATGAGGTGATTATGTCATCTCCATGGAGATCGAGCTTGGATGCAACATCATGTGGAGTTGTCCCAGATGGATTCTGCTCATTTGCTCATTTAGTTTAGTATGTGGATAGCCTTGTTCTACAGTCACTATTCATTTAATAATTTAATTTAATTTAATTTAGTTTAATTTATTTTCTCCTTAAATTTTCAGTTTTCCTAAATACTTTTGAAATATTTGCAAAATATTTATTCAACAGTACAGAATCTTACATAGGTTTTATTTATTTTTGTTCTGAAGTTGAATTCAGCCAATAGAAATATACTGAATATATGTATTTCTCTTAGCATTTTCTTACTACCCTGGGGGGTAGTGAACAAAAATGATTAGTAAGTGTAGTAGGGTCAAGTAAAGTAACAAGCATCTGCTTTTAAATAGTTTACCAAGTTTGTCCTGATACAGTGCTGTTAAAGGATACCAATAGTTATACTATTATTATGTTTGTTCATTGAAAAGAATTTTTTTTCATTCAAATTGTATTCTGTTCTGCTTCTTGATGTTTTTTCCATGTCATTAGTTTGGTTTATTCTTCAGACTTTCTTTTTAATTGCATCTAGTCCCTCCTTTTTTCCCTTTTTCATCTTTCTCATTGTCTTTCGTAAACAGCACTGTACTTGATAATGTTTTGACAGTCCTGCTCCAGACATTGGTTTTAAATCTGGAAAAATAAACTGTGTGCTCTCAGTGGAATGCAGAAACACATAGTAAATCCCATTATTGATGTATTTCTCTCCTTCACTCTAGGTGCGCTTAATGATCACAGATGCTGCAAGGCACAAGCTTCTCGTTCTCACTGGACAGTGCTTTGAAAATACAGGAGAACTTATTCTTCAGTCAGGATCCTTCTCCTTCCAGAACTTCATTGAGATCTTCACAGATCAAGAGGTTAGCTTGGAAAAGTGTCTTCCATATGTTGTTGTGTGATGGCAGAGGTTTCTAGAATACTAAAAATGTCTCTCTGATACAGTGAGCTTAGGCAGCCTGGCGCTGCTGGTCTTTACTCTTCATTATAGGCTTTATTTCAAAACATTTGTTTATTTTACTTTAAATTTCATGTAGATTGCTTAACAAAAGCATTAGATTTTGATTTGGGGAATTAAATTACAACTTTCAGAAAGAGAGAATCAAGGGACCTTTGACAAAGGAAGGAAGTAGTGCTGTGTTTAAAGTATTCAGGTTTTTCATCCGAGGTGCTAATACAAAGCAGTCACCTGACACCACGTTCTTACGTGGTGGCCGCTAAATAATAGGTGGCATTAATAAGACATTAATAAGAGGGTGGCTGTCGGAATAGTTGTGGTTTTTTGTACCGTCTACCTGCTTAACTTCTTTATATTAGTGTTTAAAATTTGGCCAGTGAATCTGTAAAACTTGTGATTTTTACATACCACAAAGATAAGCACGAGCTATACCAGTATTTAATGCCGTTTGTTTCATGACTTGTTATTTTGCTGTCTTTCTTAATGTACTGTGTCTGAAAGCTCCCACAGGGCAGGAATCCATAGTAAACAAGCTGTCACACTTAGTTTGGCTGCTGTGTAAAGTATATATTTAAATAAACTGGATGGCTGCATCCCTAGGGATTTCGTTTCCAGTAGTAATTAGTAGCATGTCAGTGGACTGAGATTTGAAAGTTTAGCAGTGAGAAAGCAAAGTTTGCATGGCCTTATTGTATCCATGTGATCTATTCCCAGAGCCTCTTTGTTCAGCATATGTTAGTAGGTTAGGGAAAGAACTGGATTCCTGCTCTCTGAAACATGCATGATACCTAATACTCACTGGCACTTCTCAGAGTTACAAATTACAAACCCAAGCTCCTTACATCCCTAATTAGCGACACATAATTACTGTATGACTACATAGGTTGTAACTCAATGATCTCAGTCAAGAGGTCTTTTCCAGCCTAGTTGATTCTGTGATTCTGTGATAAATGCAAAACTAGGGGCAAATGCCATCATTACCATTAGGAAACAAAACCGTTGGTTTGAAAGCAGAGGAGTGGGGGCGTCGGCCATCAGTTGCAGTCGCTGAGGGATTGGCACAGTAGTGGGTGTGCAGGGCATGGGCTATGAGTAAGACTCATTTGGCTCGTCCCTGCAGCTGGCAGTGTGCTCACCAGCCAGCTGGCATGGCGCTTGGCAAGCATTGGCTTCCAGCCTATTGTTTTTGAAGCCTCACGGTCTTGCTGTTTCTACAAGTTTTCACAAAATCAAAGAAAGATCACGCTTGCCATACTGCAGTTCGTTTGTGCAACATTTTTTAAAAACTAGGGGGGAAAAAAAATCATAAAAAAGGTCTAGAAAAAAGTGGTAAGTGGTTTTTTAAGTGGTGTTAAGGTGAAAGAATTTATGTGCAGTCCTAATCCCAGTGGGCTTGCCAGTGCAAGGTTCACGGTTGGACTCAATGATCTTAAGGGTCTTTTGCAACCTAAACAATTCTATGATTCTATAAGCATGTAAGATTTGATGAGTAATGCATACAGTTGGTGTTTCTGGTCTCTGCCCATTTTTACTTCACTGGGCCAAACCTGAGCTTACAAATAAGTAAATATCCTTTGGGAGATACTCGTATAGAGTCTAACCAGAAACCCTTCTCTAACATGCAGAGCTCCCTTCATGCAATGTCTAAAAGTAGGATTTTTGATTTCTCTCATGCTGAAAGGCTGAAAATGTCATAGTCCCCTGCTTCTTCAGGAAAAGCACCTTTGTGGTTCGGGTTAGGAAACAATATTGTGTTTTCTCTGAGCAGCCAACTTGCTATTTGTCTTCACCAGCACCTTTAAAACTTAAGGATTCCTCAACAGATGTCTCTCAATGTTCACAAAGACAATCAACTTCAAGGGCACGTTTCTTTGCTCCCAGGTTGACTTTGAATTTGGAGAGTAGAAGGGGCAGTAACTTCTCCATGTTATCAAATGAGTGGAACTGTAGATATCCTTGGTGTCACCATCTGAAATGGTAACCCATTGAGACCTTTTCTGGGGCACTTCTGAACTTGCTGTTCCTAACAGTTTTGATCTGTGTCTGGAATAATCTTTCTTCAAATTTTCATTGGCCTGGACTACCAGTGTCTTAACACTGTCTGCATTACGCATGCCAACTTTTAGGAGCAAACAGTCAGAATTTAGAAGTATGGAGCATAAATCGAGATACAGTATAATATAAATGGGAGAGGACTAACCCCAAACCTTGGTACAGTATATTCATTGTCACAGTATATTCATTATCCCACTGTATTACCATATGATTTTTTTTATCTAGGCAGAAAATTGTCTCTGTATGATAAATAGTCTTTGTCCAAGTTATCTCCTTATGTATGCAACAGACTTGGATTTATTCATTCAGAGGAAGTGATTTTTTACTGCATTTCACTCTCCCTAATAATGTGTTTCCAACCCTGACCATAGACACCTCACTGAGATCCTAAATCCACTTCAGAGCTGTAGTCTGTGCTGCCCCTCTTTTCTTATTTCTCCAATAGACAACAGCAATGCTTACCCTATTTTCCTTATCTTTCAGCCTTTTCTCAATTTTTTTTTTGTATTTTTTTTTTTCATTTTCTCTCTTTTAGATAGGGCCATGTTTAATATAGGGGTGAGATTAATTTATACTCCTGTCAAATGGTTTGGATACTCGACAAAGGATGACAAAGGAATATAGAAAATATTTATTTTCAGCTTTATTTATCTGTTGGTTGGACTTTAAAAGAAAAAAAAAAAAGCCACTGTATCTTTGTTGAGTCCTATTTTCGGAAAATGCGGAAAATAAGTTATGTAACACAAAGAAAGGAAGTGAGACCTACACACAGAGAGGCCCAAAGAGATCTAATGCAATCAAACTTCTTTAATATTTTATATATTTATTTCTGCTGTTGATACAGCTTGTGGTCCAAGAATTTCCAATTATTCAGCTATAGTATAATCCTTATGAAAACTGTTCTTACAGCTTGAACTGATATTTGAGCCTCTGCAAAGAAGGCTACGGTATTCTCCATGATGATGTGCTGGCATGTTTTCCACTGACATTTTATATCTGAATTACTTCTTTAAAGAGGTTTGGTGCTCTCTTTGTGAAGAGCAAATAGAACACAAATGAGCCACATTTAACTGAATTGTCAGTTGAAAAAAAAATCACATGAAAGTATCTGCAGAACTGACATAAGGTATAAAATACATCATATTTTTTCATGTTAGTCTACTTATCTGGGACCATCAAATTCTGCTTTTTGAGTTCAGACTGGAATAGAAAACAGCTCTTCATACTATGGCATAGAAATTCTTATTTTCTATGCCTTTATTGCAGCAGTTGGTGTTGATACTAGGATATTAATAAATGCTCTCAAAATTAATGGAGTTGCTCTAGATTTCAAATTTTGTGGTCCATGAGTTTTAAATCAAACTAATGACAAGAGCATTTTTAAGCCTAATGTTTTTCTGGTTCTTTCTTTAGCCCTGTACCTTGTAGTCTCAGAAATACAAAACTTAAAATCATAGAATTGTTAAGGTTGAAAAAGACAGATTCACATAATTTGGGTTGGAAAAGACCTCTAAGATCATCGAATCCAACCCTTTCCCAGCACTGCCAAGTCTTGTCACTAAACCATGTCCTCAAGCACCACATCTACACATCTTTTAAATCGCTGCAGGGATGATGACTCCACCATTTGCCCAGGAAACCTGGTCCAGTGTTTGACAACCCATTTGGGAAGAAATTTTCCCTAATACCCAATCTAAACTTTCTCTGGTGCCACTTGAGACTGTTTCGTCTCATCCTGTCAGTTTTTACTTGGGAGGAGAGAACAACCCCCACCCAGCTACAGCCTCCTTTCAGATAAGCTTACCCCTTCAGCCTCCTTTTCTCCAGGCTAAACAACCTCAGCTCCCTCAGCCACTCCTCAAAGGATTTCTGCTCTTGACCCTTCACAAGCCCTTTTGACCTTCTCTGGACACACTCCAGCATTTCCAAGGTCTTTCTTGGAGTGAGTGGCCAAAAAACTTGTAGCTGTTTCCATCTTTGAAGTAATAACTCATTTCTAAATCATGGAATCACAGAATAGTTAGGGTTGGAAGGGACCTCTGGAGTTAATCCAGTCCAACTCCCTTGTCAACATGGGGTTACCTACAGCAAATGACACAGGAATGCCTTCAGGTGGGTTTTTAGTGGCTCTGGAGAGGTAGACTATGTGACCTCCCTGGACAGCCTGTTAGAGTGCTCTGCCACCCTCCATGAAAGTTATTCCTCATGTTGAGGACCTTGTTGTGTTTCAGCTTATGGCTATTGCTCCTCATCCTACTGCTGGGCGCCACTGAAAAGGGTCTGGAGCCATCCTCTTGGCACCTGTCTTTGAAATATTTATGTGCATTAATGAGATCCCCTCTCAGTCTTCTCTGGACTAAACAAACCCAGCTGTCATGGTCTCTCCTCATAAGAGAGATGCTCCAGACCTTGATTATTTTTGTGGCCCTCTGCTGGACCTTCTCCAGTAGCCTCTTGTCTTTCATGAACTGTGGAGGCCAGAATTGAACACAACATTCCAGATGTAGCCTTACTAGGGCCAGGAAGAGGGGGAAGATCACCTCCCTCGACCTTTTGGCTGTGCTCTTCCCAATGCACTCCAGGATACCATTGGCCCTTCTGGCCATGGGGGCACCCTGCTGGCTCATACTCAACTTACCATCCCCCAAGATTTCTAGGTCTTTCTCTGCAGAGCTGCTTTCCAGCCTTTGGTCCCCAACCTGTACTGGTATTTGGGGTTATTCCTGCCCAGGTGCAGGCAACCCTACACTTGCCTCTGATGAGCTTCATTCTCTCCTCCTAACTCTCCAGCCTACCCAGGTCCCACTGAATGGGAGCACAGCCTTCAGGTATATCAGCCACTCCCTCCAATTTCTTATCATCAAAATTGCTGAGGGTACATTCTGTCGCTTCACCCAGGTCATTGATAAGCAAGTTGAATAAGACTGGACCCAGGGGTCCCTGGGTCCCTGGGGAGTGCCATTGACTACAGGCCTCCAACTGGATTCTGCTTCACTGATCCTGAGCCTCTAAGCTCTGCCATTCAGCAGTTCTTGACCCACTTCACTGTCTATTCATCTAAACCTGATGCCTACTTATGGGAGACAGTGTGAAAAGCCTTGCTGAAGTCGAGGTAGACACTCTTGCACTGCTCTCCCCTCATCAACCCATCCTGCCATACCATCACAGAGGGCTCTCAGGTTGGTCAAGCATGATTTTCCTCTTGTTGAATCCATGATAATGACTCCTGATGACCTTCTTTTCTTCTACATGATTCGTGATGATCTACAATGATCTGTTCGATCACCTTTCTAGGGATAGAGGTGACATTGACTGGCTGGTAGTTTTCTTCTTGCCCTTTTTAAAGGTGGGAGTAACATTGGCCTTCCTCCAGTCATCAGGCATCTCTCCCGTTCTCCATGATTTTTCAAAGATGATGGAGAGTAGCCTACCAACATCTGCCAGCTCCCTCAGCACCCATGAGTGCATTCCTTCAGAGCCCATGGATTTATGGGCATTAAGTCTGTCTAGCTGATCTCTAACCCAACCCCCTACGACCAAGGAAAAGTCTTCCTTTTTTCAGCCTTCTTCTCTTATGTCCAAGGTCTGAAATTCCTGAGAGCCAACCTCAGCAGTAAAGACTGAGGCAAAAAGGCATTCAGTAGTTCCACCTTCTCTGTGTCCTCCATGACCAGGACACCCATCTGATTCAGCAGTGGCCCTACATTTTTCCTAATCTTCCTTTTGATGCTGATGTTCTTGTAGAAGCACTTCCTGTTGTCCTTCATAGCCCTTGCCAAACTCAATTCCAAGTGGTCCTTGGCCTTCCTCATCACATCCCTTCTTACTCTGACAATGTTCCTCTAGTCCTCCCATGTGTCCTGTCCCTTTTTCCACATCCCATAAATTTCTTCCATTTGAGATTTGCTAGAAGTTCATTGTTTATCCATGCCGGTCTCTTGCCTCCTTTGCTTAATGTCTTGCCCATGGGAATACACTGGTCTTCAGCTTGGAGGAAGTGATGCTTGAATATTGACCAGATCTCTTGGTTTTCCAGAGCCCTAAACCATGGGATTCCTCAAAGTAGGTCTTGGAAGAGGTCAAAGTTCAGGATTGTAGTCCTGCTTACTTCTTTGCTTCCTCCACACAGGATCCTGAGTTCCACCATCTCATGGTCATTGTGATGAAAAACTCTTCTGCAGGCAGCATTGATAAATCTGGGAGCAATATTGGCTTTTAAGGAGCCAGCCTGCAGAAAGACCTGCAGTAATGGCGGTGTGGTGCAATACACCCCGTGAGAAAAGGACAAAGGATGGCTGTTAAGAGGTTGTGCTTTGTCCTTTAGATATTTGGCTGCTCTTCTGGTTGAACTGGGGTATCAAGCAGACTCATGAGCCAATGGTAGAGATGTAGTGGCAGTGCAGGCTGCATTAGCCTCATAATCCTCATACCCTCTCAGTATAAAAGTTTGTACCATCCTTGTATAAAGGGTGGAGGAGAGATGAGGATACCTTGGGTGCTGTTGTCCTTTGGGCAATAGTGACCAGGAACAAGGTCCTCCTTTATGTTTTAAAAAATACAGCAGTGAACTAATTGTAGTAACAGGTTACGTTGGCTTCTTTGGCTACTTTGGATGGGTACTTACCGCTACAGAAGTAAATTGAAAAGGTTTTATACAATTGATCAGGAAACATTATGTTCTGGCATGACTGTAATTGAAAAAAATGAATTTGTGTGCATCTTCTTGTGTTTTTGTTTTATAACCCTAGATTGGTGAATTATTGAGCACCACACACCCTGCCAACAAAGCCAGCCTAACTCTTTTCTGCCCTGAGGAAGGAGATTGGAAAAATTCCAACCTTGACAGACACAACCTTCAAGACTTTATAAACATTAAACTCAACTCAGCTTCTATATTGCCTGAAATGGAAGGACTCTCTGAATTCACAGAGTATCTGTCAGAATCAGTAGAAGTGCCATCACCTTTTGACATTTTGGAACCTCCAACCTCAGGAGGTTTCTTGAAGCTCTCCAAACCCTGCTGTTATATTTTCCCAGGGGGAAGAGGGGACTCTGCATTGTTTGCAGTGAATGGATTCAATATGCTTATCAATGGAGGATCCGAAAGAAAGTCTTGCTTTTGGAAACTTATCCGGCACTTGGACAGAGTAGATTCCATTCTGCTCACTCACATTGGAGATGACAATCTGCCAGGAATCAATAGCATGCTTCAGCGAAAGATAGCTGAACTAGAAGAAGAACAGTCCCAAGGGTCTACCACCAACAGTGACTGGATGAAAAATCTGATCTCACCTGATTTAGGAGTTGTATTTCTTAATGTACCTGAGAACCTGAAGAACCTGGATCCTAATTTTAGAGTCAAAAGGAGTGTAGAAGAAGCTTGTTTTACTCTCCAGTATTTAAACAAATTGTCTATGAAACCAGAACCTCTTTTCAGAAATACAGGAAATACCATTGACCCCATAATTTTATTTCAGAAAATGGGAGTTGGCAAGCTTGAGATGTATGTGCTTAATCCTGTCAAAAGTAGCAAAGAGATGCAATATTTTATGCAGCAGTGGAGTGGTACTAACAAAGATAAAGCTGAATTCCTGCTACCAAATGGCCAAGAACTAGACATTCCATTATCCTATTTCACCTCTGTTTCATCCCTGATTGTGTGGCATCCAGCTAATCCTGCAGAAAAAATAATTCGAGTTCTGTTTCCTGGAAACAGCACCCAATATAATATTCTAGAAGGACTAGAAAAACTCAAACACTTAGACTTCCTTAAACAACCAGTGATTACACAAAAAGACCTAACTGGGAACATTGCTAGTCCAGCTGTGAAACAAGCGAAGTTGAAACAACGAACAGACAGCAAGGAGAGTCTCAAGCCTGCTGCAAAGACACCACCAAATAAGCCTCTGAGAAAGGAATCTAAAGAGGAAACACCAGAGCCTGTGAAACCTAGTCTGGTACCAGAAAAGCCTCAGAAGTTGGAAAGCAAAGAAAAAGTTCCAGTTAAAAAAGAAAAACAAGCAAAAGTAGAGACCAAACCAGTAGTGGTGGAAAAAGACATAGCAAGTAAAGAAGAACAATTAGTAAAATCTGAAACTCCTGAAAAACAAAGCACAGATGTAAAACCAAAAGTGTCAAAGGAGAAGACAGTGAAAAAGGAAGTCAAAGGAAAACCTGAAGAAAAGAAAGAGGAAAAAGAAAAACCAAAGAAAGAGATTTCTAAAAGAGAGGAGAAAACACCCATCAAAAAAGAGGAGAAACCAAAAAAAGAGGACATCAAGAAAGATGGTAAAAAAGAGGTGAAGAAGGAAGAGAAGAAGGAAACTAAGAAAGAAATAAAGAAAGAAGCGTCACAAAAAGAAGCTAAAAAGGAAGCTAAAAAAGAAGAGAAGAAGGAAATTAAGAAGGAAGACAAAGAGGCCAAAAAGGATGTTAAAAAGATTCCTAAAGAAACAAAGAAGACAGCTGCTGCTTCAAATGAAGCCAAAAAGCCAGCAGCAAAGCCTAAACCACAAAAGAAAGAGGAACCTGCTAAAAAAGAAGTAATACCTGCTGGAAAGCCAAAGGAAAAAGGAAAAGTTAAAACTGTGAAGAAGGACCTCAAAATCAGTGGAACACAAGCTGCTCTTGCAGCAGCTGGGGCCACAGCTGTAGCAGCTGCAGAAATTACCACCGGTGGAAAGGAGCTTGAAGCAGAGAGATCCCTTATGTCTTCACCAGAGGACTTAACAAAGGATTTTGAGGAATTAAAAGCTGAAGAAGTAGAAACAACAAAAGAAACAAAAGTTCAAGTCGCACTTATAAAGGATGAACTGAAACTCAATGGCACAGTACAAAAAGAAAAATTGGATAATGAAGGACCTGCCGAGTCCTCTGATGAAGGCATAACTACCACAGAGGCTGAGGGTGAATGTGAACAGACACCTGAAGAATTGGAACCTGTGGGAAAGCACAGTGTTGATGATAATGAAAAGTTTGAAGATGAGGGAACTGGCTTGGAAGAATCATCTGAAGCAGGAGATTATGAAGAAAAGGCAGAGACAGAAGAAGCTGAAGAACGAGATGAAAATGAAGAAGAAAAGACATGTCTGGATGCCACAAAACTGTACATGCAAGAAACAAGAAAAGTTGCAGATGGCTCTGGAAAAATGATGACTGGAGTAGATGCTAACATTAAAGATGAAAAGTATATTGAAAAGGCAGATTACGAGGCATCCGATGACCGGGCTGAAGAAGACAGGGAAGAAGCAATAGAAAAGGCAGAAACTGAAGAGACTGAAGAAGATGAGGAAGACAAAGCAGAAGACATCAGAGATGAAGAGGAAACTGAAAAAGTAGAAGTCGAAGAAGATTATGTGATGGCTGTGGTAGACAAAGCTGCAGAATCGGGTGAAGCTGAAGATAAATATGGCTTACTCATAATTACACCAACTAAACGCTCAGAGTCTCAGTCTCCAGTAATTGAACCAGCCTCTTCTATCCATGATGAGACACTACCTGGTGGTTCAGAAAGTGAAGCCACTGTTTCTGATGAAGAAAATAGAGAAGATCAACCTGAGGAATTCACTGCTACTTCAGGTTACACACAGTCCACTATTGAAATATCCAGCGAACCAACTCCAATGGATGAAATGTCGACACCCCGAGATGTCATGAGTGATGAAACTAACAATGAGGAAAGTGAGTCACCCTCTCAGGAGTATGTGAACATCACCAAGTATGAGACATCACTGTACTCTCAAGAGTTTGGCATGCCTAAACTTTCTTCACTTCCAGATGCTTTTAATGGATTATCTGAAGGATCCAAAACAGAGGCCACAGAAGGTAAAGATTATAATGCCTCAGCTTCCACCATCTCACCACCTTCTTCATTAGAGGAGGACAAATTCTGCAAATCTGCATTCCAAGATGTATACCAGCAAAAACAAAGTGAAATCCATGGCACTGCCAAATTAGAGATCAAAGAAGATTTTGATGGAAAACATAGTTCAGTCAAGAGTCCAGCTGCCAGTTTGTCCCCTCCATCACCTGTTGCCAAAACACCACTGGGTGAACGTAGTGTGAACTTCTCACTTACTCCCAACGAGATCAAGGTCCCTTCTGAGTCTGTCCCAGTTGCTAGATTGCCCGATGTACACCAAGAAATTGCTGAGGAGCACTGTGCAAGCCCTGAAGATAAAACATTAGAAGTAGCATCTCCCTCACAATCTGCTGCTGGTAGTGCTGGCCACACACCTTATTATCAGTCTCCCACTGATGAAAAGTCCAGTCAGCTTCCCTCTGAAACCAGTGAAAAGTCAACAGAAGCACCTGTTAGCTTTGAGTTCAGTGAAGTCAAAGATGAGTCTGCAAAATGCAGAATAAGCCCAATGGATGAGCCTGTGCCAGACTCAGAATCTCCTATAGAAAAGGTTCTCTCGCCTCTACGGAGTCCACCACTGATAGGTTCAGAGACCACTTATGATACGTTTTTGAGTGCTGATTTCAAGTCTCCCGCCAGAGATTATGGAAGTCCTTCTGAGGGCAAACCTGAAAAAGAAAAATCAGCTGTTCAGATGAGCCCAGCTTCAGAAGCCAGCTCTGTGGGCCTTTTCCAAGAAAGACAGGATGAAAAAAGCATGGAGTTTATGGTAATTAAGGAAGGCTTCAGCCTGGAAAGGAAAATGGAGGATACAGAACCCATCAGCTCTCAGTCTTCACTGGTCTTGCATGAGCGGAAATTAGCAGATGATCTCTCACCGACTCAAGTAGATATCAGTCAGTTTGGCTCTTTAAAAGAAGATACCAAAATGTCAATTTCTGAAGGCACTGTGTCTGACAAGTCTGCTACTCCTGTTGACGAGGTTGTCGCAGAAGACACCTATTCCCATATAGAAGGAGTAGCTTCTGTCTCTACAGCATCTGTTGCCACTAGTTCATTTCCAGAACCAACTACTGATGATGTATCTCCTTCTTTGCATGCTGAGGTTGG
>JAWWES010000094.1:46139801-46171253 GCA_035583135.1 Lophotriccus pileatus
GATTGTGTGTGCAACATGATTTATGCAAAGGGGCAAATAGTCAAATCTATATTAATTTTCCTGGAGTGGGAAGGAGAAAAGCAGTTAAGCCAAACCAAGTTCTGTTGATTTTTCCTGCTGCTGCATTTGGTACACAGCTACTATCCATGCCTTCCTTAGGAAGACAAGCACATGCCAGAACAGCACTGGTCACTAAATTAGCCTCTCTCACAATTTGTCTCTTATTGTTGACCCTGTTCAAAGCCAGCAGGTAGGAGAGATCACCAAAGAGGACAGTCCCTTCCTTCCCTTAAGCTTCAGTTGCTAATTCATGTTTCCAATCTCTTGAGACTCAGCTGTGTCCAGGGTCCTCAAAACTCAGGGGTGCCTGAGCACTTGGTACCCCACATGGCTTGCATCACTGAGATGTGAGTACCGAGCAGAGACATGGCCCATCTCTTAGAGAAGGGGAAGAAATAAATGTGATCTGATATATAGGAAGAACTTCAAAGGGATTAAGAGTAAGATCAAAAAGGAAGCAGCAATGAGGATTGCTGGAGAATTTAAAAGGGTGCAGGTAAACTTGTTGGAAATGTGAGGATTTGCTAGGTGTGAAAACAGTTTGGCTAGACAAAACATTAGACACTGGTTGCTGTTGAGACCATGATGAAACCTGGGTGGGGAGGAGCAAGATAGTAGCTACTGGACCATGAAGAAGTACTTGGCTGAGGTATGAGGGGAAGAGGGGCATTGCTGTGCAGCTGGTTGAGCTGGTAGACTTGTCAGAAGTAGTTTCTCACTCAGGGTAAAATTGAGGGGACAGATAAATGAGAGGGCTTGGCAAAAAAATTGGCTTCTTAAGTCACAAACAGTCTAGACCCTCTGCTGCAGGTCTTGGGCTCCGTGTCCTTCATCTGGCCCCAGGAATCTGCTTTGCAGCCTGCAAAGCATTTGACAAGGAAATCATCTTCTCCCATGGGCAGAGGGGGATATGGGAGGAGATGGGGGAAAAGGCAGATCTATACTGTTTCAAGTTTATGCTTTGAACTGGGCTCAGAGCATTCCAACCCACAGTGCCTGGAGTAAAACAAGGAGGCAACCTGTAATATTCATTAACAGGCCACTCAGAGCTCACAGGGGATTGTTGTTTTTTTTTTTTACTCCTATTGCTGTAATACTTAAGTCAGAAGAAATGGAAAAGGAGGTTAGTAGTGGGGGAAGTGCAGTGTACTCTGTGAGACAGCAGGGACATGGCAGCTGGCAGCTTGCTGGAGCTCAGTTAGCATTAGCAGCCTGGCGTACCTATTAGCAGGGCGAGGGAAGGTGGAGATTGGGCAAGAAGCAGGCTCCTTGTGCTGCCAAGAAACAGAGGCCATGGAAAACCAAGGAGATGTATGTCCCTGTCTGTTCTGGCCTAGCCAGAATGGTGTCTGACAAGCAACAGATCAGGTACTCAGTGGCTAGAGGCCATGTCAGCAAGGAGGGTCTTAAAACTGGGGTGGTGTAGAGAATATCGCAAAAGCTGATGCCTGTAGAGAGAAATTCATAGAGGAATCTGAATGCAGGAGTGATTGTGAACCTTTGGAGCTATAACCCATGTTCTGATACTGACGAACTGAAATACCTGGTCAGGGAAGGGACACTATATTCTCCTGTGTCTCAGCTAGGAGTGATGACCCCTTTAAGGCCACCCACCTTTAAGGAAATCAGTCTTAGAGTGTGTTTGGCCTTCTACTCTCCCTTAAGGCTCCCTAACTTCTCCTAGTAATCAGAAAGCATTTAGACCAAGAAAGTTGAAAAAACGTTTCAGGAGACTTTTCTCAAGTTGCCAGGGAAATCCACTGCTGGCGAAGCACTAAATCATCCACTTTTCCTGGTTGGAGACAGCACTCCCTTACTGAAGTATGGGAGAAACTATGGGACCTGCTGACAAGATGGGGTGAAGGACCTCAGTGCGAAGTTGCCAAGTTCTTGGACATGAAAGAGCAAACAGGCTCTGAGTGTTTTTTCTGGGAGTGAGAAAGATATCTGGTGTGTGTTGTATCTGTGATACTTTCCTACACTTAAAAACAAATTCATGGATTTGCATGTTCTCACTGGATTTACAATGAGTTTGTGAAGTGAGTTTTATCGCTGTAAAACTAGACACATGTACAATAAAAACTACAAATGCTTATTAGACTCTCCGATAAAGCACAGTGAGACAAGAGTCCTGTTGGCATAACAAGCTGCAATTACAGCAGGGCTGTTGCTCAGGTCTCCCTACTTTGAAGGACCTTGTCCTGCCATGCTCTGCCGAAAGTTGCTGGCTGCAGCTGATGAGATTCAGTGGTGACAGGGAATGTAAGCAGGGATGGATGCTGATGCATCACAACAAATGCACCATGATCCTTTCCTCCCTTTCCTTGTGCTCTTGTGAATAGCTACATTGTTTTATGGATCTGAAGAATGAGGCATGGGACCACGAAAGGAATTAGGTCAAAAACCTCACGAAACAGTGCCCAGAATAAAAAAAGGAAACTGCATTGCAGCATGAGGCTCCTTGGTGTGTGCCGAGATGATTGTGCATGTTTCTCTAGTGACCTCAGAAATGGAGCAAAGCAGCACTAGCAAAGTCAGAAATTTTTAACATCATTACAGGAAAGGCACATCTGAGTGCTGTACAAGTGCTAACTCACTAGGCTGAAACTCTTCAAGACCAGTTTTAAAAACAGCCTAAAGTTAGGCTTCCAGCTCCATGCATAGTAGCCTGAATTTTCCAAATGGGTTGGGAAAAGAAAAAAAAAAAGCAATCAATATATGTTAATCCTCTTAGTGTTCGAAGTTCAGAGTAGCAATGGCATTTTTCCTGTGAGAAACCCCTACTGAAACAACTTGTGTTTGAAATTCTTCTCTCTTCTTTTGTTCCTTGCACTCTCCAGACCCTTCATCACAGGCAAGCTACTTCTTATGCCTTTGTTTCTTTGTGTTGTCTCTATGCCATCCTTTGCCTGGCTGACAGTAGGATGAAAACACATCATATACAGGATGAAGATTTCTAAACCACATGTGCTTTATTTTGGGAAACAGATAAAATGGGATGTTTAATTTGCATGTAGCAGTCACATATGGTCACACATGCAGCATGATTGAAGTGAAATATTAATAAGGGTGAGCACTTATGTTCACAGACAGAGGAATGCGTATCTTTGCATTCCCAGTTCCAGTACTAAGCAGATGCTTTAGCTAGCTTCCTAGCTTCCATTTCCTGCTTAGCCTTTTCTCTCAACTCTCTTTCTCTCTCAATGAGAAGTACTTGCTCTTCTTCCCACTCCTTTAGTTTCTGCTCATGTTTGGCAATGTCTTCCACTTCACATGCTGGCAGCTTTTCCTTGACAAGTTGGGTGGTCAGGGTTAACAGGCTTTCAGATTCAACCTTGCCAAGTGAATGCAGCTTGGAGTACAGCTCCTGTCATAAAAAGAGATTTGGTAGGGAGTGTGAAGGAGAGAGCCAGTCAATCACAAAATAATCAGCCACAAAATACTTCCCTATAACCAATACATCACTGTTTGCAGCATTATTATTATTATTATTATTATTATTATTATTATTATTATCTGGGCTATACAGGCCTGGTAACTATCACAGCAAAGTGTTTGATCTGTGGTAATCGGTACCATTTCTTGAAATGCTATTGTTAAGAATATTTTTTTTGAGCAATAAAATTAAATCAATGAAGTTTCAGTTTCATTAACCACTGAAAATCTGTTCTTTTTCTAAGTTCATTTATTTCACATTAACAAAGATCAGCTGACCAGTCAACCACAATAAATACAATCTAAACACTTTGGTTTTTTGTCGTACCTCAAAACCAGTTGGATGATTCGATCCACACTGCCTGCACTAGCATCCCTCTCAACATATACATGTCATTTCAAATGTTTTAACAGCATACTAAGTAACTCCCATGGTTTTTCTTCCTAAGTTACTGTGATCTGAAGGGTGACTATGCTTACACAGACTACACAACACTCCTAAGTGATATTTTTTTCAGGGATAATCTACACTGAAACTAAGAGCAGAGTAACTCAGCATGAAACTGCAGTTTTTCTTTCTTGACCTTTACTTATCTAGATTTCATGCTGCATAAATATGTTAATTCACTTAAGAAGATGAATCATCCAGTGATACTGTTTCTGGCTTTCTGGAATCTTTAGCCTGATGGCTCACTAACACTCTGACTAATTGCCTTAAAAATGCAGATACACAACCAAGGAAGAGATGACGTGGCACTGGAAGATTCTGTATCCCTTGTTCACTCATTAGTTAGTAACATTCTCCCGATTGTTCTTTCAAATAAAAGACTTTAATGAGCCCAGTACTTGCAGAAATGTTTAACGTATGTGTTCTAAAGAAAGGTACAACCATATTTCTTTCATTTGTATAAAATGTCTTGTTTTCAATTGAAGGATAATGGAAAGAAGATGTGGGAATCATTCACCTCCAAACAAAATGGCAGTTCTAGAGCCATGCAGATATCCAGATTTCCAGCTATAACTGAAAGCTTATGCATTATGCTACCGGCCCACAGCGTTCCTTTTACCAGAGCCCATGCTGGCAATAATCAGCAAAGGCCCTTCTCAGCTCCTGGTTGGAGGCTCTGCCTTGTTCTTAGGAAGGAAACTACCACATCCCTTCTGAGGCCTCTCCACTTCTCTCTCCCTTAGCAGGCTTTGTTGTGTTTTACCAGGCCCTTGAAGGTTTAAACTGGACAGAGAGCAGATTAAAGACTCTTTAAAATGCTAGACATGCAGGTCTGAGGGGCTTGGTATTTGGCTCTGTCTGGGTCTTTAATTTTATGACAAAGAATAAAAACAAAGCCAATGTCTTCAAAGCTAATGGACTAAAACCAAATTCAATAAACTTATTTAGGTGTATTAGCCTCTATTCTGTTTGAGGTATCAGTAAGTAAGTATATAAGGCATCAGTGAGAAAAGTGGAGAGACAGTACAGCTTGGGTTTGGGGAAGGAACTTGACAACAACGCTCATGTTTAGAGATTAGATGTGCAGTTTAAATGTAATGGGTTTAGATCCTTCAGACTCTTAATATTAGACTCTACCAAGGATGTGCTGAAAAGGGGCTCTATACACTGAACTTAAACAGTATGAAACTGAACTACAGAATGGCAACAAACTGGAAACTAGCAGGTGTTGTCTCCTAAACCATTATTTCTGGAACATTCCCTGCTCTTCTGTGATATATTAGTAAAACTAATTTAGGAAAGCAGAAGGCTGTATGTCCTGAAGGTACCAAAAGGGCACATTCTTAAGTGGCTAAATCATTGATTTTTATAAGTGGCCTCTAGGGCTCTGCATGCAGACAAGTTAGGGAAGGTGTTCCCAGCATTTACGTGAAATGTTTGCCCACTGATCACTGACACAGATGGAAGGAATTGCCTGAGGAGCACTGTAGTGAGTAGTCTCAGCATACAGGATCTGAAAACAGGTAATTACAACACAGTGTCAGTGTCTAGATTACAGCTCTAAAGGCTTTATCTGGAAAGAGCCAAATGCCCTCAAGTTCTGTTTGTTTTAGTGGATGTGAAGGACACGGATCCATATCTGTTAGGCTTCCATGGCTTTTTCAGGTACTTCCACAAATAGCTGTTCTGAAGGTTGGAATGAGACACTGAGTCCATTCCATGGAATATAATGGGGGAGTATGTGTATGTCTGGAGCAAATCCATATGCTTTTCCTTGTATTCTGTGATGTATGATTTGTGAAAGAGAATTGGGCATGCAGGAGGCAGAAGCAATTGGTTTTGAGCTCAAGGAGAAAGACTGGGATGTGGTGGCTAATGCAGGGCTGGGCAAAGTGCAACTGACTTGTTTTCAGCGGCAGAAGTGCAAACCCTTTGCTGGGGTTACACAGAAGAGCAGGTGATCTGTACTGGGACAGCAGCTGTGAATGCACACAGCAGAAGGCTGGTTCAGAGCTGCCACCTTCCCTCACACTTGTACGGATTTCTAGTGCACGACTCTGCCCTGTGAACGACACCTCTAAGTGTCCAGGATTAAGCTGGGCAGAGTGACTACTGCTGTCCTAATGGATTTGAGAAGAGAGTCTGAGAACTCTTTCAGGCTTGGTTGCAATGGCATTCTGAGTTGAGAGCCCCTTTTCTCATTCAGACAACCTGAAATTGTGGCTTATTGACATATAATTACTGTTGGATGCTTAGATTCCATGTAAGGGCTATGTCTTTCTCATATGCAGACTTTCCCGGTGAGATCTTAGGAGTTAAGCATTGGGTCTGTAGTTTTTCAGCTCAAAGTCAGGGCACTCACTGCCACACCAGGGAATGCCTGAAAGGGGATTAATTATGGAACTTGTGGAAAGGTTGAGGTGAGAAGAAAACTACCCTCTTGGCACTAGCTTGTCCTTGATTTGGTATTTAGGCCTTGTTTAGAGCACTCTGCATTATTTTCTTCAAGGCTAGACAATGGAGAGACAATGAGAGACACATAAAACGTCTCACTCCCTCTTTCAAAGGGCACTTGTGTTTACCTAATTCACTGTAATTCATCCAGGCATTTATTACCACATGCTGAGCACCCACTGATTCCCAAACACTTTAATTAAAAAGTTCTAACTGCCTACAAAGCAACTTTAATATCTAAAGATTAGTGGCAAAGTTGTGTAAATAAAAATTAAAGAAAGAAAAAATCTGTGTGAGGTGAAACCACAGGATACTTGTCTTTTAACTTCTGAAATTTCTTCAGAACAGTCTGCATCCAGAACAACTATGCAAAGTCACAGCCGCCCAGATGACAGCAGCAAGGGGAAACTGATGGGCTATGAGATGAGTACTGCTCCTCGATCTATAAATCAGATGAGTAACCGAGGGTATTTGATTTTTACCAGAGCACAAATCAGAGATGATAAAACAAAATGAGCTCGTTATATACCTATGAGATGATCAAATAAAATGCACTTGTTATACAGATGTGCTGTAATGAATAGCTGTTTTTCTTACTGTTATCATCAGCATGACAATCTAAAGATAAAAGAAAGGTGATAAAGCCTGACTTAATTCCCCAGACTGAAAGTACAGGATGTAACATTCCTATATAATTGTAGTGTACACAAATGGACAATAAATTCAGGACGGTCTCCTGCCTATTATAATTAATTTTAACGAGCAGGAGCCCACACAAGGTCAGATAACGGGTCTCTAATGACATAACACTTATGAGAACAGGACTGGCTTTATCATTTTGATGTATGAAAAGTGAAGATAAAATCCCAGCAGACAGACAAAAGTGGCCTTGAGCATTTACATCTTCACTGCTTCCTGTTTGAAGAAGTGAAAACGTAAGGTGACATCAGTTTCAAAAATGTCAAGTAGGACTCCTAACAGACTGACACTGAAGGGATGTCAGTGTATTAGCCATATTAAGTCAGCATATATATTTTCTAGTATGTACCACAGAGATCTACTAAGCTTAGGATATTTAAATAAACAAAACTCTCTTACTTTGAATCGACTGTAGTACTCAGGTGCTTTAGATTGCTCTGTTTCTTCTGATTCTGCACACTGTGACTTCTGCTCTAATCCCTTGACTTCTTCTGGATCAGGTCTGGCTTCAAGGACAGACTGCAAAATGGTCTCCAGGGCATCAATCTAAACAATCACATTTGTCATGTTAAGCATAAACAGTTTGGAAATACAATCTAAGTAACACAACTGTCATGTATTCAAACAACTTCATGGGTTCCTTAATTTGTCTAAGGTTCATAAGCAGAAAAAATTGCTGCCTTAGTGTATTAGGCTGAGTTCTTTAGACTGGAGCAAGAAAGATACCTGCAAAACCATATACCAAAAGAGGTAACACAAAATGGTGGAAGATGCAGGTGTGACCCGTCTTTGTACTGTCATGTGCTAGAGAGATGCTTCAGAAAATAGAGCAATAGGTAGCAGAACCTGCTGAGCAGTGCCCTAGCCTTTTGTTTGTCAAGGGAGACTGCAAGCCTAGTAATTACATGAGCAAAAGGGAGGCTTCCATGACCATGGACACCTTCCAGAAAAAGTACCCAACAGAGGAGGTGAGACCTCAGTGATGTTTTTATCCTTCAGCACATACTTTGGTGGTTTCCTAAATTACTCCTAATCTGAGTCCAGGATCAGTGTGATGTCCCACAACATTCCTACACCTCAAATCCCTTAGTCACTGACTCCATAAATGAACTGAATCTATCCATCCTCCCCAAATGAGGGCAAGAACCACTGTCGACTTTTTGGATCAGTATCACTCAGGACATCATCTCAGAGGGCAGAGGATACATAGGATAGCTGTGAGAGTAAGAATATGTGGTATTTCATCCTCACTGCAAAGAAGTATGTCTCTTGAGCGATTTAAAAAACCTGAGAAACAAAGGTGTCTTCCCACACCAACAGACTTGCTCCCTGCAACACAGACCCAGGTGTCCTTATAGGGAGGGGAAGGCTTTGAAAACATACTTAAATGGTCTGTGGCAGTAACACACACTCATTACCCAGGACATGCCAGTAAAATTTATCACTGGCTCATCAACTGAAGCAGTGATTTTGTTCAAAACATTACTTCTCCTGTCTTGTAAAAGCCTCTGAAGTTTGCCAAGCACCTTCTCTCTAGCAAGGCACAGAATTCACAAGTTTTACTGGATTTAACTTACACAAAATTCCATTTGTTCAGTGGGTTATTGCCTTCATACTTACAGCTTCTCTGCAGATTTTGCTGTCTCCTGACAATGAAGCCACATTCTCCATCACTTGCAAGGCTCTATTCAAATATCCAGGTGTCCACATCAGTGGCATTAGATTGTATACAGCTCTTAGTCCCTTATTCAACTCCACTTTTCCTGTGATAAAAACATCCTTTAGTGTTACTACTTCAACACCGGAGTCTTAACAGAATCCATATGGGTTGGCTCTGGTTTTCAGGAGGAACAGCAAGCGTCCTGGTTTCTGGGGTAAAACAACACACTTCTGTAAAGTTGCTCTGATTGAACTGCTATGACCTTATTTTATTAAGGCACCTTCTTTTTGCTCAACTTTATGGTTATTATGCGCTTGTTTCTGGTTCCTCCCCATTCTACCTCATCTAGAAATTTTGTCCAGATGGAAATGAGACTAAGTGGCCAGCTTTTCTGGTTGTCTGGCTTTGGAACAGCGGCTCTGAGAAGGATGTCTGAAAATGGCACATAAATGTCTCCTTAGCTTTCAGGGACTGACTGTGGAGTACATATGCATTAAATCTGACTTTCTGGATTCACCTCCATGACCTTTAGGCTTTACTCACACATCACAGCACATGCTCTGGCTAAGTATACAGCTTAGCACCCGTTTCTGCTGGAGCTTCCTGACAGAAAATAGGAGAGACCTGCCAAAATGAAATTTTGGTTCTTGATTTAGTACAGTCTGTGCACTGAGGTGTTCACTGACTTTAGCAGGACCTGTGATGTACTGCATCACTGACAATGTGGCTTTTCTTCTGACAGTAACTACTAAAGAACGTGAAACTCCTTCCTAATATAGAGGAAACACACATCACATTGCAGTTGATGCAATTTACAATGATTATCACTCTAAGGCTTTGATTTTGTCACTGTTGATGGAATAAATAATACCCCTTCAAGTACAGCTCACGGGAGTTGTGCCCAAGCTCTTGATCTAATTTGCACTCTGGCTATAACACAAAACTATGAAACACACCTTACTCTTCTTCACATGGAAAGGAACAGTTTAGGAGAAGCAAAGTAATAAGTGCACAGACAAAGTCTATGGACTATGGCTAAATTAAAATAGCTGAGGTGCTTGAAGTCCGTCTATGCCCACAGACATCTTTCGCTCTCTGAGAGGTCAGTTCCATTAGTGTTGGCAAGACTTTGGAATATGTGACATAACAGCAAATAGCTTTTGATCTACTGAATGTCAATGTCACGAAACAAGCACTACTGCTCACAGACAAGAGTAAAGTGCATTTTTGAAATATAGTCACTACTCAACCAATCCATATGACATTAAAAACTCTCCAACGTGAATGCCAACTGGACAGCAAAGTTCCTATTTGTATCAGTATCTCCTATTTGTATCAGACTACGAACTACAGCTCTATGGAAAATCCTGCTTTCAAATTAATTTTCACATTTATCCTCCTTTTGTGACCAAAAATAAGGGTTTTGTTCTATAGAAATGACAAATGCGAGTCAGCACCCTAACTCTGCCACCACACATCATATTTTGAGGCCACATTTTAAGAACAAATCCACTTTTACCCTCAATGATGCAGTAATGGAACAACAATTTACAATGAATTGTAAATTAATTTCTTTCTAGTAAATAATCATTTTGTAGAGAAGGCCAAAACCTATCTGCATTATATTCCTATAAAGGTTTAGAGGAAATTCAAGAATTACTTGTCCATTCCCCTTCCCTCCAGTTCTGAATATATTCTGATCTAACTTCTCTTTAATAATAGCAAGTCATTAGCAGTGAAGACTCCTTAAAAGATCCAGGATAAAGGTACTATTATCTGCTGTCCACAAGCCAAACATTAACTTTACAGTGAGTAGTAAATGTTCTAAACACAGTGTTTTTCAGACTGTGCTCTCTGAACTTCCTAAGGTTTAAAGATTATTTTAAGACACTTAATAACTAGAAAAAGACCCTAATAGTCCTTAACCTTAAATACGTGTCATGGAAAACTGTACTTTTGGGGTATTTTTTCAACCAAGAAACCAATTCTGTGTTAAGAATGCCTTCTTTCTTTCAGCTGCCAATCCAAGCCTGCAGGGAGCCCTAAAGTTGGTTCTGAAGCTGTCTGATGAAGGGCATAGTATTCAAATCAGTCTTACAAATGAGAGTCACAAAACAGATTTACTCATAATTCTGAAATTGTCCTTCTACTATTTCTTCTTTCTTTTTTTTTTACCTTTGTGTTCTCCTTGATTACACTTCAACAAAGCAAAGATGGCAATTTTATTTAGCCACTGAAGCCAAGAGGGAAAAGATGACTGAGGGAGGTGAAACTTACCAAGGAATGCATAGCCATACAGCTGGGAGCTAAAACCCACAGTGCTATTTTGCTTTAGACCCAGAAGCACTAGCGATGCTCCGAGATTTCTCTCCTCTTCCCACTGCAAATAATGTAAACTAAGTAAGCATTCCTTAACAAACACACAAAAAATGGCAGCAAAGACAGCACCTGGCTTTCATCAGATGTCTTAGCAATAAAGTAACAAATCATTAAGCGAGTCCAGTGTTCAGTTACAAGAACAGTACACATTATATGGAGGAACACCTCTCCCAGAAGACTGTAAAATGTGAGTGGTTGAGTCTTTGCATGGAAGTCGATCTGTGCATTTTCTTCAAGACAATGGATTACACTGGTTTACACTGGCCAAGCTCTGTCTCTGTCCTATATGTCCTATGACTTGCTTCAGGCTAGCACTGCTGAAGAAAACTATTACATGGCTTCTGTACTACAGCAGCCTTTTCTTTAAAGTATGTGGCAAGATACACACTCCACTTCCCCTCACTAGACTACGAAAACGCTGAGAGAAGAATATGCAGCTAATGGCTGCTTTGAGTGCAAAATCTGCTCTGTGAAAAGAGCATATGCAACTCACCAAGACTCCTTCATGCCACAGGATTAAACGTACAGCTGTCTCTCCAGCTACAAAGACGTACCAGCTGTCTGGCCAGACCACCAGTGGTCGCTAAAGAAGGGCACCCTATCAGTAAGTATGTTAAAACCACAAGAGTAGTGTGGATTTTATTTGGCTTGTTCCACAGCACAGTACATTTTTCATGACCAGACAAGCAAGTGAAAGGAGCTTTATTGCAAGTGAAAGGAGGTGAACAACTCCCATGGCTAAGAAAATGAGGAAAAGGAAGCTATAAAAGGCAACAGATTGGAGGAAGTCTGACTATTGTAACACATGGTTTTTGTGACAGGGTACTCCAATGTCTTGTTGATTACCTTATGAGCTGAAAGAAATATCCCTGGCAAAGGGAAAAAGCTTTCTGAAAAAATCCTTGAAGCACACTGCGTCTTAAAAAACACAAAAGTTCGATCTCCTGGTTTTACTGGAGTTGTCTTTTCCACGTATGGCATTTTTTTTGTGTCCCCATTTGGGTGCTACAAGAATTTGCATGTTATCATCTGACACAAAATACCACCACCTGAGAGCCAGGCAAGGTATTTGCCCAACTCAGAAAAAGCATACAAGCGAAAAGGGCTGTTTTGTGCTGAATTCAGCACTCCAGGTGAATGGTATAAGAAAATCAGATTCAACTAGAAAAACGGCTTTTACCAGCCTAGGTTCTTTTGGGAGCTAGCAGAACTGCTTTGTAGTAGAAGGCAGCAATCATACTGATTATTTGCAACTGTCAAGGAAGAAACTTTCTGGGGAGAGTCAAGACCAGTCAGGTTTTCAATGGTGTGTACAACAGCAGAGAAATGGAAGCTCCCTATCACCATCGCTATATACACTAAGAACTAATACAGTCAGATTGCCCAAGATTTAATTCTCAAAGTTAAAAAACATTTCATCAGGCTGCTGGATCCCAAGCTAGAACCAAGGACCTATCTGCAACAGGACACTGGCTGACCTGTCTCACATCTTGGGAATAGAAAATGGGATTTTCAGGAGTAGCTGAGCATTTCTCCTTACTCTGTCTGCTCCCACTTCCTAAATCAAACATAGAAAACTGGTGCTGAGCATCATGAGTATTTAAATGGTGTCTACAAATAAAAATACAATATCACTGCTGTCTTTGGATGGGGTTATTTCAAAATGCATATTAAATATGCACTCTTGCTTGCACATTCAGCTTTTATGAAATACTATACATACTACAAATGCTTGTCTCTGAGTAAGGATGTGGACGCAAACAATGTGGACAAACACACTAGGAAAATGAAATTTTCATGCCTATGCTTTTCATATACAAGTGACTGAGCATACTTGATTTCTGGGTAATGAAGGAGAATATCCAACAAGACAAATGCACAACTCTTTTCTTTGGTGAAAGCAGAGGCTTTGTGTATCATTTTGAGTGTGGTCAGCTTACCGCATGATCAGACTTGGTTGCCAGATACTGGTATAAAACATAGAGGGAAAGAAGCTGTGTTGATAATTCATCAAAACTTTCCTGAAGCATGATCTCTGTTACTACTGACATAGCATCTACAGAGGAAAACAATACATAATCAGCACAGCTCCCAGTACACAGCTGCCTTTTGTACCCATTTAATGTTCACTCATGCTTTATTGCTGTAGTATGCTTTGAAATAGTTAGGAAGAAAGTTAAACATTTCTTACAACTAAAATACAACTAGAGAATTAGTCTTATTCATTAGTGTTATTCAAATACCCTGTGAGAAGAAAGAATGGGCTGATAGCACGAAACTACAGCAAAGGAGCTCTCAAAATCATCTTAGCTCTACAGTCTTCAACTGGCCCTCCTTTGCTCAGCTCTTCAATTATTAACATTTTTAAAAAATATTTTTAAATTATTTCTTTGTTTTTGTGTTTTGATTACAAACAAGAGAAGACTGGCTTAACTTCACTACCCTTAGGGTGACAGGAGAGTACAAAGCAGCAGAAATGTTGTCACTGATCACCCACAGCAGTCTCTGTATTCCGCAAACAATGGTCTGGAGGAGCTCCGCAGGGAGTTCCAGTGACACTCCCTGTCAGAAAGGACAGTTTGTTAAACAAAAGGCCTTGAGCCTCACACAGAAAAGAAGTATGGATGAAATAAGGGGAATTCAAAGATGGGGGTGTGTCTCAAAATAAATAAATGTATTAATTTGCCATTTAGCATAACTTTCAGGATAAAAAGCTTTTGTTCCTTTTAGCTGTTTTACAAGAGCTTTAGGCAAAGGAAAGCTTACTGTAAGTCTACAGTACTAGAATACCTGAAGTGAAACTAAAATCTTTAATATGTCATCAAACACAAGAGGATTAGTCATCTGAACATTTAAATAGCCAGTAGTGAAATGTACCACCAACATGACAATTCAGCATAGCTGGCTTGCTCCAGTGACAGACAGAAAGCCTAAATAAAGTTTAGATACATAGCTTTTTGAACAGCTAAACATATGGGAAATGAACTCTACCAATATCCAGTTTGATTCTGATAACATTCTAATTAATTGTCACTAATAACTCCTCTGATGTTATTAGCGCATAAATCAGACTAGTAAAAAACTTAGGAAGATGGTTTACATTTGTAATAGGATTAATAACACTAGAAACTGTGAATCTTAGAGGTTTCAAAATTCTGTAATGAATAAAAACCCAGCAGAAATGAGACATAAAAATGCAGAAAAATAGCTTAAAGGAAGGAGAAGGCACATTTTACTGTGACTTCAGGAAAAATATGGCTAAAAGCTTTTAATTCAAAGAAAGGCTCTGCAAATATAAGAGGGTACAACAGAGGATGCAGTATAGGTACATATTTTCTTACCTTCATATTTCTTCTGCTTTATGAAATAATCCAACAAAATATTGAACGTAAAATTATCTGGAAAAATTCCATACTGAACCTACAGAGAAGAATGAAAAAGTTCAGTGTGCAAGTGTGTTGTACAGATCTTCCCAACCACAGCCCTACATGTATCAGAAAGACCAGAACCATGGTGCTGCACACTGCTGCAATGTACAGTCAAGCAACACAAGCAGATTAGCATTCCTCCTGTGATGTAGGCCTTCCAGCTGCATTTATTTCGGCATTTTATCCGAGCCTTTGGGACCAGGAATGGCACTGCCTGTCATGTTTTTATGCCTCTTGCATATAGCATGTTTTGGACACCAATGCTATTTAAAACTAAGAAAGCTTCCTGGGAAAGAAGAGGATTTAAAAGCTGTAAAGAGACAGAGCTAAAATTCAAATGGAACATTAATTTTTATTTTGACAAAGAAATATCTGAACTTAAAACCACAATCTATAGGACCTGGCTGGAACAGGAATTCCAGTCAAGCCCCACTTGTCTCAAAAAGCTTATCAAACATATTCATGCTTTTCCTTTGTAAATCTTACCTTGTTTTTTAATGTGTATAAGGCTTTGTCTTGAGCACCATATTTCAAACACTGTCTGATCCAGCTGTGGATGGTCCAGTCTCTCAAGTACCAGCAATTTGGACTATGACGAAACCTAAAAGATGATAAATAGGTGACAAAAGACTGTTACCACAGAAACAAATTCTGTAATCAAAAAGCTGTGAGTTTCAAAACCCTGTCATTCATGAACTTAGATACAAATGTCTCTGTATTTGCTTTTGCAGTCAATGATTGCATTGCTCTCTAAATAGTTCCAGATAGCCCTCTCAAGTAAAAGAAACGAAACTCTGACACACTAACAGTATGTACAAAGGGGAATCTGACCTTTTCACAAATGAATAATATTTTAAACTTCTCTTTCCAGAAAGGCTACTGCTTTTCTCCTGGAAAGGTGAATATCATAAAACAATAACTTGGTATATATATGGTCATCTGAGATTGCTACAAATACTGTAGTATTTTTTAACCTTGTACCTGTGATTCTATAACTTCGTATTATTGCTGGTCTCATCGAAGAGACAAGACTGATGATATTTGCAAGTATCAGAATTACAGCAAAATGTAACTGAGTCTGAAACTTTGGAGCCTGTGTAATATAGTCCCCCCCACCCTCTCTAACTCATGCCTCACTTCACCACTTAAGAATTCATTATGCCTCAACACAGGTCATCCCTGGGCTGCTTGCATGCTCCGTTTGCCTTAGAAATCTTCATCAGTGAGGTAAACATCATGCAAGGGGAAACTCTGCAGAGAGCTCTTCCCTGCCCCCTGCACCGACAACCTACTCTGACACATCTCATGTCACGGCTTCAGCAGTATTGCCACACAACCTACTCCAGTGCTCAACCAATTTGTAAAATTGAATACCTTTAAGTTCAGCCTCTTTTATTTCATCCTTATTCACACACATGCACTTTGCTCTGCATTTGGAGAAGTGGTGACAAAAAGCACGTGGAGCTTTAACTTTGGCCAACACTCAAACACCAATTAAGAGTCCAATGTTAGAAACTGCTGCCTTGGTCGTGGGCTGAATTTCACACCCCAGCGTGAAGAGATGAATGCAATGTTTCTCAGTTCAATTTGTATGCATGAAAAACAAGCTCAGTCCCCAGCACAGAAGTGACTGCCACTTCCCTAAAAAATGCCAATGACTGAGCTGAGCTCATGTGCAGATGCTTGCAGCCCCAAGCCAAGCTGCAGCACCATTTAGAGGCAGGGTTGACTCTTCCATCTGAGCGAGCATGCTTTCCAGAACGTTTATCAGATTAACGTGGCCACCAACTCCCTGTCCCCTCAGTAAATCTCTTGCCTATTGCTGAAGGCTACACAGATGACCAAGCCCGGAAAAGTACTGCAGCCCAGAGAGCCTTCAGAATGAAGGAGACATCTGTGCCAAAAGTGGAGCTAAATTACTACTGTCTAAATATATGGGGTTTTAAGTGGCGCATGAAATCTCCTCATTAAATTAGAATTTAACAGAAAAAGAAAAGTATGCTTTGAATATTAAATTACAAGCATCCACTTTGTTGCTGTAATTGCTTTCCATTTTCTTCTCTCTGGAGTTCAAACACACATTGGCTTTCAATAAAGTCCTGTATCAATAATCCTTACAGGAAGCATCAATTACAGGAATTTGGATTTAATCATATTTTGACGAAAAAATTATCTGACTGTTTCACCAGCAACTTAAGAAGGGTCAAACTGGAACACCAGCACTCAGCAATAAAACTACTAGCATCTTTTTAAAGTTTCATTAAATGGTTAATATTGTTTCACAAGAGGAAAACAAGATGCATCTTTCAAAAAACATGACACTGATGCTCTCAAATACCGAGGCCTTTCATTTGATTAAATCTTTGCAGAAGGAAAGCAAGCAGTAAAAACAAACAACAAAAAAACACAGCCAAAGTTTTTTAATGGGTTTAAATATTCAACTCTATGCAGAGCTCTATTTATTCTCTTGAGTACACCACAGTGAGACAGAGCACTCCAATACCTCCTGCACCTTGGGATTGCTATAGCTTACTGTAGTGATGAAAAGCTTCTAGTTTAAAGTCAAATTGCACTTGGACAGACAAAGGCCTAAGAGGGATGCAGTGCAGTCCAGAAACAGAATGAAACTGATCCTCAATCAACACTCATTGCTGGAATTGACATGCACAAAATTCAGAGGCATGTTATAAAAACTCAAAAAATCTGCATGAGCTTGGCAGGCTGGGAATTATTAGGGTGTGCATGTGTATGGTGACCCATAGGATCTCTCATATACAATTACTGCATGTATATTGCTATTAGGATTTTATGCTCAGACCAGCTCTCCACTGCCCTAGGTGCTATGCAAATGAAAAGCAAATAGCTTCTCAGTCAAGTAGTTTTCTAGTTAATTCTAACAACCAATTACAAAGCAGTTCTGTGGGAATGAAGAAAAGGGACTGGTGCAAGAATGCAACATATAGGCATTTACAAGATCCCTCAACACTAAACATTTCCATTAATCCATGATGTAGGAGAATTGGAAGTGAAACAAGTATGCTGCAATCTTTGATTGTTTCTGATCCATTTAAGGCTGAGATAAGCTCTGTCTCTATTCTGCTAGCTGAGAAAATAAACCAACAGTTATCTGGTTTTTACAGTTGGAATCAGGGAAAAGAAGAGGTTGCTCATCATTTTGACAAGCATTAACATCTTCCTCCTTCTCTTTGTCCACAAAACAGGATATAATTAAGCAAGGCAATATGTTCAGGGACAGATGAAAAGAAAAAGGAAACTTAAACTACTGAAAGCAGAGGATTCAGAATGAATTAAATAAAGGAAGCCTCTAGCAATTGCTGTGTATTTAATGGAAAAACCAGAAGGTTATCTTGCAGATGCCTGATGATGAAACTAATTTTTCTTAGAACTAATAAAAACCCGAGAAGCACAGGATTCTTATGTGTTCAGAAAAGACAAGGAGAAGCAACTACAACAGTACTAGGGAAGCTCTCTGTTGGTATACTTCAATGTTAATGCCTGAACAATCAATACAATCATCCTTCCAGTTATTGAGCTGAGAACATCTGTCCCCACAGGAAACAAGAAGAGGAATATCTGTAACACAAGAAGATCCTGAAATATCAAGGTCATTGTGAATCTAACAGCACATAACGCAGTGGTTCTAGAATTCTCCTTATTTTGAAAAATTGTTCAAATGATGCAGTCCAGCAGCTCAATTTTCACTAACAGTCGCTTTGTAGTCTTGCAAAATGATTATAACGTGGAAGAGATACAGTGCAAGGCAACCAGAACATTTTTAGCCAAGCAAGTACACTCTCTTGCTCATAAATTGGCGAGCTCCTTGGGCTAAGAATACATTGTCTTTTTACTAAGTTCCTGCATAAAGCCTATTGCTTATTATTACAACAGTCACTTATTATGTACTCATGCTGTGTGAAAGAAACTGAAAAATGGAAAAAGTTTAACAGACGCTGAGAGCACTTCAAGGAGTGCTGTACTACTACAACAAGCATGATTTACTTATATTGGTGCCCTCATACACTGCAGAAAAGCTCAGTTCCTTCCCTATTTACTTCAAAGGTTCTTTCAGTTTTACTTGGTGCCATCACTCTTGTGCTGCTTTCATCCACCTTATATTCCCAAGGGAAGTAATACAGCAACCCTGACAGCAAACAGAAGCACCTCTTGCTGCATCATACTCTTTTCTGTACATTTGGTAGAAGGGAGTTCACTGTTTTGGGGACAGTCACAAACAAGGAAGATATCGAAGGAAAACCTGATGGAAGAGAAAGTGCAGCAGAAGTAATATACTACCAGGAAGGGCTCTGCTGTTCTCTTCCTGGCAGCACAGAGGGAAAGCCAGCTCAGCAAATCAGTTCCAATTCTTTGCTGATCAGAAGCTCCATTTTGTGCTCTGTGCCTTTCTTAAGGGTTGATCCAATTCCTGGTACCGCCAGAGGCTATCCTTGTACAAGACACTATTTTTTCTCCTCCCCTTCCTTTCTTCGCACTTACCTGACCTAATGAGAAAGTGCCTTGTCATGGTTAGCATACCTTAACTTCCAATCTCTCTTACTTCTTTTTGAACTAAGGAGAAATATGGGTCTGCATGTTCATTTGCTTTAATCAGGAGGGGAAGAATACCAGATTTCTTCTCATTCACACAAAATTCTAAAAAGTCCTGAAGCAAAATGTAATGAGACTTCAAATGAATAAATATAGTAAGAAATACCTCTGCAAGCCAGGAAGAAGATCTCTCACGGGAACAAATCCAAAGCAACTCCACATTTTACACAAGTTATACAGCACTGAGAAGCTCCCTTGCAATGCATGTTTTTTTTTCTTCTCAGGCACATTTTTTAAGCTACAGTGAAAAATAATCAAATGGATTCCAGGCAGATTTAGCCTGGAAAATGGAAGGCTGTCACCCAAAACTCTCCTTTTGTCTGTCATTTCAAGCCACAGGCCCTGGGAAAAATCATCTGCATTTTAAATGGACCCAGACACATTGCTCATGTGTCAGTGTCAAAGGCAACAGCCTGGTTATTGACCAAAATTTCCTTTTAAACGTGAACAAAACTCTATTTTCCCATCTATTCTTTGCCTGCACCTTAGTCTTCAGCTTTCTTTGTATACATCCTTTCTAAAATTTCATGTATAAACATATCAGTCTTATAGGAAATACCTCACGCATTAACTGCCTACACTCAAAAACAGAGAGAGCACTTTGCTTTTGTGTTAAAAGAAAAAACTCAAGTAGCATACGTAGTATAAGAAATTAATTATCAGAAGCAGTATTAGGACAGGTTAAAAAAATCAGACACGACAAGTATAACAGAGGGTAGTCTCATGCTGAGGCAGAATTTTACACAAGTATAGAACTAGTTTGCAGACTCCCTGGAAAAAAGCCCACATACAACCCCTATTCTATTTTAATTTTTATTGACTTTCCCCATCTTTTATTTTGAACTAGTTTACTCAATTGCTTTGATGCTAAAATTAATTCTTCTGTATTAGGCTCACTCCATCTCCACATGAATGTGTATTTTCTTGCACAGTGTTTTTTGTTCAGGACTTGCACAGAGCTGTAACACCATGATAAACGCCTAATGATAGCACCAAAACAGACCTAAATGACCAGATAAAAACAGGCCTAAACGATCAGATATGGAGAAACAACAGTACAGAAGCACAGTCAAACACCAAGGCTGAACATGAGACTTAAAGGATATTTTTAGTTTTAGGTCTTTTTTCATTTTATACCATAATCAGCTTTTAATTCTGTTCACTCCACTGTTACAGATTTACCTTTCCTTAATCTTTAGGCTTGGTAATAAGTCTAAATCTGGAAGAGGAGATATTTTGGGTCAAAGTACATACTATGCAGTTATTTAGGAAAATTCAGGATCACTCTGGTAATCACCCTCTCCCATCCACTGAAGGGAGAAAATTTACCATTCAGTAGTCTCAGGGTAGCTAATGCATTGCTCAAAATCACATTTGTGCACAGAAAGCTCAGCTTTGCAAAGTCTCTTTCTAACAATAACTATCACATACCAATCAACCATATGGCAGCTAGGATGTACTTTATCCTTTACTGACCTAGTTACTTTGACAGTTTTTAGTGTTGTTTAATAAATGACATGCTGAGTTTCTGATACAACAAGCATTTCTGCCCATTGTTGTCAATCTCTTCTATCACTAAATGCTATTCCTCCTTTTGATGAATTTAAGGCACCCTTGTGAGTAAAACAGGAACAGCCTTAAGGAACAGCCTCACTATGTTAAAAGAAAAAACAGTATCAAAGAATTGCAAACTCCTAGATAAATGTTATAAATTTCAAAATAATGGACAATACCTAAGCAGTTTATAGAAGTATGAAAGAAATGCATTGCTTATACCTAAATGGACATAAGAACCACCACGAAATAGTAACACAGCAGATAAGGAGCCTATAGCAAAGTTTAAAGCAACTTATTGGTACTCCTGGTACCACAACAATTCAAAGCAACTACTGGTATTCCTGAAAAGATACTTGAATTATTTATCAGTCTTTCCATTCAGAGGCAGTGAATATAACAGAACTGCAGTGGAGCTGCTCTTCCAAACTTCTGCCACCAGGCTACACCAAGCAGCCTTGAACACCTCTAGAATCATTTGCAAAGCACAGAGGAGGAATACTTCAGACCACTCAATCAACTTCATCATCCCATGAGCTCACCTCAACTGTCTAAAACCTTTATTCTAATTAGTTCATAACCAGATTGAGAAAGCAACACCAAGACTCAAACAACATACACTCTGTAGGCTCTTTGTCCCTGAGAAAATGCTTCCATGCTTTGTTTCCTAAAAACCTCCTCTAGTCACGTAGATTTGAAATACTCCAGAACTTTGTTTTCTCTGACAGGACAGCAATGAAGTTCACTTCCAAGATGAACACAGGTCAGGATTTATTCTATGTCAGCTTGGTTGAGCATGCTGTGTATGCCTCAACAGGCGTTGGTGAGCTAGAAATTAAAGGTCTTAACGTTTTAAAATTCAGTATCAACACAGGTCAGCATTCTAGGTTAAAGAGAAGGTTGCCAGCTAGCTCACTAAAACTGGTCATTTGGGTATCCTCAGCATGACTGGTAGATAAAACAACATTGCTAGCAAAAAAAAAGTGGTGATGGGTTTAATTTTATGCAGAAAATAAATTTCTAGACATTAAGAAGTTTAACTTCTAATGCAAACTATGAAAAAAGCAACCTCCTTTTATGGTTTAACAGAATGATGAGGTGAACTGCAGTGAAGGAAACCAAATAAATAGACTCTTTGATACAGTATTTTTGGTTTTCTCCTCTTCCTAGGATAACAGAATTACCCACCACCCTTCACCTCTCCCATTCCTTTTTTAAAAGACAGTCTGGAAGAATCCAGTTTTCTTCTCATATACATGAAGAATATACACTACTTTCACCATAAAGCTGAAATTCACTCTAAGACAACAGTTAAGACAAAAAAAGGAAAACTTGTGTCATAATAATAACAACAATAATAAAAAGCCCAACATCTCCTTAAACTACTGACTATAAAGGACACAGCTTTTTGTGACAAATACTTCTGGACTTACAGGTTAAATGACTGGTTTTGAATATAAATGCCATTAATAATCTACTGATTGCATAGAGAATATTACAGGCTGAGAAAAACATAGGAATGATGAAGTGAGCTGTTGCCATAGTGATTCTGATAAGATACTCTCTAGTGCCCTTCCTTGTCCCCATGCAACCACAATAAAGCCTAATTTAAAACCAACTCTTCCATTAATTATATCTTTTCCTGGTATCCTGGCATACAAAAACATAGAGAAATTAAGAACCACATGTTTCTTGCTTCAGGTAGTTTTTTTTAATTTCAGCAATTTTCAAGTATGTCAAGACAAAACCTGCTGCTTAAAAGCTCAAGAAAGGGTCAGTTCTGCTGGAATCTTTTACTCGGGTCTCTGAAAACTGATTAACACAAAGCTGTAAAAAATGGCTTACATTTTTTTACTTTTACTAACTAGTAAAGCACTGATTTGATTGTTACCATTTTAGTGGCCCAGCTATGCCTGTCATTACTTCAACTAATTCCCACCTGTCTAAAAGCTAGTATGCAAATTATCAACTAATTTCTCAAAATGAAAAAGAAATGTTGGTGAAAGCCTGTTTGTAATTTCTACTTACTGAAATCACCTTTGTGCCTGGTTCATTTTGCCAAATGACAGAGATCTCCCACTAAAAAGACTGACAACAAGTCTAGCAGGAAGGTAGTTCCCACTAGCTGCATTTTGGAAGTAAGTTTAAAACGTTTTTGCATATCAGATAGTACATATGTCAGGGACTTTCTTCAACCACAGGAACCTGTAAGATTATATGATTTGAAGGAATAAATTGCTTCGTATCTCATTAGAGTTTAATTTTTTAAAAATAAATTACATGGATGTTTTAGAAAACCTCCATCTCTTAGCCATCAACTACAGCAGGGATAGCACAGTGAAGCTTGCTTTCCAGTAACCATTAACTGAGCTGGACAGAGATGCAGCACCAAAGGCCTTCCATGTTGACAAGACAGTGACTCTAAGTTTTGGAATAGTTCAGACAACGTCAGAGGGCACTGAATCACACATTCTGGTGTGCTTCTGTCTTTTAGCACTAGGCTTAAACTATAACAGAACACTGCTTTCACATTATATTGAATAGGCACACCTTACGGATAAGCATAAAAACTGCTATCAACAAAAGCAAATAATGACTTCCTAATTTTAAGGGCAGGAAAAAAACCTCAGCCTGTAAGTAGACATTGCTATTTGCATGTATCAACTTTTTAATCATGCCTAATATACAGCCTAAATTTAACCTGAGGCAAAATTAACATAATTTTGTCAGAGACCTAATTCTCTGAGAGCCGGAGTCTACATTGTAACAATGTTTCATTTTCCAGTTATTTTACTCAAATTCTTTATGGTTCACAAAATAGCTCCCAGAAATACATCACACACTGAGCTTGTAACTATTATAATGTTACATACATGGACACAACCCTTAACACTTTTCAGTTTGATCACAGTTGAACTTGCATAATTACAAACAATGTATTTCTGTCCTGAGTATCTCAAAGATATGACACAGTGTATGAGCCAAACAGTTTATTCTGCAAAGTTATTCAGTTTCTCACCACTTGCGACCTGAGCAAAAGGGAGGTGCTGGCAAGACAGTGCTGCAGGAATACAAATACTGAATGGATCTTAGCAGCCAACCTAAGCAAGAGAAAAATCAAACCTTGCATTTGCTGCCAAACACTTAAAAAATTGGATTGACACATCTCAGATTTCACTGTCTCAGCCTTGCTGCCACAGGCACACACTTGAAATTAACCTAATTTTGACCTACCACCTATGCCCTTTCCATTCTTCATGGCTACAGTCTGATGTCCTTGTGCACTGCTCTCCTTCTGTACCCCAACAGGGAAGGGGAGGCAGAATTATGTAAGCTGTCAAGTTAAACAAGTAAGGTTTTCATGTTAAACATAAACACCTGCAACAAAGAAATCAAGCCACCTGATATCCACTGTCAAAAAGGCAACTATTTCCAGAAGTCAACTACTGGTGCACAGCCAGGTCTTGGCTACCAGGCAGTTCACCATCAATCGGTTTACTTCTCACCTCACGTCTCAATGAGCAACAGCTTACTGGTATCTTTTTGTTCTTCCAACCATGCATTTTCCTGTTAAAATACTTTTAGCAATGAGTAACAAAAAATGCTCAATTCCTTCTTAATACATTTTTATCTGTTCCATAACCACTGTAAATTACCAATGACAGCACTTCAGAGGCTTATGTTCAGTATATCTCTCAGTACTTAACTTCTTCTAAGACCCAGTGAGACAGAAATGTCCTTTATCCATATTGTGCATCATGTCAATCACATGGACCAGTAAATGAGTCAAGGATATATATGGCAAAACTGGATCGAGCATTTTGTCAGGCAGTTTGAAATTTGTAGGTTCTTACCAGCTTTGTTACTGTTTTACTCTTTTTAGAAAAAGACTGTGCAGGCAGATCTGTTATTTAAAGAGGGAGACAGCAGATACTTCCCTTTAAGTACTGCATGTACTGCAGGACAAATATTCCTTTGCGTAGGTAGCTACAAGCTGCACAGTAAAATGAGGCTGTGCTACCCAAAATGGGCAGAGGATTTCATAATGCCAAATGTAATTTCTCCCCTTTTGAGGCAGGAATATAGCCAAGACTGCTAGTTAGAAATACAGTGGTCACAGCACCAATTCTGTCTGCTTTCAAGAAGCGTTTAGACAACACTCAAAGGCACACAGTGTGATTCTTGGGGTGTCCACATAGGGTCAAAAGTTGGACTCAATGATCCTGATGGGTCCTGCCCAACTCAGCATATTCTGTGATTCTGTGATAACCCACTACTGGTTTTGGTTCTGCTGATGATCAATCGGTAATGCAAGGCCAGGATGTCCTGCTACTTTGTCTTATTGCAGTAGCCTACTCAGATCTAGTATTCAAGCTCCAAACTGACACTTGCAAGCACACACTTCTGCAAGTCATAGTACAGGGCTCTTATACATGTCATATTACCCACTGCACCAGAGAACAAATACAGAAAAGAGGGAAAAACACTACAACTATGTTATTTATGTACTACACTCATTTAAATCTGGCTTTCTTTTATTTCTGCAATGGATCATGACTTTCAAAACAACACAGTAGTATCTTATGCAAGAGGAACTCGCCTCTTTATGATTTAATCTAGGAAAGGGAAACTGCAAAAACAGATGATCATTGAAGGACAGTAATTTCAATGAAGACAAAAAAAGAAACCCCTTTGCCGATAAAGCGGACGGTACCACTCCCACTGTAAATGCTCCTCAGTCATGCTCTCACAATACCTGCTATACCTTGTCCACCCCCACTCACACAAAACAGCAGCCAGTTTGGTTCGTCAGAGCTTTGACACAAGCAGTGTAGACAAGACGGAGGGTGATGGCATCTATTTTATTACCAGATGTCTGCCACCAGAGGCCATCTATTTTGCTTGTAGCTTGATTTAGTCCAGCTCTGCTCACTCCCTAATGGAACTTGGACTGAAGAAAGGAGTATTTTTCCCCTTTATTAAATGAAAACAATAATGACAGAAGAGAGATCACAATTAGTTGACTTTAGAGATTAAAGCCAGCTTTATATCCCCACCAATTCTTGAAAGAAAATTTTTTTCTCATAAAGGTGAAAGTCTGCTTGAAAGACAGTTGCCAAAACCTGTACGCTTTCAGCCTGACAAGCCCTAGAGTGAAGCAAGTGGGTGGGGGTGAAACAACCAAAATCTCTGTTCATTTTTCAGCAAGAGAAAGGACTGTTTATTGTGTCTACATTTACAGCTGAGCAAACAGGAGCTTCCACCAGCTGCTCTCTAGTATATCCCTTTCCAATTTTAACAACAAACCCAAGAAAGCATTCTTTGTTGGCTGGTTAAGTATTCTCTGAACTAGATCCTGGGTCAAATCTTCACCTGGTCCAGAGAGACAACACGTGGTTCCCCCTCAATCAGCTGAGGACCTGGCACATCACACATGCACACGATAATTAGACTAAAGTTGGGAGACAAGAACAACCTCAGCACCTTTCAAGGATGTGCAGCCCAGAATCCCACAGGGTGGTGCAGATGGAAACCAGCTGCTGAGAGCTGCCACAGTGTTACTTCTGAAACCACCAACTCCACATTGGACAAGCTCCCTCAGGCTTTCTAACTGATGTAGCAAAGGGGAGGCAGAAAGGCAGCTGGAAAGCCTGGGGACATTCTCCTTCAGGGACAGGGGACAAGTCCGTATTTTAGGAAATAGATAAGGGGATGTGATCAGCTAACAAGAGGTGCTTGGACTTCTATCCAAGCTTCTCTCAACCACATACCGTTCTCCCCCACCACCAATACCGTCCACAAGAAAACTCCAAGCAACCAACCAAAACAACAACCACCACAAACTCACAAACAAACAAACAAACAAAAAGGTAAGGAAGGGATTATTCTGCCTAGGAACCAAAGATTTACCAAGTAAAGGTCAGAAATAGAAAGAAGTAACTTAGTCTATGGCAGAAGGAACAGTCGCAGGTAGATGAGCAGAGTAACTTGAGTGTTTGGTACAGAGAACACCGTATGAAATTGGACTCATCCCAGCAGACATATCTGGAGAATGCATCTTTAAAAATAGCTCACTATAAAAGCAACATTAAAACAACAACAAAAAAACCCAAATAATAACAAAAAACAAACAAACAAAACCAAAACCAAACAAACACACAAAATCACCACCAACAAAAAAACCACCAAACCTGGAAAACCTTTTTTTTTTTTTTCACTTTGCTACATTCAAAAATTCACACTTTAATTTCCCATTTCTGTAAAACAATGAGAAAGAGTAATAACCTCAGAAATCACTCCAGGAAAATGTTAATCCATGACCTTTGCTTATCTAGTGAGTCAATATTACTCTATTCAATTACAGCAAAACATTTGTTTTGTGGGTCTGTCTGCAATCAAGCCTTTTCTGCCCTAAGGGAGTAGAATACTTTTTAACAAGAACAAATGTATATGCAGAAATAAGCAGATATACAAGCTTAATGTACCTCCTTACTTTCATTTTTGTTCTGCACTCTAACATTTCTGGATGTTTCTAAAGAAGATGGATGTATTTAGAAAAAGGAATCAAGCAACATAAACTGGCTTTTCAAATTTCTCTGTTACTGGACCCCAAAAAAATATATGGTCTGCTGGATATAATCAAATAATTTTCTAAATGTCTTGGTAACCTACTGTTGACCAAACATTTTCAGTCCTACAAAAGCATAAACATCAATTTTTGCAAATAAAAAAGTCAGCTATTTGAAAATTAACATGTCCAGTAACTCACAAGCTAAAGAAAGATGCATCACAGTAATTTTAATTTTGTTATAAACTGACTTTATCTAAAATAGTGTATAACAGAACAAAATAAGATCAGATGTGTAAATGTGGTGTATTAATTCACCCTTTATCATGGTCATCTTAAATGTTTTTCCCATTTCCAAAGGCTTTCACCTTCTGGAACCTGAATCACATCTGCTATCTGTTACTACATATCACGTAGCAACATGCATCAAAACCATGGATATTCTCACAGCACAACAGATCATACTGGACCACTCTGCTACATCATATTAAGAAGCTGAACATCTTCACATCACAACATCAAGTTACCAAGATAGCACAGAAAACTTTTCTTGACTACTACAAAGTCCAAAAAGATGGTGTAGCCCCGTTTTACATGCTTGATCAGACCATGTTTATCTTAAAAGCCCTGTGTAACACAGCAAGCTTAAAAGTAACAATGACTTTCATTGTACATGGTAAAACAACGGGAAGTTCTTATTGAAAGAGTGCAAAAGCCTTGTATTTCACAACTTGGCCGAGATAAGACAGGAAAAAACATTTTAATGCCTTCTCTCTGTCACTCTACCTTATAAAGTAGTACATGACTTGACATCGGTCAACCACACTGGTAAGCTTTCTTAGTAAGTGTGGTACAGAACAGGAATTCTCAGGCACTGGAATGTCAGAGAGATGCTTTGGTTCCAGCTTTGCTTCCATGCACCCTACATGATCAGATATTGCTTCTGTGGTAGAAAACCAACAGTAACATGAAACTGCTTGCAGAGATTTTACTGGCAAAATTTTTCTTCAAACAACATAAAGAAAAAAAATAGAAAACCAGGTAGACACAAATCCCTTTCCATGTTAACCTAACATGCCCTAGAACGTTTCAAAACATTTCACATTCTTAGTGGATGTTCAATCCCACTTTCTTAGAAGCCTTACTTCAGTTACAAATAAGAGAAAACAATTGTAACAGAAAATACAAAGTAAATCCTGGTAAGTGGATCAGCTTTATAACTGTACATTTAACCCAAGAGTATTTTCGACATAACAGCTGTGGCAAGCTATGCACAGAATCAGGACATTTGAAAGCCAATACCTGCTGTTGGCAAGAAAGATATAAAAATTCTGCTTAATATTCTTTTCTTGCAAGAATTGTAATGAAAGCCTCTCTCCCAATATTAAATGAAAAATGTATCCACATGGAATGTGGATCGAATCAGTTCTTTCAATTCCTGAATCTGACAGGCCTATCTTCCCATCAGCTTCAGAAATATTGCAGACCAGGAGGAGGGAACCACCCCCTAACGTTGATATTGTATTCTGTTTATAGCAGAATCTTTTTTTACCTCTTGTTTTAAATATAAAGCTTTTAAAATCCAAATGCTTATCCCTTTACTGTTGGCAACACAAAAAAAAAAAAAAAAAAAAGGACTAGTGTTGAAGGAAAGTCTTCCAACTTTTTGTGCTTTTATATGCAGCGCCTAGAATATTCTTGTCCAGTTTCTGCCAAGCTTAAAAGGAAAGTCTATACAAAAGGACAAATGAACTACAAAAAGCGGATGACTGAAAAGACATATTTCTGAATGCTTTCCAGTGTTGTACCTTTACTGACAGTTCTCCTGCGCTGCACAGCATGGCTACTCTGAGCACACCCACTTGAATTAGATGTGGTTACAGGATAAGACTTGCTGAAATTTGGCTCCAGGTTCTGAAATGTAGTTACTAGTTGTTTTTTCCATAGATTCCTACAGCTCATGCTGTCAAAAACCACAGAGAGATAATGACAACAAAGAAACTGTGAAAGATGACAGGGAGAGTAAGAACATGTGCCCCTCTGTGCAGAAATAAGTGAATGCTGGAGTCAGAAAAGTGGGAGAGTCTCTACAATCAGAACACTTACATATGACAGCACTGGCTTGGATAGTGACCAATATTTCTTCACATAAAGCAGCATCACGCACTGGCAACCACAGTGAAACAGCACTAAACACTGGTATTTGTCATTCACATCAACATGAGTAAACATTCTAATAAGGTGAATCTCTCTAGTGCTTCCCTTCTTTCTGTCTCCCAAACTGCCAAACAGCAGCCCAAATCTTTTGCAAATGGACTTATTTTAGATTGTTCAGCTGAGGCAGGTGTCGAAACTCGTAAAACATATCATTCTGCTTATGAAAGTGTATTCTTCTCTTCCATCACTTCTCAATATCATTTCAAAATATAACTGCTGCATAACTTGAATAGTAGGCAGATACTTCTGACTCATTTATTTTTATACCTCTTTTTTAACACACATATTTCTGTGTAGGGACTTAAAACCAAGACCTGATCAACTAACCAAGTCTGTTTTGGCTATAGCTTTAGGACAATGAAAACACCCCAAAGGAAGAATTAATATGTTACAGGACTATGTCTACATCTCTTCTCCTTTTTATATTTGTGCTGGAACAGGTTAATGGTATTCATTACATATTATAGATTTATATACAGAAACTAAATAGCATATTAGTGGGAATGAATGTCATGTAAAGTATAATTCAGAAATACAATTTTTTGTCCATTATGATAATTATAAAAAATATTTTATAGGAATAACATTTTCAGACACTGAACTGATTGACTGACATGAAAGTACCAGAAACTGCAACTTCTGCACCCACAGAACAGACAAACAAACATAGACAGTGCAAGTGAAACTTATTTTCCATGTCATGTAGTGTTGTATTAACTACTGATACACTGGCATTTTAAGAAATAAGCACAATTTCATATATATAGAGATCATCTTAGTCCCAAAATGATTTAAAGGCTGAAATCAAGGCTTCAAAGTCGTAACTTCTACCATACAACCTAAACAAGTCTATATAAATATGTATTTTATATCTCAGAATAACTTCTAATAGTTTGTTATTGTTGCATTTTGTGATTATAATCAAGTATGGAGTCCAGGTAATAAATCCCCAAGTCTGCAGAAAAAACTCCACTTTCAAAAAAAGCAATTATCAATCACAGGAAGGTAATAAAAAGATCTAAGTAGATTGTGCAAGAATTTGCAGAGCACATGCACACACAATCACATTCTGCAGACAGAGTGTAAAGTTTTTTCTACAGAGTGGGTCATGGGTTTAATGCAATTAAAAATTCTCCTGAGGAATCTCAACATAAAACTTCACCAATTGCTTTCACACTCATTGAAAATCTTTGTTTGCATAAAACCCACATACAGAATCAGCAGTTACCTCACCACAAAACCTCCTTCCATTATGCTAATGTTTCCACTATATGAAATACACCCTGATGTGTGAAATAGTGACATGTCAGTGAGACAGGACAAAGTAAGGCGAACTGCAGATCTTTGATCTGGCTGAAAGGGTTCTGCATTCTGATTAGAATTTTTGCTGGGATCCTAGGAGATGAAAGGATTTTTTTAAGTCTGACAGTTAACAAGGGGAGGGAGGTATTCAGAAGGGAACAAAGAGGAGCACTGAAAGCAGATGACATCATGCCTCAAACTGGCCTTTACCATCTTACTGACATGTTTCACAATGTGGCACAGCAGTTTCCACACAGCTATTCTTGACAGCTAAAGATCCTCTGTGGAGACAGTATGGCTGGAGATCCACTGCTTTAAAAGGAGAGAAAATTGAAACATGTCTAAATATAATATGTATATTGTATTTCAGAACCCTAAAAGGAGTATGGTAGTGCTCCAGAACACTACTTTTTGAAACTAGGTTCTGTCTGACATAATAGAAGGAAACTCTCCAGTCTACAAAGCTAATGATTACAAGTTCTGTCACTCCCAACTTCAGAAAACCCCCAGATAGCAAGCATGGAAATGCCACTACTTTCCCCTGACTCTTCCTGCAGGGATTTTGCCTTTTGTACCAGGCACATCTTCCAACCTTGTAGGGGCCTTGAAACTGACTACCCTT
>JAWWES010000094.1:46171353-46183752 GCA_035583135.1 Lophotriccus pileatus
ACCAAACACTAGGGAGAGATATCAAAATCCCTTATTTACACTCTCCAAGCAGTTAAGGGGAAAAACCCAGGGCTCTGGGACCATTCTCTTCTTTATGTTCAGGAAGATACAAATACAGTCAACTTACCAGACCATGTACCTGACTTCTGTTTGCAATGGATTTGTATACCTCAGAAGACACAAAACCAGTCTTTATTTTACACTGCCTTTCTCCTTTTTAAAAAGCTTATTCCCCTTCTTTAATGTACAAAAATTGTGCTTGGAACTATTTCTCATGAAGGCATAAAAAGAGGTTATTTGTCAAAGCTTCTCTGCTTCTTAACTCTCTCTCTCTACCCCTTTCATTTATGCCTCCTGGTGTGGCCACTTTTCAGGACTTTTTGTGTCAAACATGCTCCCAGCTGTAAAGACCTATCTTTATAAACATGTCTTTCATTTGAACTCCAGTCTAAATGCAAAGACCAATTAAAGGGGTCTTGCAAATACCAACCACATTTCCTATATCCTGAAGCTACAGCACTTTCATTTGAAAGAAAAGCTGCTGTTATAATGAGGATTTTTGCATTTTACATTGAATTACAGACTATGCTGTTTCACTACCTGTATATATGTGCATTTTTGAGAACAGTTTCATGGATCAGTGCTGGAATGAAGTCTCCTTGAAAAACACTGCTTAACATCACTGGCAAAGACTAGCCATTTTGCAACACCAAAACAAAGCAGCATTGCAGAGGCACAAAGAAAAATTCCCCCTAAAGCATATCTGACAAGCCATGTGACACATCAGTACTTCTCTATTCTCTCCACAGAAACACAAATGATCATATTAGATGTGCACAAAACTATACTCTCACCAGCCACGGGAGAATTATTTCTTAGGGAAACAGTAAATAACTGTAATTATTTTTTAACTGTAACTCTCCACACAAGAATGTGTTCTTAAGATAGAAACCTTGTATTTCAAACTGATGTATTAGCCAGGCACAGATGAAAAGTAAAAAGGGTATTTACATATTACAAGATTCCCATACCATTCTCTACCTCTTTCTATGGACCATTTTACGTGCTTCTATTTTTTTGTCACTCTCCCTGAACTTTTTTCAAAAAGAAAGAACATGTAAAAAGAAAGAACCTGAAAGATACATTACATATCGATGCCTCACCATCTGGATTTTATCTGTACCATTTTAAGACTTAGTAATTGTTGGAGATGGGATAAAAACTGAGGCAGAGTTTGGTGAGTGGAAAGAGGAGCTCTACGAGGATATGACTGGTGCTGGGACTGTACCTGATACTCAAGACCTAACTGACACCATCATCGATACTCCTGCGATATCACCTGATGAACTGTCCTCACAATCACCCTGTGGCTAAACCTAAAGCATAGGTTGATGCCACCATTTTATGTTCCTTTCTCTTTAGTTCATGGACTTGCTCCTCGGAGCTTAGAAACAGTTTCTCACTGGGCAGCATACCATGCGGGTAGCTGCCCTGACCAATCTTTGTTATCCCCTGTTATGTTGCAGTTGTACTCCTCTCCATAAATGTAACACCCTAATGCTTACCCTATCACCTGTCCCAGTTTTGCATGCTCCTCCCCAGTTCCAGAGCTTTCCCTAACCAACCCTTTAAATACCCTTCGTTTTGTTTTAATAAACTGGATCAGCCCCTGGGCAGATAGTGTGCAGACGTCAGTTTACTGGCTCCGTGCACTGCACTTGGGAAGATCTACAGTCCTGCCTAAAGAACCCCTGCTGGTCTCATGCTTTCCCTCTGAGCTCAAGCCATGTCAAGTAATTAAACTACCACACTTCCCTCTGCATGTCAGGGAAATCAAAGGTTTCTTGGCATCCCTGATCATAGAGGCCCTGACTCAATCAGAGAGGACTTAAGTATGTGTGGCACAAAATACATTTCAGTCTTCAAGAATGTTACTAAAAGGTACCAGAGGGCTTGCATTAAACTGGCTTTATCTTGTCCTGTTTTCATCTCTGCTGTTGTAGGACGAAAAATTCATTTCTGACCACAGATTCTGACAGGACTAAGGAAATTTTGATCATAAGGAATGAAAGCTCCACTAACTTCCCCTCTGTGAGAGATTCTTCTTCCTACTTTTATTTTTTCACTACAGGATATTGCTACTATTAGCAAACTAGTTTCTTTTGTTTCCATCTTGAAACTCTGAGGTTCAGATACTGACCCATTAGTACCAGCGAATCATGGAGATCTGAATTATAATGCAATCATATATTTAAAACTATGCATTTAATTAAAACAGCCATCCAGCAAACACCTTAATTAAAATACAAATAATTGTTATTTACAAATAACAACCTGACATTATTTATAAGGATGCTTTCTCAAACACTTGGACAGCATGAGTTACTTTCTCCATCAGAAGACTTAGTTTTCAATGTGCAACCATCCATAAAGGAGCTAATTTGTTTTAGTGATCAGAATTTTTGCCCTTCTAAAGTCAATATTGAGAGGTATTGACTTCAAGCAAGCAAGCATTCAACCTGACACTAGCAGAAAAGGAACCTTGTACACTTCACTTAACACAAGAATAGTTGCAGAAAACCCTAACAACCCATGCATAAGGTGAACCACACAGCTTATCTGGGAAACATGAAAGTAGTAAGGGGATAAAAACTACACTTTGTTCAACCTTGACGTGATCATTGCCACAGGACATCCATGCTCATTTTTGCTTGTTCCAAGAAAACAAGCTTCATTGAGTCCTATACGTACACACACAAATATGCATATAGCAAATTTAGATAAATAATGACTTAGTAATAAAAAAGTATCAGAAGGACAAGCTGTGAACAAACATAATTCCTTATAATTTCTAATGTAAACTACAGCTGTAGGTTGCATTGGCTGTTCAGTAGCTCAGATTAACATGCTTGACAGGAATCAATGCCAGAGCTCCAGAAGAGGACAGCCATAACAACAGGGAAGTTACCAAGAAAGCCCTTAAGTGTGAGTTGTAAGACAAGTAGATAAGCATACTTTGCTAGAGAGAAATCAAAGCCTGTAAGCTCGAAAGGGTCACTCTTCTTCAACGGACACAACTTCATGGTGTTTACTTGTATGACTCAAAGTTCATGCTGGGGAGAAAAGATGCTTACTTGTAAAGGTAGTATTCAGCTTGATCCACTTCTTCTCGTGAAGAAATGTTGTCAACAAACTGATTAAAACATAAGAAATAAAAGGTTCAGGAGGGAGCACTCACAAAGCACATTAGAAGAAAATGCAATAAAAACCCACATTTGTCAGCATATTTAGCTGTCTGATAGTACTGGAATTCTTCACATCTTTGCTTGCTCCTAATTCTGGTTTCTTCTAGACTGCTAGAAGTCAAATCTTTTTTAGCTGAGACAACTCCCTTCTTCCCAATATAATACCTTTAGCTGAGAATATATAATGATGTTCTCAAGGTCATTACTTCTCTTTATCCTAAGCTAAAAATAATAATTTCAGCTGACTGGTACTTGATCTCGCATTTCTTAATTCTCCTTGCATGCTGTACATATACAGGTCTCATCTTTTGACTGTGGCAATAGCACGCCTGGGTCCTCTATCTATCTATTAGAAAATAAGTATCTGCTGTGAGCTCCAGATATTGGAAAGTGGGGCTGTTTGACAATCTGAAAATGCCATTTCTCCACCAAAAAGGTCATCCCAAAGCAGGAGAATGCAGGAAAGGAATAAAGCCAATTCACAAAAGGGAGAGGAACACTCATTTACCTCATGGACCCTGTCTCAGAAGCAATGATCAAGAATGCTTTATCTGTAAAAATACTTCCTCTTGTAACAGAGAAAAGGGTTCTGTGACTCCTCAGCCAGTGGTGCATATGATCCTAATTAATGATATTACTGAAGTACAAGGGTGCTAATTCAGCTTTTTGGGGTAATTTTGAAGACTGAAATTTGTCTGTTTTCCTATTTTTTAAACAAGTGACATATTTATTCTCCCTCTTCAGTACAAACACTTTCTTACACAGATAACTTAAAAACACATCTCACATCTTCACTTTCACTCTCCCTCTTTAACCCATGCAGAGGTGGAAGAGGTTACTAATTCAAGTAAAAATAATTGCTTTGCTTAACCCATGTCAGCATTTGTTCTGCCTCACTCTGCTACAACGAAAGAAAACTACATAAGCAAAATATGTCCACCTCTGCCTCACTGAATGAAGTCTAGAAGTGGAGGAAGACAGACAGTGCAGAGCGTTAATTCACTGCATTCCCTTAGAAGCCTGGATAATTAACCAGTGCCTGAGGAGGCATTAAAGCTCTCTCAAAGACAGAAACAACAAGAAGGCACGGAATATATATTAGGGAAAAACACAAACCACTAATAGTGAGACCTGATTTTACAGGAAAAAGAAATATTCTGAAGACCCTACTGTCTAAGTACTAACTAATCAGTAAAAAGTAACAATAAAACAGCTTTATACATCAATCTAACAGTACAGCAAGACATTTATGATCACAGAAGTCCCAACTGAGGTGATATCATTTATCCCTTCTCAGCTCACTTGATTACACAAGCATTCCACTGTCATTTCTATCACTTTATGATTAGGATTTACTTTCTTACCCGGGCTATTGTCAAAGAACTGACAGGCAGCTTCCTTTCATAGGTTCTGTCCATTAAGTGGGCCAAGTCAGCTGCAGAAAGCAGAAAAAGAGTATGTTTAATCAACTAGTATTACAGGAAAATCTGCAGAGCCATCATATAACCTTGAATAGAACCTGTGTCCATAAAATCAAATTCTGGTTCCTTGTTAGCAACTCATTTTGAAGTTGTACAAAAACAATTATTTCAATTATTGTTAAGTATGTTAACAGAAAATAATACGTGAGAAGGTTCTCAATTAGTAAAATGTAAAATGCGGGAAAAAGCAAACTACCCTGTAATGTGCTGGATGAAATTAGTATAACTACTACAACTCATCTAAAAGAAACAACTAACCAGATGTCCTCAAAATTCTCACTTGGTTTCAAGCCTAGCATATGCTGGACAGTGCTTTTGGCATGGATTTTTATTTTACAGTAAAACAATGAGAAACAGAAACAAGCAGTAGCATACTGACAAACTCTTCAGTCACAAACAGCAATACAAAGAAACCCTGTTAATCAAACTGAGCACTGTGACAATATCTTATTAACTTTATGGCATTTTCTTCAGCAGTCATATAACAATATGAATTCAACCACACAAAACTTGAAGCTTCTGACTGTTGAACTGGTAGCCAGCCATCGCTGCATTTGATGAATTTAATTGGAAATTAAATGAATTTAATTTGGAGTTTTAGTCTTATGCCGTTCCTGGAAAATGAAGATGACAACAAAGGATGCTGAGCTGACGTGGGCCATCAAGGCCAAGCCACACCACTAGATAATTACTAAAAAGCAGATTGACTTCTTTAATGGTAAAGAAATTTATGTAGGAATACCCTTACAAGAAGTGTCCATATCTGACTCTATATTATCCGTGTCTCCAGCAGCCACAAACATCGTGATGACACACATGGGCAAAGGCATTGGGAGCTTTCCCAGTAGTGACAGAAGTTACAGAGAAGGGATGCTGCAACTAACTCAACTTATCCAGAACAAAGACTGCTCAGGTCCTTGCCTAAATGTACCAAGCCAACTGTCATCCACCGTTCTTCATCTCCGTTTTGAGACAGCTGGAAAGAAGTATTTGCTCCAAAATCTGATAGGCTGGACACAGCAACGTGGACCTGAGACAGACAACTGCATATATTGGGAATTCATTTATCTGTTCCAGAACTATAGTTGTTATGCATCACTCTCTGAAAACTATGTGATCCTTAAGACCATTTTGGGCCACATTCAAACCCTGAGCTTGGCATTTCTTTTGTCTTGGTGCTCATGAAGATGAACAGCCCACTTCAGGAAACACTGAGTACTTAAGCAGAATATAAACCCAATGAATACAATGACATGAATGTAAGATCACAAGGCGATTAGCCATTATACACCAGCATCCTCTGGGAGAGTTCACACACAGAATTTTAATGATTGACCTTTAATGCTGTCTACAAAGCTGGAACTCTCCACCAGAACTACAGCAACATGAAGCACTTATCAATCAACTCCAGTGTTAAGAGTCACCATAAATTGAAAGCTGATTAAATCTAAAAGAATAGCAGACTAATTAAGATAATAGGAAATTTAGTTTTGTTTCCAGACAAGCTATTGTTTCTGTGGTAGATAAGAATAATTTGCAGTGAGTAATTCTTTACTGGTTTGTTTTGTCTGAAGAGCACCTAAAAACAGACTTTTTAATTCTCATATTCACAATTTGAAATAATTCAGTTACCTTTTGTAAAGCAAGTTTGTTTCGTTGTTGCTACTCAACAATCAAGACTAAAACTTCTTAGTTAAAAAAAACCTGACAGAAGTACTAGAAAGCAAGCACGTGAATGCCCAAGTCTCCTGTCACTGTTGGTAGTAAAACTTGAGAGCTAACAATGGTATATAAATCAAATCAACATTTTAACAGACAGATCAAAATTCCATGTACATTTTAGCAGACACATGTTGCAACTGCTTTTATGTGACTAATTACCAAAGAGGACATTAGTGTATATAGTCTCTCATACACACTGCCTAAAAATAAATTTCTACAAGATTAACTCCTTCAAAACTAAACTTCTCTAAAAACATATTCTCTATATTGAAGAATCCAACGGATTTAAATGAACTAACAAAACAAACCACGAATATGAGATGAGGTCATTAAACTTCTGTGCATGTGGTCTCTAGAACATCAGTATCTGAGACTTCATGCTCACTTTTACTTTCATTTGTTCACAGAAACTCAGTGTCTTGCTGCCTGCAACAGGGTGATTAAGGACAATGACTAAGAAAATACTGACTGTCCCCTTCCAAGTCAGTGGTTATGACTTCTAACACCAGCTTAGTGGCCTAGGAGATCATCACAGTATCAGTTTGATTCACAGTGTGTACCTATCCACAGAACATAGCCACATCAACACGTAGTAGGTTATCAGCGAATGGCTCATTTGACCACCATGTAAGGTCAATTTTATTTTGCTTATATCCTTGTATTCTCAGAAGTGGTTCACCCAGGACAGTGCTATGATCCAGTGATAGAGAAAGAAGATACAAATGTGGTACAAAATTTACTTGTCCTGGGAATGATGGGCAGAGCTAATTCACAGGCTAACCATTTGATACAAGGAAAGCCTTGATTCATTAAAGGAAGGCTGAGGCAAATATTTTACCTTACAGTTTGTATGTTCCACATTTCTCTCTATTTCCATGTAACTAGCAGCTTCTGGAAAGAACAGCTTTGTACTGAACAAGGCTTTGAATGGAAGTTATTCAAGTATGTGAAGGCAGCACTGCCACCTGGTGTTGCAGATGTGCCATTTTAGGTACTCTGAATCTAACAAAAAAAGATATTTCCTATCTCACCCGGATTCTGCCATCCCCTGGGATTCTGGTAATTGTTTTTCTTTTCATCAAGGTGCTCACTATCACTTGCTTTCATTCTTGTTAGTGATGAATCAACTGAAGCAAGGGAGAATTTAAGCCAAGCCATGCCTTTTGTTTCCTTGATACTTCATTTTTAGTAAGATGGAGTCCAAATTACTTCTAGGCAGGCATCTTCCTACCAGCAAGCAGCTTGTAAATTCCAAATTAACATATTTTCTATTCCTATCTTTTTGAACAAATGCACTTTTGTACACAAAATACAGTCCTGTTCTTTCCCACACATTTTTCAGTACTGAAGTTTGCTAAACTCATTCATGCTTGGAATGCTAAACTGAAATTATGGAGAGCAGAGAAATGGAATTAACTTTAAATAAGAAAACACTTAAATACTTTTTTTTCCTTTAAAAGTATCCTCACAACACAGTTTTGCATAATGACAGTTCTGAAACAATGTCTGAAGGACAAATAAAAGAGCATGTCCTCAGCACAAGGAATTCACTCTAGCTATAATCAGCAGTTACCACACACAAGATTATATGTGCAACCATACAACTGACAGCTACAGAGCAGACGTCTGCAGGGCTGTCTCCTCTTTGAAAATGCTAATAAAGCTGACACCATGTTAACTTGTTTTTTCTTTTCTGTGAACACAAAATGAAAATGCAAAGCAGTTCTTTGAAAAGCATGGAACAGACATCTGCTTTGGATCAAGATCATCAGCAGAGGAGCAGCAAGAACTATGCCTGCCAGTTACAGAAGATCTTGCCAGGCCTGGGAAAAGCCAAACATAGACTGGACCAGCACTTGCACAACACTGTTTTCTTCAGTGGTGGATTTCTATTGGCTGTGACATTTGTCAAAATAAGAACCCATTTTCACCTGGAGGTGACTGGTTCAAATACATCCCAGGGCACAAATCTGTGGCTCCAGCCCAAAAAACACTGCATGAGCAGTCCTATTGACAGTAAAGGGTAACACAGTATTAACAGTCTCCACAGGATCCAAGCTATAGCCAAGAGGACCCACCAGCTGTTTCTGATCCAGGTACAGTACAACATGTTGGCAATTCCAACCTACATGCTCACACACAAATACAAGAAACAAATCAGGGCATAAAAAATATCATTCTGATCATTTTGTTTGGCTTCCTGCCTGACACAACTCCTGGAATTTCACCTGCTGGTTCTTCTTTCAGCCCCATAATCTGCATTGTAAGTAACAACTACAGTTCAGGGGCCCACGAAAAAAAAGAGAAGACAAAGATTATGCATTAAGGAGTCTCCAAACGCCTGTGGAACAAAATACTGCATATCTATCTTTAGCATGGAAATATGTTTTGCAAGATGCTTTTTATTTAACATAGTCACGAAAAAGATGGTGGAATGTGATTTCAAATGTAACACAGCCAAATAATTTTGCTATAAAACTTGCAGTAGAGATCTCAGTTCCGTATGCAGATACAGTTTAATGTACAGCTTCTTGAAAATAAAACTTTTAGTTTCATTCTCCCCCAAAAAAATTCAACAAGAAACTGAAAAACTCTGAGGAAAACGTTCCTTTTAAAAAATGTCTTTAAACAGGACTGTCCTGTAATACCTATAGGTTTTTCTTTCTGTCTCAGGTCGAACTTGGCTCCCAACCTGGACTATGGGACAAACCTTCCCCCTCCCTCTCCCTCTCTCTCTGAACTGACTGACAAAAATCACACAAAAAGTCAAAAGAGCCACACCAAATTCCCAGATATATATATATATTAGAAATATTTACAAAGGACTCCAAAAAGGGAAAAGGGAAGGGAAAGGGAAAAAAGGGGAAAAAGGGATAAAAGGGATAAAGGGACCCGAGACACACACGCAATCAAACCCTGTAAATTAACAAAATAAATGGTAAGATAAATCTCACCACGTCCCTCAGAGCGAAGGCAGATCACAGGCTAACAGTCCCTGGACCTCCCGTGTGGCAGAGCAGGAGTCACCTCAGGCCTCAGCCTTGCAGATAAGCGAGACCAACGCAGAGACTCCCTGCTCCTGGACCTCACCGGAAGGGAAGAGAGCGAGGTCTCTAATCTCCAACTTATTTATACCCCAGTTTATGTAAAAACTGTAGGGAATACTGGGTACATTGTCACTTCCTGGTTACAAACTGATCACCAGGAAGGCCTAGACCAAAACCATCACACTTTCATGCTGCTGTACAATTAAAACAATGTCAATGAAGACAACACTTGGACACAGCCATAAAACTTCGGATTTTGTGAAAGAAAAAAACTAGCTTGTAGAAACCAAACATTAATTAAATGGGCAAATTCTAACTTGTTTCTGCATTACAGCTTTGAATATATGACAAATTTTTAACATGTTGAACACCTTTTGACATAGAACATTAGAAGCATACTGCTTCACACATTTTCTTATTTACAGATAATGAGCTAGTCAAAAATTAGTTCAGGTTCCAATTCATTTGACAAAGTGGAGACAAGAAACAAAAGTTTTCTCACCCAGGTTATGCTCCTCTTTTTGTCTCTTTTCCCATTTTGAGTTATCCACATAGGCCGCAGAAAGAAGAGATCTTCTACCTGATGAAATAAGACAACACTACGTAAGCCAGTTTGCCTAGACAACTCTAAACAAACTTACACTTTATTAGATATTAATTTTTACTGTCCCATTTACTGAGTGGGATGCATTAAGCTGTCTTTATAACACAGTAGTCAGCAACTACTACAGTAACAATTCTGATTAGTTGTAATCATTATTAATTACTATTTAATTATTTTAAATATTTTAATTTATTTTTATTATTTCCTTGTAATATTTAAAACAGAAAAGCTTTCCTCATAAGTTTTTTTTCAGCATGAAACAAATATTTCCAAACCTGAACTTTGTATTTAAGAAAGCGACAAATTTGTAAAGGCAGAAAAAAACCCAAAGAACAATAAAAGCAGTTTCTTTGTGCAGACCTTTTTCATCAAATGCTAGCAATCAGCTAAAACTAGGCTAAAATGCATAAGCAAAAAACATGGCTAGGCACAAAAAGGCTTTTTTGCTGTCGTTGGATAGTTACTTTTTCCACCTGTAAAGACTTGTCTCACTGAAAGTGAAAGTCAGATGCTCATCTGGAAATACTTCCCTTTTAATATTCTCCATTTTTTCCATCTCCTGTGAACTACGGATTCATGGAAACATTTCTGGAAGTTTTTTCCAAATACTCACTGTACCACCTTTGAAATCTGCTCAAAATGTTGTACTAGCTTTAGAAACAAAACAGAAAATGCTTTAGCTGGAAGAATTTGTACATCAGTCACAGATGACGAGGCCTTGAAAATGGATGAGAAAGACCTGGATAAAACTTGTTGAAGGAAAACACAGGAATATATGTGGAACGCTGCAGAAAGTAACGTTAAGAAATAGACATTACAATACTAAAAGTTTAGTTTTGGTTGTGAAACAATTTTTCTCCTCATCCTTCTGACACACCTCTGAATAACTTTGCAAACTTCTGTCATAAAGACCCAGAACATGGAATTCCACAGTCAGAATATGAGAATACGTACATCACTTTACCAAACAGACAACACGGTATTTTTGTTTGGTTAGTATGGTTTCTTTTACTACTATTTTTCATTATGTTGACAAAAGAGACACAGAAGACCTGGGGACGTTGGTGTGGGTTTCTGGGGATTTTTTGGTTGGGTTTTTTTTAGGATAAATTACTGTTTGCTCATTCACGCGAAGGATGCCACTAGTAAGAATGAAGCTTTAGAGAATTATTTTCCATAGCAAAGCTGTCCGCCTGACAGCTCTGTGCTCGGGAAAACCGAGGTTAGAGCTTAGAGCTGAGCTCTTCAAGCCAGTTCAGCGCCAGAGGGAGGCCAGCGTGGTTGAACCCTGGGCATCCAGGAAGCAGAACGGAGGAAAGCGTGTTCCATTCGTGAAAAAGCACAACAGAGTCACCCATCACCACCGCGCTTTAGGCAAACGTTACTGAGCTCAGTTCTTCCCAAGGCTCAGATTTTTGGCTTTTCCAAGACATCAGCCTTGTGGTGCTTCTGCCATCGGCGTTACCAGGTTGTGCCGCGCACTCACTGCCGCGGGCTTGGCGGCCTCTCGTACAAGTCCGCGTGGCCCAAAGGGGCAAGTCCTAAAATTCTGTCACGCTATGAAATTCGCACGGTGGAACATCCACTAAAATACAAACTGCGAACACTCTCCTACACTGCACGATAACGATAAGACGTCCATGGTGCTGCCACCAATTTCACACAGATATACGAAGAGAGAGAGAAACGGGGGAAGGTGAGGGCAGTCTCGGCGCAGCATCCCGCCCCTGCTCACGCTTCCCAGCTCAGCCTGCGGCAACCACGGCCACCGGCGCCGTACCCCGCCGCGCCCCCCGTCCCGCCGCGTCCCCCCAGCAGCGCACCGACCTGGGCCCGCGCCGAGGGCCCTCCCACCGCAGAGCACGGCGCAGCGGAGCACGGGGGCGGCCATAGCGCCGAGGCCGGAGACGGTGGGCGGTGCGGGAGGCTGCGAGCGCCCCGCCCCGCGGCCCGGGACCCGAGATGGCGGCGGTGTTGTCGGGCGGGTCCCGGCGGGCGGTGCGGGAGGCGGCGCGGCGCTCGGCGGTTCGACCGCCCGCCCCCGGCGCCTGGGGCTGCGCGCCCGCAGGTACCGCGGGCTGCGCGGCGGGGGCGGGCGGCGGGGGCCCGGGCAGGGAGCGAGGCTGCCCGCCGGTACGGGCTATACCGGGACTGCAACACCCGGCAGGCCCGGCGGCCGCCGCCAGCCATGTGCCTGACGGGAGCTGTAGTTTCTGCGTAGATGCCCTTCCCAGCGCGTGGTGTTGCGGAGGTGCATGCCGAGGGGTATCCGGAGGGCAAGCCGAGCGGGGAGGGTGGGC
>JAWWES010000094.1:46183852-46230713 GCA_035583135.1 Lophotriccus pileatus
AGAATGAATCCCAGAATGGCCCGGGTTGGAGGGGACCTTAGAGATCATCCGGTTTCAACCCCCTGCCATGAGGACAGCTTTTGCGGGATCGGGTTGCGCAGAACCCCATTCAGCTTGGCCCTGAGTATTTCCCGGGATGGGACATCCACAGTTTCTCTGGGCAACCTATTCCAGTGCCTCACCACCCTCAGAGTAAAGAATTTCTTCCTAACATCTAATCGAAACCTACTCTCTTTTAGTTAAAAGCCATTCCCCGTTGTCCTAGCACTACATGCCCTTGTGAAAGTCCCTCTAGCTTTCCTGTAGCCCCCTTCAGGTACTGAAAGGCCACAGTAAGGTCACCCTGGAGGTCAGCGTTAGTGAGCATATCTCCTACTTGGTGCTGTCAGGATGTGACATTTAAAAGGCAACAACCAACTGAACGCATATGCAGTTTCATAAATGTATATTTCTTCTGGGAGGATATCCAGACTCTGGGCTTCAGAGGCCTTCCAAAGGCACTCCTTGCCCAGAGAAGGAAATGGGGGCACATGAAAAAGTGTGTATGTTGGAGAGATTTGCAACCCTGGCCGGGCTTCTGGCCTGCTCTACGTGTGGAGGCCTCACTCAGGTTGCAGTTCTGTGAGACCCCTCAGGGACATGGAGCCCTCTATTCTACCTGGTGTTCTGCCCGCCCATCCTCACTGACCAGCCTGGCAGAGGGTTGTGAGGCAGAGCAGGTTGGGTGGTTAAGGTCTCTGGAATAGCCTGCACCACCCGCACGTGCCAGCCATCATATCCATCTCCCTCCTTTTTCATTGGAGGTCCCTTTGCTTGGTTTGGCACTGGTTTGTTTCTGTAACACTGTAAGGTATGAATCTAAGGAAGCAGTGGAATTCATCAAATTGAATGAAGGCTGAAATTCTGCTGCCCCACACTCTCTGCTGACACTGTCCTGAGTGTCCATGATGTGCATTGTGCTGGTCCCACTCCAGGCATGATTCCCTCACCAGCTCTGGAGAGGCCCAGGACTGAGATGGGCTTTCGCTGTTAGACCAGCTGAGGTCTGTGGGAAGTAAATGGTGGCATTAATACAGGTGAATTTCATGCTAGATAAATTATGTTTGTTTACCCATTGGAAAAGTTTCCATTAAGTTTAATGAATGAATGAATGCCATTAAATGGATTTTTTGCTTTAGGTTTTATGAACTGTGTCATTAGTATGCTTTGCTTGCGTAGAAAACAAGTGGGGTTTTTTGCATGGCCTGTTACATTTTTCTAGGGAAATGCGGAATGAGAATAAACAACCTAACTCATTTCAGTACTTGCTCTTGTCCCTCCATGATTCGAATAAATCTTTAAGAAGCTAAAACGTTAAAATATTAGATTGTAACAATGTAAGCTACTACAGTGACTCTGTTACAAAGTCATTGCAAATAAAAATCTAAGGGACATCTGATTTTGTAACAGCAAAAACTTGTCAAATAATTTTTGCATGACTCTTTTATTAAAGCAGCTTGCAACACAGTACAGTTGAGGTCAGCAAGCAAAGTTAATTTTGAGATTCTAGACTCAATAACTGTCTTACCTCTGATGTCTGTACTGCAACAGAACTTCACTAGGTCTCCTGAGTGTTACTGGAATCCAAGTAATATGGTTGATGTTTTTATAAATTCAAAAAATAAGCTTTTGTGTCTTCTTATTGCATTTCGAGCTTCCAGAATGATGCCTTCTACAGCAGTCAGGACAGCACTTAAGGGGAAAGCAAGCTCTGCCTCTAATGAATCATGGAGAATAAAGAAATGACAAGAAAATTATTATAAAAATATAAAAGGGTAGAAAGATCTTATTCCTGAGCAGAATGCTCTTCTTCCTCGGTGAAGAGAAATATTGCTTCTAGTTTTTCTTTTGCTCATTCTTCATCCTTGTGGACATAAACTCCATAGAGCTGTGACATAGTATTTGGATTCTTTTGTTAGTGATACGAGCAACTGCAGTTTTTGCAGTCTGTTTTTTAATGTCATACTGAAATGGTCTGGCATTAGAAAATTAAAGTCAGTAATTCATGCATGCAAGTAGTAATAAATCAGACAGTGTAACATAAAACTCAACCTTCCTCTTTTTTGTTCTTTTGGTAGGGAAACGGTATCTGCTAACAGAAGAAGATATAAAGTTACAGGAATTTCAACAGATGAAAGTGGCAATTAGAAATGAAGTTCATGGCAATAAAGGTATAGCGTTTATGTCATAGTCACCATTCTCAATTTTAGCATGAGTCCTAGGAAACAAAGCAGTCCAAATTACAAAGATATGACATCAATTGATCACATTTAAAGAAAAAGCTTACATCTTCCTTCTGCAAATTTTTTGTACCTACCATTGTTGGAAGATCTGAGGCTTTGTAGAATGTAACAATATTAGTATGCTGTGTTGAGAATATGTGTGGAGAAGCTGTCGTGTATGCAAGGTGTTTGCATAAGACCTGAATGCGTCTGCGTCCTCCCTTTTCTAACTTTTTAAGATAATCTAATCAGTCTACCAATGCTGCTTCAAATGCATCATCAACAGAGAAGGTTAACACAAAGCCAAATAGTTAACTACCCAGGAAAGGCCTTCATCAGTAATTCTCTTTTAATCTGCACTGTAAGTTTAGTTAGAATATTCTTTTAGATTTTTTTTCTTTCTCGTGTAAGTTCTCACTTTTACACCCACTTCCAGATGACAGATGCTACACAGAATATGAAAAACAAGTTCAGGTTTTCCAAACAAATATAGGAGCAGAATCAGTGGATTTTTTCTGGCAGAGATTTTGTCATGCTTTTTAAAATGTATACAAATTCCTTTCTTTAAGAAACATAAATAAAAACATAAAGCTGCCCTTATTTAAGAAAGGTTAGGCAAAACTCCTATTTTATCATGTGTGGGTGTTGTAGTGTTCCAAAGGTTGTAGTTAATTTTAAGACAAGGAAGAGTTTTACATAGTTTTATATATAAGTCTAGTTTTATATAAATCAGTCTTTTGTGACAGAGAGGGAAGTAAAATCAACCTGACAGTTTTTTCTATATTTATTAAAATTTAAATTGTGCAGTTGCGAGTCATAATGTTTCTATATTTTGCTCTAATGATGGCATACTTACATTGTAGTTTATTCATCCCATACTTGAGATACATTGAATTTTTTGCTAAAGCACGTTTGTAGCCAAATATTTGACTTTGCAGGTCACAGCTGACCTTTTAGTTTCATACAAATAGTAGCCTCTGAAAGCTAATGAAAACATTATGCTAAACACCTATTTGTGTGTATGCCTGAATAGTTTTTGTACTCAGTGTTTAATGTAATATGTGAAAGATAAAAAGAGGTAATGTGTATGTTGGTCAGAGGATTGAGATTACCGACTGGAGGACTCGTCTTTGTGCTTGCTTTGTCATAGGAAAATGGGTGGGATAGAGAACTATCTTTTTTTGAGGAGCGGGTAAGGGAAGCAACTCTTAAATTTATGGCTGTGTATAGAAGAACATGGATTATATAGGAGAGTCTTTATGTTTTCCTCAGCTATGAAGAAATTTAAGTCTTCTGTATGAACAGTGTTGAGTCTTCTTACAGGTGTTTGAATGCTGTATGGAATTGGTTGTGTTTGTTTGCTTGCTCTTTAAAAAAGAACAGAAGGTATAAAATGTCACAAAACTGTCTTCCTCATTAAAACTTTTGCATTACCTGATATGTTCATAACATATACATTGGAATTAATTTGACAATAAGCATGTTCTTGGTTTTCCAAGTTTGACATGACTTCATGGAGACATGTTGGCATGTTTGCCTGTGAGAAGCTTTATGCATTTTTCTTGGTGAAAAAAACAAGCTTTCTGATTCATTGAGTCTCCATGTTTCAGGTACCAAGTATGCAACACCTGTAATGGAATTGTCTATAGACTGCTCCTGTAACATATTTTATTTTCAGATCTATATTTTAGAAGTATTAAAGAAAAATTAAAGAAAAATGGAATAATTCTCAAAAATGAATTAAAAAATTTGCTGCATTTATGTCAGACTTCATCTGATGTGGAACTAGCCAGAAAAGTTATTTACAGGTATTTTTTACAATCCAGGTAACGCTCTTTTCTGTCTTTACTTTTTGTCTTTTATTAGATCATTCCAGGTTATATCTGCAGTTGAGCACTTGTCCTAATTCAATGGCTAAGGCATAATTAATCCCTTTAATTAAGCCTGCGTTTTCATTTTCTTTGAATCTTCAAACGATTGAAAGACTTTCAGGTCAAAGGAAGCTCAAGCTATGAGAACAAAGTGGTGTCCTACTGCAGAATGAATGGTGAACCACGCAGGAAAATCATCCCACAGCTGAGAAGCAGACGTGTTTTCAGGTTTTTTTTCCAGCCAAGACATGCCTGATTATAAACTGGTCTAGAACCAGCAGTGGCAGATCAATGGCAGGAGGTTTTGTGAGTGAAAACTTTCCCAGCAGTTACAGTGTAGGAGCTATAAAGTAAAAATTAAAATACTATCTTTTTGAAGAGGTATTTTACCAGGTACTGGTGCTAAAATAGACTGCTGCAATTTCTGTGCTATCATTCCATGAATAGAAGGTAAAGTAGCTGGAAATTTTTGAAATAGAGACCCATTCTATTATTGATTCAATGCAAATTACTCTAGCAGTAGTAGAAGAGATTATTTATTACTAGTTAATTTATTCGTTTGATCAAAACAATATTATTTCCTTAAAATTTAATCTATCTTTGGCTAGTGCAGATAGAGAAGTGTGCCTCTGTCATTGCACGTACAGATCTTGCTCTCTGTTTAAAGCTGTTCTTTCCTGGCAAATTCCATGCCCTGTGTGATTGACTTTTTTAATCTTTCCAATAGGTACCATGAACAGAATGGAGTAACAACTTTGCATAATTTTAAATTTGGGCCCCTCTTTATGAGGCTATGTTATGAGCTAGATCTTGAAAGACCTGCAGTAGAACTTATCAAAGATCAGGTACTTTCCCTATATATTTCAAAAATACTGTTGTTGTTGTTGTTATTAGTCCATATATGCTCAGTCAGTATATTCTCAAATATGAGAAATAGTATGCTACCAATAGCAAAATAGTAATTAAAAGGAAATTAAATGTTGGTTTGACTGGTAACTTTTATTTCTATATGATTGCATCATTTGAATAAAAATTGAATAAAAAATATTGGTGAAAAAATAATTACTTAAATTAACATGGCTGATGCCTGTTTTCCCACATTCTGTATTGCATTAGATTGTTCTTGGAAATGAATGCTTCTGAGTTTTGTTGTGGTAGCCCTCTGAAATCCCTTGTTATTTGTACTGGCAGAGTTATCATGGTACTCTCTATTTCGAACTCCCTCTGAACTCTGTAGAGGTGGTATGATGTTCAACAGCTCAGGAACTTGGCCATTTTAGTGCCGAAGAAACCTAAGGACTTGGTTTTGAACGTCTCTAAAATTCTATGTGTGCTATGAAGACAAGATATTAATCATGCCCAGTGTGTGCAATAATGTTGTGTCTTCAAAAATGTCTGCTAGCCAGTGAAAAGTCATCTCTCTGATGCTAATTCATTAAGCCATGAGATATGCCCAGCAAGAAATGGGAGAAGTCTTTCTACTATTCTTAAATTAGATGTGTAAGAGTATGTAGTTTTTATTTTGATTTTTTTTTCTTATTGGGATCTATGTCATTAAGACAGGTCCTGCTGTACCTGCAGGACATGGTTACTGGTAGATAGTGAGATACTTCTTCAGACTCTGCTACAGAAATTTAAACTTAATATGTCTGACATTTTATTTGGCTATTCCCAACACAGTATGATTGAAGTAGAACATAAAATGTAATTCCTCTTTCTTCTGCTACTCTTATCATCATCACTCAAGCTCTTGTGCTGACCTGTTCATCATTTGATATTGTGATTAGAAAAAAATTCTTTCAATTTCATGGTGATGCGCTTTACTACAAAGATACCGCAAGCTGTCAGGGACTTCTGCTTGCAGTGACTCAGAGTTTACAATCTGTCTTTAAAAAAATTATCGGGGGACTCTCTGGAAATTTCTGTTTAATTTTTGTGAGCTTTTGACCGTACTAAGTCACTGGTATTGTAGATGCTACTTGGCAGAGGGGCAGACAGTCAGGGAACCCAGAGAGTTAAATGCTGAATTTGTAAAGGTGAGACTTATTCCAGTAGGAAGACCTGCTAAATGCTGTGCAGTAAGACTGTTCACTGTCCTGACCATTTTTATGTTTGCTGTATTTCTTTCCCAGAATTTGCATGGTTTTTTCTCAGAGAGTACCTCGTTCCATATTTTGATGACTATGTTGTTTAAAAAAGACCATTTTGAAAGTAAGTACTGTGTTTACTACAAGTTAATGTTGAGGAGGATGCTTCTCACTGTATGTGTTGTGTGTGCATATAAATATATAATTTATTTAATGAATATTTGTAGCTGGCTATGGTTTTAGATGGCCAAACATCACATAAATAAGTGTAGATGGGAATGAGTTGCACTGTAGTGTGTAATAGAATGGAAGACTGTAGTGGTCTTCCATTTCCTATGGTGTTCTTGCCCAGAATTGTTATTATCCAGGAGAACTTGTCCCCTAAACTCTCTTCTCTAAAGTGCTAACTTCTCTTTGCTTTGTAATTTCCCATAGCATTTTGTTTCCTCTGTTCAGAGTTTGTTTTATGTGGGTTTTGAAATGGTAAGTTCTTCAACAATTTTTTGGCTGTTCTGCCTTAGTGTCAGTGCAGAGAAGGATACCCTTTTTCCAAAGCCACAGTCTTCTCTTGGTTTGTTGTACTAGTGTCATCACACAGAGTGGCTACTGCAGTGTTTAAGTCTAGTTCTAAGCTTCAAATCAGTTTGGCCCTTTGTGAGGATAAGGAAGAATCATCTAACCTAACTTAAAAGACTTTCCATGACAAAACCTTAAATTGAGTATGGAGTAAGCTTTTCACGCAAATTCTTGACAGAGTTGGTGTGAGAATCCACTCTGTGTGGCAGTCTCGTGGGAACGGAGCTGCTATTTTGTAATTCCCAGTGCCGGTTTGTTACAGAGAAACCAACACCCAGGCAGTCCAGCGGCAAAGAGGCTTTATTCAAATGTCCCGCAGTTTATAAAGGCTGGTGGGGGAGAGGGAGGGCTTTGCTATTCAGCTAGCCAACCAGAGGGGACGGGAGGTTAACACCCAGTAGGAACCCAGAAACTGGGGAGGGACAGGTAAGACAGCCAGTGGGGTTACGATAAGGGGCGGGGGCTGGCTCTGAAGGCAGAACTAACATGGTGCCCTCCAGAGCAGCCACGTGGATTTCGGGAGGAGGGGGGGGGGTTGGTTTTCACACAGCACAGTGAGTTCCAGCACAAGGAAATCTCAGTGAAACTGTAAGTTCTTCTCTCCATGAAACAGCTTCTGCAGGGGGTCGTTTTCTCTAGAGATGTTGTTTCCAACTAACAGTCTGCATGGTCCCCGACAAATCCCTTTATTTGAAATTTGTTGAATTCACAGCACTTGGTCTCTTGACGCTTAGTGAATATAAGTCCAGCAGCTGTCCTAAGAGTTGAGGCTGAACCACTGTAAAAATAAGTAGATCAGCACCTGAATGGAGCCGTTATGCTGAGGCATGGGGGTTATTGAGGAAATGTTATGTGGTTTGCCTAAAGTGGTGGAAGCTTTCTGGTCAGTTAGGAAGAATGAGGGTGGCTTTGTCAAGTATCTAGAATTTAGCTTCAGATTCATATAAAAATAATAAAAGAGTAAGGCCATGTTCTACTAGACTAAAAGCCTCCTTGCTAAGAAGAAGTCTTTATATTCAACCTACCATGCATTAAACTTTTTGAATTATTTTCTCTTTAAAATAACAGATTTCAGTTTACATTCTTATTTTCAAATAGACTTACTGAGGTCTTAGCATGTTGAATTGTTTTTTCTTTTCAGTTACTAAAGGTATAGTCATAAATTTGTGAAGTGAGTAACACTAATATATTTTTGATAGGTGCTTTGGAAGTTTTGGTGGAAATGAAAAAACAAGGTATACCTTTCAACAAAGAAACTTATCTACTTGCATTTGCAATATGCTATAAACTGGTAAGTATTTTCAATTTACATTACGAAAAAGTGTTTGAAATGCCTTTTTTTGGATTTTAAAATTTCCATATTTTCTCTGCCATGATTTCCTATCTACTGGAAATATTTTAGACATATATAAGTCCTAAATTGCTTCATTGTGCATTATATGCTGCCCATATCTATTTTTCCATACAAACTAATGTCACAAAACAGATATCTGAAAGTTTGTGCAGACATAAGCATTAAGGAAAAAATTTGCTACAGTCTTATAGTATTCTTTCTCTGGGAACTTTGCAACTCTTCAGACTATACTGTGTGCTTGAGCCTCAATATCAATTTTATAGTACTTAAGAGACAAGGCTTATATGTGATATATTCTGTTTGTCAGACATCCCCCATCCATTTCTTCCCTCCCCCTATAAGTAGCCTTGAACCATTTCTGTAATTGAACCTGAATTTGACAAGGAACAGAGTTGTCAAAGTTCGTCTATTCCCTACATACCTGATGAAAATGTACAGCTGAGTGGAGAAAAGAAACCTAAATGAATGCCTTTAGAGAGAGACAGGCTACGCTTGAGCTTACCTGTCTTTAGCTCAAAGAAAAAGAGCGTAAACATGGTGAGAAACTGGTCTACATGAGTTCTAAGAGTGTTTCCTTCGAACGGTTTTCCTTTTGTAGCAGAGTGAAATCCAAAAACTTTTTTGTTTTGATCTTCCTCTCCAGTTCTGCAGTTTGAAATATTAACATGGACCCTTCTCAAATTCAGTTAGAAACTTTTCTTCCATTTTCTTATGTTTTACAAAGATGCTAGCTTAGGAAAAAATTATACCACTAGACTGAACTTCCTCAAGTTTCTCAGTTAACCATTCAGTGAAGCTGAGTGCATATGTGAACAAGGAGTAGGCCCAAAATTACTGCCTCAGCAGTAATTTTCATGGTGCTCCTGCAATTCTCAGTCCTAATGAGTTAGGCCTGCCTTTAGGTCTGCTGTAGCTTCTTCCCTAAAACCTTTACATGTTTTTTTACATGGCCTGCAGTCAGAAGGCTTGGACCCATGGCATGTGCAACAGGAAGAGGTTCCAAAGGCTTCTGTTTTCTCCTACATCTGGCCCTACATGTGTAGAGAATCCAGCCCATTATTACTATTGATGAAAATAGAGGGGAAACGATTCTAAACTGTCACCTGCTTGTTTGAACAGCCACAATAAACTCGTGGGGTTTTTTAATTAAGATAAAATACTGTCAATAGGGGAGTAAGCTGTAGTAACTCTTTATGCACTAAAGAGGATTAGGTTGAGCTCTTTCAAAAGCTTATCTGTTGATTCATCTGTTAGGAGGAGGAGGAGAAACCAGGAAGCTCAAAAGAGCTTTTGCGTGTGATGGCAAGATAAGAAATGTCAGGAAAAATCTTGACGGGAAGTATCTTCAAGATGTACTACTTGAATAATGGTAATAGTGGCAGTGGTGTCATTAAGAGCAGTGCTCAGATTTTACCAGGTTAATGCTTGTTTTTTTATGAATAATCCTGACAGAAACCAATACAGAAAAATGTACAAGGCTTAATGATCAGATTATTGCCAGTGGATAAACAAAGGAATTAATGCTTAGTCTTTGTTCAGAGGTGTTTTACAGGTCAACTCTAAAACACTTCTGGGATGTTTTAAATCACTATAAGGCACTACTATCCTCTGAGATAACAGATGGTCCTTCTCTTAGTGCAGGAAAGAGATATAGGCCTTTGGATGACAAAAAAGTATTTATGTAATAATCTTCTGGTGGTCAGAATGTTTCTAATTTTTAAGAACATATTTTAAACCATATTCTGCATGAATGACACTTTGAACACTAGGAACAGAAATCAGCATCAAATATGAGGACTCATCCATATTGGTGGTACCAGTTGTTACAAAACCTTTGTGCTGCCAGCTTTTAAGTTTGGCAGATACTATTTTGTTTGGGGTCCAGTCAATTCTACCCATAATTTCCAGTGTGAGCTGTATTGGTTTGGAGAGTTGGTGGTTTGTGAAGTAGCACACAGCTAATCTCATTCCCTTTTACTATAGACTCTAGTGAAAATTGTCCCAGCAATAATGGAAGCTTTCTGTGTTGAAAAACATGCAAATGTCTAAGCAGTTGTATTAGAATGTATACTTTGGAAACATTTTTCAAGATTTAATCTGTAAGAGAGGCTAAAAATGGCTGAATGTTCAAATTTGCACATACACAGACTGCTTCAGTGTAATGATGCTAAGTAGTTCAATGCTTAGAAAATGTTGACTTTTCAGTAACTACCTAATGTAGATTCTAGAATAAAGTAAGGACAAAAATTCATCTTCCTTCCTGATTTGGGAATTATTCAAAAGTGAAAAGGAAAGTGTCTGTTGGTTTAGGATATTGCCATAGTTGTTTTGTCTCTTGTAGAAGCCAAAACAGGGCCAGGTGTAATTGTTAAAGTAATGGAAGTTATGTTTACCTTCTTTTGACCTCTGTCATTTTAAATATCATATTTTGATGTGTTTCTCAAGAAGTGCTGCACAGAATCGGCTTGGTTGGGTTTAGATACATGTTGCCTTGGTGATCATACAGTATGTTGATTTCTGCATGCCTTCTTAGTGCGATTGCATTTGCTTACAGTCCTGTCAGATCACAAGAGTAACAAGTGCAACTTACTTTGAAATTTCTATGCAGGACAACCTGGAGTCTTCCAAAATCTCTGCGAAATTGCTTGAAGAAGCACAGCTGAAAGGGAACACATTATCGCTGCGAGCGTACTGTTTAGCCATGGCAACTGCTCTCAAGCAGGTACAATGCCTTTTGTTTTTGGTTCTGCCTGGGCCTCTATAGTTTTGTTGTGAAAGAAAATTAACATGGAGAAGGTGTAACTGATCTATTTATTGGAACTTTTAGGCTTCTGAAACTATGATTATAGACAACTTTCACATAAATTGAACCTGGAAGTTCTGAAATATAAACATATGTCTTGAGTCTAATGTATTTTGTGCTAGTGACAATGCCGTCTAGAAGATTATTTGAAAAGGAAAGAGTTAGGCAAACAGTTTAGATGTAACCATGGATCTACCCCTGCAGATACTACTGTTTGGTGATGATTTCCTTTAAATAGAAACTAAATTATAATTTAAAATATTTGTGCAATTGTCCCTTTAAAATGTTTGTCTTGGGAGGTAGGCTCAAAGGCTATGATATGTATTGCCCTACTGCCTGGGAGGTGGCCTGTCTTTCTCCACAACATGTTTCAGAAACATATGTCTCTGAAACAAAATGAAATGTGCTTGGTGTTGCCATATGTAAAAATCAGATAAAATTCTTGTTTTGCAAATGGAGTAATGTTCCACATTATATTTAACTGTTCCTTAAGCTGCATGATCTTTGACAGTACTTATTGCTGTAAGATGTTTCCTGATCTCAAGTAACATTGCTTGGTCTAGTAAATGCCAGTGTAACATTAACTGTCTATACAAATCAATTGATGACACAGATACAGTACTGTAAATGTGTATGTCCAAAAGATTAAAAGAGGTGGGCAGGATAAATGTCCCCATTAATATATACTGCACTTCATTTAAGTACTCTGACGTGTGTCAAACTGAGCATGTGTGTAGATCTTGTGTCTTTTAGGTGATCTCACGCTTGGTGTTGGTTATGTGTAACACGCTGTAGTAAAGACCCAGATGACATGAGAAATCCAGCATGGGGTGTTTCTTTTGCAGGCTGCACGCTGTTTGGTGTCTGTGGGTCTGGTGAGGGGGTTTTGGATGCTGGTTTGTGATTTACTGAAAAGTTGTGAAGGACTGGTTTTTTCTCTTGAACTTTTATTGTGAAAGTTTGTGATGCACGTTTGACTGTATTTTTTTTATTATTTATAATTTCTCCCCAGAATGATATAGCGCAAGCCAAACTTTATTGCTCTCATATAACGAAAACAGAGAATAAACTATACAATAATCTTAAAGTAAGTATGCTTGCTTTGTATTAAAATCTTACAGAGGAGTATGCCATACTGGACAAAAAACTTCCCTGTGCAAAGTAACAGAAGGGCAGCTTCTTAGGAGCACAAGTGTGTGTTAGTTTTGTTGCTGAGCTTGTTTCTGAGCCAACAGACAAGTTCTTTTGGGTGACTTACATTCTGAACTGTCAACAATTCTCACCCATTTTTTAAAATAACTTTCTACCATAGATGAGACCAGTCCTACATCTGTGGGTATAGAGCCATGAACAATTTCTAATTATGACACTGTAACTTTTTGCTTTCTTGATACAATTGAAAAAACCACAGCTTGAATTAAATGTCTGCTTTAGCTGTGTTCTGCCCACTTCAGGCCTCCTTGAGCCCTACAGACCAAGTGTGCACGCATAACAATTTTTCTTTACTTGCATAGTCTGTAACCTCAGAGAAAGTCTAGTGCATGTGCCATATGAGTGACCTCTCTAAGCTATGACAAAAAGCACTTTATTCAAGAACAGCTAATTCAGCCTCATCAGAGGAGCTCTGCCTTCAGGCACACCGTTCCTTTCCAGGTCCCAGCTGTGAAAAAAAGCCAAACCAGTGAGGAAATCGATCATTCCATCTGCTTTCTTTGTGATGAATGGATTTTTATCAGTGCAGGATCTGGAAATGTATTTTGTCCTGCTTTGCTTCATGTCTTTCTCAAACATTTTTAAAAAAAATTTGCATTCTAAGCACTATTTGTGTGGTGTATTTTTATTTTATTTTTAAGGTTCTTGTCCAGCTCAGATCTGGTTTGCTAGAAGAGGTAATAAAGACTTTAGAGGCAGCAGTGGAAGTAGATATTCCTCCCTTTCTGAAAAAACTTGAGTTTTCTGAGCAGGTGGTAAGTACACAGTAATGACAGGATGGTCGTGGCACTTGGCTGAGACATGGGTCACCTACAGAACTTCAGGTGCCTAAGTTCACCTCCTGAAGTTTGGGTTCTGTCTGATGCCAAAGCAGCTGTCTGGCTTCCTGTACTGCTGGACAAAACACTTAGCTGTTCACTTCCCATGATCTTGCTCCTGGAAGCTCATACTTCATCTGAATGTAGATGAAGCCTCATCTAGTGGCATTAAATGATTTAATCTCTTGTATCCTATGCCATTTTCATTTGATATGAAAATGAGAATAAAGTTTCTGATCACAGTGATATTTTTGCAAAGATCCGTGGTGCTATACAGGGAAGTGTGATATGAGAAATAGTAGCTTTGGCTATTTAACTATATTTTACTGCAAAAACTGCGTTTGCAGTCTTGATCAGCAAGAAGGCTTCCTCAGAGCACATATGTAGCCTCTATCAGTTTGTCAACATCACTGCTGCTTTTCCTGAAACTTATCCATGAATTCGTTTTGAATGTCCCTATAGAACAAGACAAGAATAATTAAATACTTAGCCTTTCACTGCTGCCTATTAAACAGAATTAGTAACCAATATGTAAAATAACAAATGTTACGTAGAAGGGGGTTATACCTTTTAAAACATAGCCCGTTTATATTAACTGCTATGTTGAAAATAAATTCTTTAAGCAATATTTCGTTTTGTAAAGTCTTTGCAGTAAATGTTGTATGTGTCAGTGTTGTATTTTGATTTTGTTTGGGAAATTTGTAACAAGCAGAAGAAGACTAAGCATTAGCCCTAACCTTCCCTTCCACAAAAGCTTATTGATAAATAACTTTTTTTAAAGAGATTTACTTAAATCTTGAGCTCATACTCTCTGTATGGCATACAGAACTTCTCAGTTATGTAGACTGAATCTGTAGTCTGTCAGACTCTATAGTCTGACTTATTGATTCGTTCTGTACTGTAGATTTACTGAGATGTGTAATAATAATTAGAATTGTGATTTCCTGGATTTAAATAGAAAATAATTGTGTTAGTCTGTACTAGGACTGAAAATGGGACTGTACAACTTTGAGGAAGTTTTAAATGTAATAAACCCTCTCTAATAGATACCCAGTGCATTTCCACCACTGTGTGGTGATGCATAGTGTGTGTTCCATAAAATCATTGCTTAGCCACCTATCTTATGCCATGTGTTTATTTTTTTATGATGAGTGATTGCTGGTCTTCAGTGTGATGGTAGATCGAGATCTTCACTTGCTGAACTGTAAAAATATGTAATTTTCTCTTCCTCAGCTGGCTACAGTCCGGGAAAAGATGGAAGAAAACCCTAACCTTTCTGCCAAATTAGGAAATATTTATACGAAACTACAAGCTTCTGGACAGATTACCATGTGCACACTGGAAGACATGCTTTTCCAGATTCCTAGTTCAAAGAAGACTACTACAAAGCTTTTAAGTCAGAAGCGGTTGGGCTATCAGGCTGCTAATCCGCTTCAGTCAGCTCTGTTGTTGGAATAGTTCAGTATTTGGTGGCAAATTGAACTGCTGATAGCATCTCTTAGAAACCAGGTTCAAATAAAATGTCTTTTCCCAGTTTCCACAATGAGCAACTGACCTCTTCTAATTTTCTGATATTAAGCTTCCCAGGGTAAGCAGATCTTGGTGCAATTTGCAAAGTTTCTTAGAGCAAATATGATCACATTTTTAGACTATAATGACTTTAATGACTAATGGCTTCAATGAGTCCAGATCAAATGTGCTTAATTTTAGCAATAAAAAGCTGTTTGTGAGTCATGTACCCCCAAAAATCTGTACTCACTCACCATCCAGAATAGAAGGAGTTGGAAACAGCTATACCTTGGCTGGCATTTGAGTGCTTTTGGTTTTCTTCTGCCTGTGAAGTGATGAACCTGTTGATACAGAACTTGGCGGTAATCTAAGCACTAGACTAGTTGGAGCCCAGCTTGGTACTCATACTCTCCAAGCTGGGCTGCATTATCTCTCCTCTGGATTCTGTTCTTTTTATTTTGTCTCTGCCCCAGTTGAGCAATGTCAGAACTCAGAGTATTTTTTCTGTGAATGAATCTGTGCATGCTATATCAAACTTTGTTGAAGCCAGTGAGCCACTGTGAAGGAGCAAGAACCCATCCATGCAGAAACATGGCTTCAAAGCATGTCAGAGGTTTCTCTTTGAGGCTCTGACTCTCTAATGTGTTGCTGTCACAATATGTCCTGTTAATACCAAAATGCACAAAAACTATTACACAGTAGATGGACTTTCATGCAAGTGTAAGTGAAGAATTATTTGAGGTGTGTATCACATTTTTGTGAATCACATGCACACTTTTTATGAGTGGTGGCATGAACTAAAGTACTACATTTGTTAATCTAAAAACAGAGCTATTAGTTTTTCCATAGTATTGTGTAGTATGGAATTCCACATATAGTTCACGAGTAGAGGTTTTTAATGCTTTTCCTTCAGCTGGAAATTCTTTCAACTTTTCCAATACTATATGAACCGTTGAGAAGCTCCCAATCTTTTCTCCACAAATAAATTTGATGTATGATTTGTAAAGGCTGCTTGCATTGTGGCAAGGGTTAGTGGCAAAAAATGTAGAGAGATTAAGTACTCCTCAGTTTACTCCATTGGTATTATCAGGACAACTATCTGATGTTGTCCAGTGCTATCAGGACAACTGTTTGATGCTAAAGTTTGTAAATGCCACACCCATTTAACCTTACATTGCAAATATGTAAGGTCAGTTCTGTATTAATTATAAGAAGTTGGTGCATCCTGGGACTGTGCATGTTTGCTTGTTTATTCAAATCTGAATTGGTTAACTTCCTACCTGAGGCTGTATCCTACCTGCAACTGAACTAATGATAAGTTCTATTAAAATTGTGAGTATACCTGATTTTTCCATTCTTTGTTCTCTTGGCTACTTATTTTCTTAGATTTATATACTCCAAGTAACAGTATTGATTTTTTTTAAGAAATAACATGTCTTTGTCTTAAGAAAGGAGATGCCCTTAAGTAACTAACAATACTTCAGAAAGCCAGGACTGAACAAAGGTTAAAGAATAATTTCAAAGAAACACACACAAATTCACACAACTAAAATTAGAATATTGAATGTTGCTCCAGAAATGTTGTAGAAGACTGGTAACATTATCCCTCAGGAAAAAAAAAAAGCTGGGAAAAGCTTCCTCCAGTAAAACACCACATGATTTTTGTGCATGTCCTTGTGCCCCAGCAGCTTTTTGGAACAGTGATCCAGGAGACAGCAGGTGGCGTTTCTTGACCATACTTTGCTGCCAGTGTTATTTCCAAGGATGAACTCGCCTGCAATGTCACTTACACATACAGGCAGGGCAGAATGAGTGGTTTGCCCTATGTTTAATGCATGTCATGTCAAATTGGAAAATCCAAGCAGCAGTCAGCTGCCTCAAGTGGCTGGTGATGACTGCAAACCTAGAGATTTACAGCACTTAAATTTGAAATTTATTGCATTTATTGAAACAACTCATCTTTGTTAATGATCACAATACATTTTTTTACAGTATTCTGTAGAAATACCAATTGATGACCTAGAACACAGGGTGTTGATGTTTCTTCTTGTACACCAATGACAGTTATAAAGGCAATACTTTCAAGACAAAGTTGTGCACTGACTTGAATTGTAAAAGCATTCATTTTTACATTCAGATGGGATTTGGATTTTGTGCAGTCTCTAAAGGCCTGACATTCCTCTGCTATAGACGCTTCTGCTTTTCTGCATGAGTTAATACTTTGTTCTTCATATTTTTTTCCACAAATATCCTGAGTCTTGGTGAGGAAGGATCACTTTCTTTTGCTTCTCCCAAGTTAATTTTCTGCTTCAAAACAATAGAAGTGAAGGTGAAAGGCTTAGTCATTGCACGAGAGCTCACGAATTCTTCCAGGACTTAAGAAGAGTTTTCATGTATTTAATGAACCTTCTAGAGAAGTTTAAGTAACATGAAACAAAGACTTGTTAGAAGTTTGCAGCAGTATGGAAAATAGGGAGACCTACAGAATATAGCTGTGCAAATTTCCAAATCATATAACAGTCATGTGCTCACAAATAGTCATGATGATAGCTAGTCTGGCTAATTCTGCCTTTCAGTCTGTAAACCACCGAATTTAGCTAGACATGGTATAATAAGAACAGGGTGGTCCTGGGATTCAGCAGTGATCCTGTACACATCCCACATGGGCTTGAATAGTCTTTTCAACAGTTCTTTACAGGACCTGTGGTATGTGGTCAAATATAATTCCTTTTTCAGTGGGATAAGATCAGCATTGTATTTCTACTGTGATTCTTCTAGACAGAACTGGGGTCCTCAGCCTTCAACCCAAATATTCAATTGCAAGATTATCCAGTTAGACCCAGAATTATTTCTCCTTTTCTGGTTCATTTAAATATGATAGTCCTCTTGTTATTTTGGCTTGAGATGCTTGTACAAAGTTTTCACAGACAACTGACTTTGAAGTCTATCAGTCTTCTTAAACTTCACCATTTACCAGAGTCAAGGAAAACATACATCTCAAATGAGCTTTGTTGCACCATATCAGTAAGAACAGGCTGTTAGAGCCAGGCTGATCTTCATGTTTCTTTCCATTTTTTAAGTAATTTAAGGGATCATCTCCTTCCCACATACAATATCAAAGCAGACAATGGTATGCACTTGCACCATTTCACCAACAGGCTGCTCTAGTTTTCTTGGGAAAAACAACACAGCTCTGAGTTCAAGTAATAACCACTGCTTTCAGGAATAAGAAGAAAAATGTGCACTCACTACTGTCAAACTTTTTTGACCTAGCTGCTTGGGCTGATGGTACCATTGAACAGGCAACGTGACACTTGTTTGCCTGGAACTGCTGTGACTCTATTCCTGGAGTCACAAGGGGATATGTGCTCACAGCAACCTACCCCTGCATCCAATCCAGCACCTGGTCCAAAAAATAAATTTTCCTCTTTTTTTACATTAAAGGCGCTTTTTTCCAAGGCTTTGTATTCTAGGTAGATTGTAAGAGGAATTTTTCATGTCCAGTTTCCCTAACTTGTAAGCTAGTCATTGTTTTCAGTTTCAAAACAGTTAAGCAAAGTTTATGGGGTCTCAGTCCCATGTAAGATGCTTGAAGAAAGTTTAGAGCCCTAGCCATATCCAGCAAAAACTGCAAAATCAAAATTAAATAGAAAATTATCCACCTTCGGTCTTGTGTCTGCTACACAATTCAGGATAGCAGATTATTACATTTACTTTAGGAATAGGACATGTAGCAGGAGATTTGGCTGCACCAATCTCAACAGAAAATTTTAGAATAATGGAAATAATAATGGAAAGAATAATGGAAAAGGTATCTTAATAGTAACATTTGGAACAGCTGAGAGAATGCATCGAGAATTCCCAAGTGTGATGGTTAACCCCGGTCAGCAACCAAGTACCACAGAGCCACTTGATCACTCCTCCACCTGTGGGATCGAGGAGAGAATCAGAAGGTAAAAGCCAGAAAAAGTCCGGGGTTGAGATAAAGACAGTTTAATATGAAAGCAAAAACAAAACAGGAATCCATTCACTGCTTCCCACTGGCAAGCAATGCCGGGACAGTTCTCTAAGAGAGCACAGTGCCATCAGGCATAATGGTTACTGAAGAAGACAAATGGCATCACTCCAAGTGTCCACCCATTCCTTCTTCTTCTCCCCCCTTTATAGGCTGAGCATGATGTCATACAGTCTGGAATATCCCTTTAGTCAGTTTGGGTCACCTGTCCCAACTGTCTCCTCCCAGCCTCTCATGCACCCTCAGCCTCCTCATCACCATGGCAGTATGAAAAGCAGAAAAGGTCTTGGCTCTTTGTAAGAACTGCTCAGCAATAACAGAAACATCTCTATATTATCAACACTGTCTTCATCAAAAATTCAAAACAGCGCAATACTAGCCAAAATCACCACATCAAGTAACAACTCCCTAGTAATTATTTCATCTGTAACTACTTACAAGTGCTGTAACATTTCTTTCAGCTTTCTGACAGTAAATGGACCTTGCTCTGGATGGTAGAATATTAGTGCTAGGGTTTTTTGTTGCTGACTTAAATGTTAGAATGGTTCTGCACTCCTTTCAGCCACCATGTGCTGCAGAACTGGAGACAGAGAGGCCAGCGTAACTTGTTAGAACAGGAAAGGGAATTAGTTCACAAATTCACTTTATGTAATTAAAAAAGTCTTAAGAATGGTTAAACATAAGCAAAATAGTTTGAGAAACTTCTCATCCTCCTTCTCTATAGTACCATCACTCAGGGAGAGGTAAAGGGAAGGGAAGGGGGGGAAAGGAGAAATAAAAGGCAGAGACATTGTTGAGAACTTCTTCTTTATGTTTGAAGCTTTATCAGTTCTCACATCAGAATGACAGAAAAGGAGAACTGTGAAGGAGAAAAGATGATACATCTACAAAATTGCTGCAGTGGTTAAGTACTTTCAGGGGAAATGCAGACCACAAAATTTGCTCTGCTGCACTTTTACTACCCTTTGGAAGAGTTTAAGATCTGTAAGCATTGGCAAGCAAGAGCTTTAAAAAATTCCTCACAAAATGCTAAGACAAGTGTGTGCTTGAATTTAGAAAAGAGCCTGTGGTGACTGTAGCCCTAATGCAGCTCTTTATGGACAGTTATACAGATGAAAACATCAGCATGTCAAATTTCAGTTTACACCATATGCATTTTTTCATGGGCTCAACTGGTCAGACTGGAAGGCATTTCTCCCTTGAGCTGCCATGTATCTTTATCTGCTGTGGGTATCCAGACAAAGTAGTTTGCTATCTTGAGAAATGTGATGGAAAGTGCCTTGTCATATTTACATTGCCAATGAGAATTTTGTATTTTTCTTGGTTTTACATGTGTTTGTAACCATGTTACAAGACGACACTTGTCTTGGGTTGATTTTTTTTGTTTCTTGCAAGCTAACCACAGAACTGTAGAGTAACTGACAATGGAAGAGTTTTCTGGAGTTCACATCATGTCCCACCCCTCATTACATATCAACGGAGAATATCACTGAAACATTGTCAGAGAAAGGAAATTAAAATCCTTGCCTGTGCAACTGTAGCTATATGGGTGTACCTCCCTTTTCTTCTAGTTAAACCAAGCTTGTTCTTTCATTTTTTATTCATTTTAAGAGACATATATTTTCAGTTAACTGTCTTGCTTTGTACCTGGTTACAGCTAGCTCTTGTTCCTGCCTATTCCTAAAATGACTGTGAGTGTTTTAAGTATGGGCTGAAAACCTCTCCGAATCAGGGCCTGCACTAGTGACTAGATTTTATTGTTTTCTCCCAAGCCAGGGTGCCTAAAAATATCCTCTGATCTCCAGAGGGTGGAGCAAAGTGGTGCTCTCGCATTGACAGATGATTTTAAGTAACTCACTGCTGTAGCACCATTAAATAATGCACAATTTTAAGTCCCATTTATTCCATTAATATTCTTTTTATATTTAGACAAACTACTTTTAAATGTCTTTTTCTTGGAGTTGGAGTGTATGCATAACTTCCTGAGCCAAGTCAGGACTTCCCAATTCAGTTACTTAATGGAGTGGTTATATAGTTAGCCCATTTTACCCTCTCAGTCTAGGGACTTATGTGTTAGTGACATTTTTCCCAAAGATACTTGTCTAAAGAGCTCTTGCCAAATCATATCTAGAAATGTCCAGATCAAGGAAAGAATTTTGACACTGCCAAAATAGCAGCAATTAGAAGCAATATCCCAGTATGGCTCGGATTATTCTTGTGTGAGAGTGTGTTGTGTCTAAGGCTTATAAGCAATACTGGACTTGCTTTGCTGCCTCTTCTCCTTCGCTCAGGTCTGGATGTCCAAATAACATGGTATTTTGTCCCTAGATGTGAGCAGTCAGATGTTTTCTCTGGTCCTGAGGTGACAGGTTTCTTGTGTCTTGTGCTCACACATAAAACCAAGTGTGATTTTTTTTTTCCTCCATTGTGTTCTGCTCGGTCCTGTTCCTTCCCTGTAACTTAGTGAGAGGTCTAACACTGTGCTCAATTTGCCAATTATCATGTATGTTATTATAGCATTTTGCTTGCATAAATGCTTAATCTTCCTGTTAGCTGCAGGGAATGATTTACACATGTGGTTTTTGTCTTTTAAATATGCAAGATCATTCTTATGGTGAGTCAGGGCATTAGTGTGAGTTTTGAGCAAGATTGCTTATGTAATTAGTCTAGACACTTATGTAGACAGCCTGGGAGCTGCAAGTTAGAGTCATACTGTGTTGTCCTTCCATCTGTTTTCTTACTATATCATCCTTAAACTTGAAAGTTCAGAAAGGAGACCTGTAAAAATGGAGTGGTGGGGAAGAGGAAGCAAGACCTGCTTCTTCATGTCAGAAGAAAACCATGCCATTGGGTGTTTACTTCATCAGAGCTATCTTCCTATCCTGGATGTGACTTAAGGCAAATCAAAGAAATGAAAAAAGGTAGCAACAAATCATCTGGTTCATATGTATGCTGAGAATGTTTCCCATCTGCTTCAACACCTGTGATACCCTATCAAATAGCCCAATATGCTTCCAATAAATATATTTTTTAAAAGAAAACACATAAAAAATTACTGAATGCTGAATAATTGAATCAGTTCCACTATGGAATGCAATACCTTAGAAAATTTCTTGTGAATGTTGTGAAGGACTGCCATGTCTCTCCAATTCTGAGCACAAGGAGAAATATATTCTCAATATGCTGCTATGACCATAACTGATAACTCATGTGAGAACTGAAGTCTGTTCCTTGGGACTACCTGAGATAATTTAGCCATCCTGATTCCTCAGGTTCTAGACAGAAAGACTGAGGGTCTGAGAAGTAACATTTATGTGATGGGATTATTCCCAGTATTTTATGAACAATTTCGTATTTATAGCCAAGCTTTTGATATCTGCCTCAGTTTTTGACAGACCATCTCTGGAAATTTAGTAACAGAATTTCAGATACTGTTCTATGTAGATTTTCTGTGCTGTCTGGCAGCTCAGAAAATCTAACGATGGAAGGTGTCCCAAAAATGAGGCACCTCAGACTGGATGCCTTTTGTAAAATTGTTGTTGAGTTTTGGCTGGAAGCTATATGGTATCTCGGTGTCTTCCTGCTGTAAAGTGAATTAATTATTAGCTCCTGGCAGTCAAGTCACATGCCATCTGTAAGTGTTCTTAACCAAATAGTTTTACTATGTAAGCTCTTCTTTGTGCCAGAAATAGAGGTGTAGAAGGAAGATGGGAAGTGATCTGATCTTGAATTTTTCCTACATGCCTTTTAAATCCAAAGATCCTGAAATCTTGGCAGTTAATCTGAAAACTTCCATAAAACATACCATATCTTGAAACAGAACCAATTTTGTATTACAGTATCCAGTAGACTTCATTCAGATACGTGAAGCCCCTGGGTTTCTGTAGAAACTCCAGAAAATATGGAAGCCAGACCTCCACTGGAATAAGTTGCATGTTACTTTGCTTCATCTGAGCTCTGATTACTTCTGCAGTTAGAGAATTTTCCATTGGATTCCAACACCAAGAACCCAGTCTGTAGACCTTGTATATGTGGTTTAAGGCCAGCTCAGTGAATGTTATTGTTTAAACAATACAGAGAACCTTATTGAGTGAGAATGTTTCCTGTTTCCCTAAATGACCTTAAGGGTAAAAATGAAAGTATAAAACTGAGAATATCAGACATTTTTTAAAAGTGCTTTCTGGAGTACTAGAGACAAATTCAGTCCAGAAGTGTAGAAAAACCCACAGTAGATTCACAGTGTATTGCACAAAGCTGATATTGGCTTTGTCTAATTCAACTTATTTTCTTCATTGTGTAAGTGAATAAACCCCACATATTTTGGTAAGATTTATGCTTCATTGTTGGCAGGGTTATTTTGGAATGCTCTGACCTGCAAGGAAGCAGTTCTCCCAGTATTGATCTTTATCTGCCACAGTTTTCTCTTTCTCACCTGCCTCAGGCTTTGCCAGGTAAGAGAGGAGGCAGAGACTTTACCTTTGCTATAGACAGATCTTTCTTTGTGCATTTTGCAACTGCAGCTGCTGCCTGTAGCTGCAGCCATTCTTTATTGTTTCTTGTTTTCTTTACATTTATGGAATAAACTGAGACTCCGAATTCACCATTTTTACAGCAAAATGGTGCTAAAGATGTCTTGCTAAATCTGAACCCTCCTATGTCTTCTTCTGTGAAGATAGGGTGAGACTGTAATTAAGTTTGCTGGTGGATTCAAATGTTCAAAAATTGGTAAAGCCAAAGGCCCTAGGGCTGAGAAAAAAAATGTTCTGCTTGTGTACTCTACTGAAGCTGGCTGGTGCTTTGTGCACTTCCTCTTGTTAATGATAAATGTGATACTGCTCTTCTGGCATAGAACAACCTTTTGTGTGCTTAAGCTTTACATTGTAGTGTTAGGCTATAAATTTCAGCAGCATGGACAGAAACTGGGCAAATCCACAGAACGGTATTTTGCTGTTTCATGGGAGCAGATAATTGCATGTGCACTTTGAAGCATGGTAGATGAAATAATGTGAGATCAGCTCACATTACAAAGCATTTACAGCTGGAATCAGAACTGGCCATACAGATATCATCATGCTGAATTAGCAACAGCAGAAGGCAAATGAAGGCAAGACAAAGCAAGAACTCTCCAGGTGTATCTCAAAATTCTGTATGTCAAATATAGAGTGACCAGTTTGAGCAAACTCTACCAACGCAGGAGAAATGTTCTTCAACTGGGAACCTAGACCAGTAGAGCTAGTTATGCTGGCTATTCCACAGAACAAAATCTATTAATCTACTGAAAAAAATGTTAAGTAGATAGATAGATAGATAGATAGATAGATATAAAAATATAAAACTAGGAAACAATGTTTTATCTGGGAAATAGTTACTTAAAATTTACTGAGTCCATTGTGTGACACATAAATAAAATTAATTCTTTACATACTGTACCTGTAAAGAAGGATATAGTTAATGTTTCTGAAGTATTAGGGGGGCAACTGCAAGTTTGCCATGGACCTGTAAGCACTGTTAGTGCTTAAGTTCAACTTCTTGCCATATTTAGGTACTTTCAACATGATTCTGCCCTGTGTTCAACACCTGTGCAACAAAATTGCTGTTATGGATTCTTTGCAAGTAAATACAACTTTTGATTTGTAATACATACCTGCTGCATTCTGTGCTGCACTTACTGATAGAACAGCCACCAACTGACTGCAATAAATTTGCATGTACTTAAAAGTACATGCTTAAACTCAACCACTGATTTGGCAACTTTATCTGGCTATGACCTTAGTTTCAGCTATCAGAAGATGTAACATTGAGGAAACACCTTCTTGTGTAAAAGCTTATGTTCACAAAATAAAATTTATCTTATTGTGACACTAATACAGTAAAAATATGCCCTCTGTCATTTCCAGTATGGAATGCTAAGTTCTCTTAAGAACTTCACAAACTATAATTCTAGGAAAGTGACTGCATTTTGGGAATAATTTCAAGCAGTAATGGAAATACAGAATAATGCTAAAAGTTATTTATGTATGGTTTTAAAGGTGGCCCAGGGTTTATAGTGACCTTCAGCCATCCACCTCTACATATAAAGGAACAGAAGAATTTTGTGGTTAAAGATATTTTCTACTCTTTACACAGTAGACACATTACCAAATTGCTAACTTAAGAAAACAAAAATCTCATCATAGGTAGTAAGGATGATGGACTTTTTTATTCTGAATGCCTTATACTGTTTGCTGTCCTGTTCTCAGTAGCCAGAAATCTACTATTAACTGAGCAATATTATATCTAGAAATACTCCAAAAATGTCTGAAAAATGCCCACATGCTGCACAAACACATTTCAGTGAATACAACTGAAACTTAGCTTCACTAAATGGAAAGTCAGATTTACCTGTTCTCTCACCTTGTCTCTGTAGCAACACTAAAAACAGACCACAGTTACCAAAATTTCATCACTGAAGAAATTATGTTCCATATGCTCTCTCTGAGATCTTACCTCATGGTATGAAAATGTTACTTTTCTGACATATTTGAGATGCTCAACTATGAAGAGAGGTGTCATGTGAAATCTACAGTTTGTCTAGATAGATATTGGTGTCCTCCCATTTGCTGTAGGGGTGACTAGAGATGCTTTAGACTCCACAAAAAAAACCCTTAACCATTCCAATCACTTTTTATCAATAATTTGAAAACAAAGTTTCGGGTACTTGTTCTCTTAAAATTACTTCTCCGCTGTATGTGGTTGGAGGAAAGGTGATTTCCCTGAGAAAAATGAGCTATGCAGAATAAATAGTCATCCTTTACCAATTAAGAGTCAGACACTAAGACATGTTGACCAACTATTTCTACATGCTAAGTCACTTATTATTAATGCACTTTTCCAATATACATTAATGTAATTTCCTTTACAAGTTGCACCTTGTGGATCTTCTTACTTTCCTATATGGGAGAACAATAGCAGGAAGGAGAAATATGTGTGTATTATTTAAACTGAGGAAGGGACAGGTGCAAAAAGTAAGTGATTTTTAGTTGAATAGCACAAAATGTTTACATAAATTCAAATGGGAACTATTTAGATATGTGTTAAGGTGTTTGCAAGAACTGATGTAATGCAAGGATAATGTTACAGGAGCTACTATTCTAATACTTTTTCTGCAAGGTACAGGGAAGCAAGAACAACATCCTGAGAAAGAATGCAATGGAGATTTGTTAGAGCATATCAGACATTTACGAGGTCACATGGACATTGGAGACATCACACAACAATATTAACATTTCTAGGTCTGTGTGACTCTCCTTCATTACAGGGATTTATAAGGAAACAAATGGACTATCCATACCCTTTGATGTGTTAATAATAATAATAATAATAATAATAATAGTAGTAGTAGTAGTAGTAGTTTATACTGCGTATTCAAACATATGCTTGAAACATATATTTGAATAGTTGCAACAAAGCTTTCAGTAGTGGTTTGATATCAGACATTTCATTTTTAGAGTGACTTGGGGCATTATATAAAGGGTACATTAGTGTCATTAGTTCTATCTTTGCTTTTAAATGACAGGATTTAATTTTCTACTAGGTTCCAGGGATTCACCACACCTACCCTCAGCTGACAGACTGGAAATATCTTCTGGCTAAATTGGTTTTCATAGGAAAATTAAACTTTTTATGACTTTTCCCTCAAGGATTTTTTGTCTTCTATGAAGAAAAATCAACCTTTATTTTCAACAAATAGAGGAATTCATAGAAATCAGCAGAGGTTTTCATTGAGGTTGAAACTGAAATTAAAGACCTGTTTTCTGAATAGTGTCTTTGCAAAGTGTTGCTTATCAGCAATAAATAAACAACATCTTTTATCACACATCTTGGCTCTGCAAGCACAAAACAAAATTTTCTTTATTTTTCAGAGAAGGAGAGCACATAATGCCTTCTCAGAGACTTCAGACAGCCAGAGATCCTGGCCAGTAAAGAAAAATAGCATTCCGGCTGAAAAATATGTCTCAACGCAATAGTGTTGTACCAACCAGCAAGAACCGTAACACAGTGCAGGTCTCCTTTCATGGGCTCCTGTTCGTCCATCTTCATGTTTGCTTGTTGCACAAAAGTAGATAGAGAAAAGGAAACTATTATCCTCTGTTTTACTGAATGTAAGAACATGTAAGAACAACTCAATATAAAATGAGTTATTCCTGATTTATAGCATAAGAAGGCAATCCAGTTATATTCCTGTGTTCAAAGGTACTAGTAAGAATTAACAAATAGTTAAAAGTTTGACATTACTTGCTTTTGAGAGTATATAGGCTTTATATATCTATTGAAATTTCTTGTTCTGTTTCTGTGATTCTGTGGTGCTTTTTAAGTGATTTAGAAACTCAGTTTCTGCAGTGTCTGCTGTGCTGTGAAACCAAGGCTTCAATAACTGCTATTTGCCCCAGTAGTTCTCAGATTACAACCCACATAGTAGCAGAAAGGGAAACATCAGCTATATATACAATGTCAAGAAAGACAACAATTTTTTTCTTAAGCTTTCATCTTGTTTGCTCCCTTAAAAGCACTAAAAATGAATAGAAAAGAATTTCCTGGGGAAAACTCTGAAACACTTAGATAAAATAGAAGGAAATGACAGTAAAAGAGGATGACAGGCCTGTGTGTCATGGATGGGGGTGGGAGACTTCAAATTATGAAGCAGAGGGTAAGAAGCAAAGTGTTTCTTCATAGTCAGTGGCTAAAAAGTCATGACATTATTAATCATTTGTATAGGACAAGAAATGTGCATGGCTCTGTACTGGGAAAGATAAACAAATAGAAGGATCTGCCACAGACTTACATTTTAAAGGAAGGGGAAAAGTCAAAGGAACACAGTACTGCACATGTAACCATCACAGCTTTCAAATTTTAGAGAACAGTTGAAGTTTTTATAACTTCAGGAAAATTGAAAAATGCTTTCTGAGTAACTCCTGTCAGAAAAAGCTGCTTCAAATCAACCTATTTCTGTCCTGCAAAGCTGTACTGATTTCAGTGAAAATTTCTGCAGTCAGAAAGGGTTTTAAATCAGAAAAGATTCAGATGGCATTTTGAAATCTATTCTGAAACAAAAATATTACTTGATGTCATTAGTTGATATTACATAAATAACATGAGTCATTAATGCTTCTGGACACCTGATAGAAACTGGCTCTTCATTTGCTAGTGTGAAATGTGACTTAGATTTGCTTTATACTGAAACGTATTGGGAACAAGAAGCTGGTATAGATGCAATAAACTTTAACCCAGGTAAGTCGACTACTCACGAGGAAGCCAGTCTTCTTGCACAGCCAGCAGAGAAAGTGATGTGTGTCTGTCTTCTCTGATGGTGTATCACAAGAACTGAGAGAATAGATTTGGAGGCTGAGACAATTACTGTCCTCTGTTTGCTAAAAGGGGATCCTAGAAAAGCTCCAGCTCAGAAAGCATTTTTCTAAGACAATGGTTCATATTACTCCTCAGTGACACTATCAATAAAACAAGTATCAAATTGCCACTCTCATTAAGGTGGATTTCAGATGGCTTTAGGACCAACAAACCAGCTTGCTCATGCCCCTTTTCCCTTTGATGAATTAGTTAACTCCTATTTGATTCCCAAAATGGGCTAGCTAGGTGTATGACACACTTCCAAGCAGCAAAGCATTTACTAAATCACAGTGTTCTTGAGTCACATCTGAAAACCGCTGCTGCTAAGAGCAATTTTGGCAGAGGGATCGCATTGTTATACCTTCTGTTTTGTATATCAGCAGCTGGAGTAATTTTTCAGGACAATGCTGGATGTCTCTTACATACTGCTTCAAGTATGTCAGTATATATTAATATTACACTGATCAGACATATTTCATTTCATAGAAGGAATCAGGAAAGTTTAGACATAAAGTGTGACCTTCAGAGTTGTGAAACAAAATTAATTATAAAAAGTGCTAAGGGAAGCTGCATTTAACCTTTTTGTGTACTGTTTTTAAGAACTGAATTTTTATGTAGTTTAATTCAAATTTAAAGGGAACTTAATCAAATCAAATTCACAGTACCTTAGCACTTAACAATCTCTGTCTATAGGAATGTTCCACTTTACATGCATGCTTCTTTATAGCTCAAATTAATTTCTCAATTTCCATCACCTTGGCAACCTGACAGTTGAATTCCTGCATTGGTTTTCTTTTAGTGAATACAACACTTCTAGGCTGGAAGAAAATTATTCAATACCTTTTATTTAGCAACAAATGAAACAGTAGAAACTGCTACCCAAGTCATGGATCAGTGAAGTTCTGAGGAAAGCCTGGTATGTACCCCTCAAAAAGCTCTCTCTGGGACATTTTGCAAACACAGACTAAATAATAAGGATGCATTTGTGTGAGTATGACAGAAATTTAACAAAAGTGCAGTCAAAAAAGAGCCAGTGCCAGCCAAGAAAGTATCAGCAATATGCATAGTCCCGGAAAAAAATCCAGAGTGGGGGACAATGTTCTAATTTTGGCCAGAATGCTGGCTTAAAACAGATTTGATTTTCTGAACAAAGAAACCATTGCCTGTTGTTTGTATCTACAGTGTTCAAAGAGAGAGAGTTTTTTGTACTTTCTTTGTAAACAGAGAGCAACACACCCCCCAAATCGCAAACTTCCAGTTTTAACGTGCTTTACCTAAAAACTCATGGCTGAAAGCAGAATTATATGCCTCAGAGTACTTGATATTTAATTCAAAGCTACTGTTTTTTAAAACCCATTGTCTTTGCAAACTCTACTCCTCAGTTCAATTTACATAGGTATAAGTAAGTATTTATCTCAGGCAGAAAAAAATAAGCAATTCAAGAATCTAAATGCAACTTGTGTTTTTCCCTATGCATAGTGTACACTGACATAAAAAGCAGAACAAGTCACTAAATCTTTCTCTCCCTGTGCTGCTCCCTGGTGATGTCGAGCACACCTCCAGAATCATAGAATCATCTATATTGGAAAAAACCTTTAAGATCATTGAGTCACAACGCTGCCTAGTCCACCACTAAAACATGTTCTTCCCTAAGTGCCATGTCTACATATCTTCTAAATACTTCCAGGGATGGTGACTCAACCATTTTCTGGGCAGACTGGTCCATGCTTTAAAACCCTTTAATTAAAGAAATTTTTATATCATATCCAAGCTAAATCTCCTCTGGAGCAACTTGTGTATACCTTCTCCTGTCCCCCTGCTTTTTACCTGGGAGAAGAGACCAACTCCCCACCTGGCTACAACCTCCTTTCAGGTAGTTGCAGAAAGTGATGAGGTCTGTCCTAAGCCTCCTTTTCTCCAGACTAAACAACCCCAACTCTCTTGTTGCAGAACTTGTGCTGCAGGTCTTTCACCAGCTTTGTTGTCCTTCTCTGGACTGGCTCCAGCACCTCAGTGTCTTTCTTCAAGTGAAGGGCCCAAAATTGAACAGAGGATTTGAGGTGGGGCCTCACCAGTGCTGAGGACATGGGGACGATCACTGCCCTGGCCCTACTGGCCACACTGTTGCTGACACAGGCCAGGATGCCACTGGCCTTCTTGGCCACCCAGACACACTGCTGGATCATGTCCAACGGCTCTTTAACCAGAACTGCCAGGTCCTTTTCCAATGGACAGCTTTCCAGTCACTCTGTCCCCAGCCTGTAGTGCTGCCTAGGATTGTCATGACTCAGCTGCAGGACCCAGCAGCTGGTCTTTCTGAACCTCATTCCACTGGCCTTGTCACATTGATCCAGCCTGTCCAGATCCCTCTGTAGAGCCTTTCTACCCTCCAGCAGATCAACATTCCTACTTGATTTGGTGTCATCTGCAAATTGACTGAGGAGATGGTGAACAAAAAGTCCTCATTCCTGGGGGTAGCTCCCTGGGTGCTGGCCCAGGCTGTTTTCAGACTGTGAAGACACATCCTACTCTGCAACACAGCAGCTTTGTGAAAGTGAACTTGAGTTCTTACCTGAACTTACCACTAAGTCTTCAGTGAAACTAGTGGAAATGATCAGCAAGAGGTTAAAAGATGCTCATGGGCATTTGACTCAAAAACACCATGGTCACAGTGATGAAGCAGCTTGGATGGGATGTTATTCTGCCAAAAACATGCTATTCTTCTATGAATACTTCTATTTTATTCCTGTTGAGGATTTCTTATCTCTCTGGCTTAGATAAATCACTGTGTACTACAGAGACCATGGCTGGGCATTACAAACTTCAAATGATTTTAATTTCCCTGAACACTTTCACAAAATCACAGAATCACAGAATTAACTAGGTTAGAAAAGACCTTTGAGATCATCGAATCCACCATATGACCTAACACCATCTCATATATTAGACCATGACACTACTTGCCACATCCATTCTCTTAAATACCTCCAAGGATAGTGACTCCACCACCGCCCTGGGCAGCCCATTCCAGTGCCCAAGCACCCTTTCTCTGAAAAACTTCTTCCTAATGTCTAACCTAAATCTCACCTGGTGCAGCTTAAGACTGTGCCCACTTATCCTACTGCGGATTGCCTGGGAGAAGAGATCAACCCCCGCCTGGCTACAACCTCCTCTCAGGTAGTTGTAGAGAGTGATGAGGTCTCCCCTGAGCCTCCCCTTCTCCAGGCTAAACAACCCCAACTCCCTCAGCCTCTCCTCATAGGACTTGTGCTCCAGTGTCTTCACCAGCCTTGTTGCCTTTCTTTGGACACACTCCAGCAGCTCAATATCCTTCCTAAGCTGAGGGGCCCAGAACTGAACACAACACTCAAGGTATGGCCTCACCAGTGTCAAGTACAGGGAACAAATCACTCCTCCTGGTCCTGCTGGCCACACTATTCCTGATACAAGCCAGGATGCCATTGGCCTTCTTGGCCACCTGGGCACTCTGCTGGCTCATGTTCAGCTGCTGTCAGTCAGTACCCCGAGGTCCCTTTCTGCCTGGCTGCTCTCCAGCCACTCTGTCCCCAGCCTGTAGTGCTGCAAGGGGGTGTTATGGCCAAAGTGCAGGACCCGGCACTTGGCCTTACTAAACTGCATACTGTTGGAATTTCTTATCACTGATTTTGATTTCCAGTTGCTCAATTGAACAGTAAAAAATATAAGAGTGTTATGGTGTAGACAGTAACAGAATATCTTTGGTTCAGTTGAAAACTAAGATAAAGGCTACCTATATCTTCCCTGTTGCTATTTCAAGCTTCTCCTTCCCTTTCAGACAAGGAGCTAAAGAGAGCCTTGTTCAAACACATGATTTACATAGGTGTCTTAGTGTTCTTGGAATAGATAATTCTTATAACTTGCTGTCCTCCAGAAAGAACACTGAGCTATTAGCTCAAGTGACCAGAAACTGATTTGTGAGACTCATTGCAGGCTTCTTTTTTGATAGGATTAAGAGTTTCCATGAGGATGGAAAAGGAGAGGAAGAAGGCAATCTCATATAACCAATTCAACCAATCAGTGATAAAGCTAATTGGTTCACATTGCTGACAGCAACCTACATGTAATCAAACTCTGCAGTGGCACCTTGAATTCCTGTTTTGGTTACCACTTTTCATGATCCATTTTTTCCAGAGATTTCTGGACCACAAATTTACATGTGTGATTCTCCATTTCAAGAACTCGGTTCTGTCTTTTTGGATTTGCTGTGGGTAATGATGGTTTTTCTGCTGGCTAGCACAATGAAGTCAAAGTAAAGCCTTGGGTCAAGACCCGTATCTTTGCAGGGTCAAATTGTTCTTTATCTAGCTCAGCATCTTTGCGTGCACTGCTGCTCAGGCAGAAGGAGAAGGAAGTTTGCATGTCAGGAGGATTGCTTCCTATTGCAGCATGAATAGCCTAACTGGTAGCAAGTTGGCTGTATGCCATTAAAAATTGAACAGCCAAGTCAAACTGGGTCAGGTTTGCACTCTACCAGGATAATGATGTCTAGCCAGCACAGGAGCATTTTCAGATCAGAGTCTGATCAGCCATGGGAGTAGGAAGACAGAGCAAAGGAAGTTTGGCTGTCAGAAACCTTATTTTATCTTCTATTGTAAATAGACAACTGGCAGCTGGTCAGGCATTCAAAGTTGAAAGGTCTAGTGGCACCTGTTTTAGGTACATCCCTTCCTCAGTTAGTGGGCTGAAAACATAAGCCTCTCAGCTGACAGCTAAAGATGTTTTCCATTTGAGCTGTAGGGTGGACTATGCTGATCTGTAAGCTCTGCCTGTATGACTTGCCTAAGGACACAGTTCAGGTCGATGTTGTCATTGTCACTAGTTGAGGTAACCACTGCTCTTGTCATCAGGCCAAATCTGTTGCCCATTAAAGACAGGAGACAGACCTGAGATGCTGTTTTCAAGTGTTCTGAACTGTGTCCATGAAATCCTTTTCACTCTTAAATGTGTTACACTTAGTTAATGGTAAAGCAAAAGTCAGTTGTAAAAGTCAGTTCGACTTTTCCATAGATCATGGTTTTAAAATTTACACTTTTAAAAGCAACAGGGTTGCTTTTAAGCAGAAGACCAGAGTAAAACTTTCATTTAAAGATGGAAAGTGCAATCACATCCACAACAAATATGAAGCTACTATTACTTTATTGCACAGTGAACCTTAACACACACAGTTGGAGCAGCGTATTTGCATATAGAGCAGTTTTGCTCTATATTTGTTCTTATAGTGTGACTAACATCGCCACCTACTGCTTCCCACTTGTCAAGAGAATGTGCCAGCAGCAGCTGCCTAGAGGAAGGAATAAGCAAAAGGAAGAAAGAGCAGAAGGGAAAAAATATTTGCTAGGGAGAACAGCTGATGGCACTGTGTCTTGGTCATGATTGCATGTTTCTCTCCTGATTGAACTCTGGGCTGTTATTCAACATAGCTGACAGCTCCTGTGTGTATTTATGCTCTCCTAAAAGACACATTTCCTGAAATAATAACGCCAGCCAATGCACAGAGCAGGTCTGATCAAAACCCTCTCTCTCGCATCCCCTCAACTGAGCTTTGTGGCACAAATGGTGATGAAGCAGTGACTCATGGTAGTGATGACATACAGATGTACTCCTTTCTTGTACACCTTTTGCATCCTTTTTTCCGAGGGAAAAGGAGGCTTACTCCAGTCTCGCTGTGTGCCTCCAGGCAATCCCATCCACTTTCTCCCTGGGAGCCGTGTGGTCTGTTTGCAGCTTGTCACCCTCTATCATGGTGGGGAAAAGTCTCACAACTCTCCTGTAAAAGCTGCTGCAATGGCTTACACCCCACAAGACCAAGGTTTTGGTCAGTAAACAGATTGTAAAATGGAGGAGACTCCTTGGCTACAGGGGATAGGGCTGCAGGGCAAGGGAGATATGGTTCCTCCAATGGCCCTGCCTCCAGGCACTGTACTGTGTAACTGAATCAGAAAGCGGCAGTAGGGTCAGAAATGGGAAAGTACAATATAGCAAATTAAAAATGCAGTGTAAGTCTTGGAAAGTTACACATTTAACTATGGTTAAATGATTTTAGAGGGCTTTCAGGTTTGAAAAGTGTAAGATAGCTTTCTACCTGCTGGGCAGGTGGCCTTGTCTTCAAAGCAGGTCTAAAATAAAAGAAATTTTGGAGGTGTTTAATATACATTTAGAAGGCGCTTAATATTCATAAAATTACTTATTTTTTTAATCAGCATAGATCTAACAATATTATTATGTTGTCTTTCCTGGCTCCCCTAACTGGTTTTTTTGCATGACTCATGGCAATTTGGGATGTGACTTTAGGGTGAAAAGTTAAAACACTTGAAAACAAAAAATCAAAATGGGGAAAATCCTCTGATGTACAGGCAATTGCTTCTCTCTTTTAGACAACAATTGAGGCGCGTGAGCTGCTTCTTACCTGTAGAAAGGCAATCAGTGATCTATGCACTACAGTCCTAAAAAATTAATGAGAAGTAAAATTAAAAGAGAATAAACATTAAAAAAAGGCATAATAATAAAAAAATAAAATCTGCTTTTTTGCCACTATCTGTTGAAAACACATGCAAGTAGTCATTTACCCTTACTCTCCCCCGTATGCATGATAGAATCTACACAAAAATTAGTTCTGCATGGAAGATTAAAAATGCATAATTAAAGCTCTGGAATAGAATAAACCTGTAAGTGTGTGATTGTAAGAAACTGAGGAAAAAGGCCAAACTATCAGCTATACAGTTGTTAGACTTCTGCAATGGAACAACTGACATGATGTAAATTAAAAGACCGTATATTATCCAATGGGAATGAGCAGCTGAGTGATTTCATGCAGATATTGTATCTTCTAATACAATTCTATTGACCTCACTGTTGAAATCGGAAGCATTAGTGTATGTCCTTATCAGATGTTCATTAGTGAAATCGGTGCAGCTATTTAAAATATTTCTGTCCCACAGCTGCCTGCTATGGAAGAGTGTGTTGAACAGGCTGCACAAGCATTGTCTCATCCCCTTCAGAATGAAATTAGGCAGGTTTGCTTAACCTGGGGATAATACATTTAAAATTAACCAACTGCACCGGAGTGGGTGACATTTGCATATCCTCTCTCATGATCCATTCTGCCAGCTGGCTGTGGGGTGGTGCCTCCCACGGAGTGGTGGTAACAAACATATATGAGCCAACATGGTTTTGAGCAACCCCAGACGTTTCTGTAGGAAATATTTCAGTGGAATTAATTTTGCTGGTGTCTAGTCTTAATTGATTGTTCATGTGAAGTCTGTCTCATACAATCTTTTTTGGACCTTGCAATGTAGTTAATCCCAGTTTAATAAAAATTTTCATTAGGGAACAGATTTAAATGTTTTCCACCTAAGTAAGATCATGTTTCTTTCTAAGCTTCCAGTCACTGTTGCAAGTGCATTTATCAACCTATATAATTTTAGACCTGTCTGATCTTGGTGCTGCTGTCATAGACTTTCAAGATAGATTGTACTAGGTATAATGCTGTTTCAATTTTAGTGTAACTTTCTTCACAACAAGGCTTCACCACTGTTGTCGGTTTTCATTACATTTATGGGGCTGGCAAGAGAGCGGATTATCTATCTTGCACAAACGCTTTACATATTGATTTTGAAAAAAATTATCTTTGCCTATTAAACAAATAAAAAACATCAAAGTTGGTGCTTCCAGAAAAGTCATTTAATTTGTAGTAGAAAATAGCAAGGTCTGTAAAGAATTGAGAAGCTTGCAGAATTCTCTTGCACCATATGACTCTGTATCAATAAATATTTTTCTTCATTTTTATCTTGTTTAACTGTATTTCTTTTAGAGCCATTTTTGTGACACCTTCTCTGACATTTTTAGACAGTTCCTATCTCCATTTATTTTATAATAGCTCTCCACAGGATAAAATACATTTCTAGTTTTCACACAAATCCATCATTTTCATCTTACTACAACCTTTTTTTTAGTTGTCTAATTAGTGTTTTGAACAAAATTTATTCTTTAATGATTTTCCCTTCAGAACTGTAAGGGCACTTAAGTACTGAAAAAAATGCAGTACAAACAGACAATCCCATCTCCAAAAACACAAGCCAACATCTTTAGTGATGTAAATTTATAGAGGTCTTTTAAATGAAAATGCTCCTACTACAAGAGATATTTCAGTCCAGGAAGTAATTCAGTAAAGGGAAAATCTGGCTCCATCCAAATTAAATCAGTTCTATGATGGGACTGAATGTATTTTTTCAAAATATTCAGTATTTAATCAGAATGATGGGACACCAGAAGATTTATTTGTAAAGTGGCTGTTTTCTGTTCAACTGTACTTTCATTGCAGGCTGATCATTTGGGAAATTTGTGCTATCTGATCCAATATAGCACCATATCACATATTAGCATATCTGGAAACAGCATTAGCAGTGGTATTTCATCATTTACAAGTGCTGAAATGACTGACATCCTGCATATATTTTTAGATCAGATTTTCACTTTATGAACCAGTGGGCAAACACACTTATTTGTGTGACGCTACATGAACCTAAGAGTGTGTAAATGGGACAAATTCAGAAAGAGGTTGTGTATGCAAACTTGTTACTTAAACCAGGATTTTAATCTCTAGGTCTAATACACTGCAACTTGACAGTGACTTGTTCTTCTCAGAGACATTTCATACCATTTGTATCGAACCAGGGTTGTTTTTCCTGTTAATGATCCACCACTTTTTGTCATATCATTGATATTAATCTATATGTCTCCATACCTTTAGATGGAGTGGGCCTTCTACCATGTAATTATAGTCACAGAAATGCCCTCTGGGAACATCTGAGAGGCTCAATTTCTCTTCTACCTAATTTCTGCTTGTTTGAAAACATAGGACAACATAGGTCATTTTTCACCTAGAAATTTATGAAAAAGACCAAATATACTTTTTTTTTTTTGACTGGCAAAGGGGAAACTTCCAGATTCAGTGATACTGAATCACATGGGAGTGAACTAGGTCACTCTCCAACATAGTCTTGTCCTCCTTATATAGAGGTAGCCTATAATATTAATAGTAGTTGTTACCTAGCATCAAAACGTGATGGGAAAAAAAGAAAATAAGAAAACAAAAGAAAATAAAGGCTTAGTTAATTTTTATTTAGCCTCCTGCATGTAGTTCTAGCACTTACGTAAGCCTTTTTGTACTTTTTAAGGCATTTACGTCAGAGAATTAGAAACTGAATATCTCTATTTTTGTTATTACTTGATTTATTCTACAGTAAACATTCCAGTTGTTTTCTCTCTGTGCTCATAAACCGCTTCAAATGTTCTCTGTGAAATCTGATAATGCCAATTTGATCAGGATCTCATTAAAACAAAAAAATTCAAGAGTTTAATCATCACTTAAAGGTGATGCTTTCATTTAAAAACATTGACAGTGTGGGTTTCTGAGTTCAGTCTTCTGCTTATTCCTTAATCCATAAAAGTATTCCTACTTTCTTAACTTCAATCCTACAATACATCTGGTTGGTTTTTCCTTTCTTTTTACATCATGCAGATCTTTGAAATGTCTCTAAGATATGGATCTTTCTTTTTTGGCTTGCCTGAACACAAGTTGACAAATAACATAATCATTCCAGAGCATTCTTTATGTCCCCTATGTAGTCGGTAATAATAAAGTGATATCTCTGCCTCAGAGTACTTGGTAGTTTTCTGTTCTGGTCTTCTAACTAATTGTCCATCATTGATTTAGGCTTCCCTTTACAAGAACCACTCTTCAGTGGTGCTGAGTGAAGTATGACCTTGTCAGACCAGCATTTACTATATAAAATACCTAGAATGCCAAGAACTCCAGGTCCATTTCAATACCAAGTACAGCAGTTTTTCAGTATGTATTTATTAGCTTAAATTAATACAATACATCATGCATGCTTTTACTATTGAGATAGAAAGCCAAAAACTAAATATTCACATATAGTTGGTTGACTTCTTGAGTTGTGGCTTTAAATAGAACTCAATATTCTATGTGAAATAAATATAAAACACATTATTTGCAAAATCTGTTAGGAGTACAAAATGTTAGCTCTGTTACATCTTGTTCAGCTAAGCAGACATGACTTTTTTTCAAAACTGTTAATAATTATTGAAAACTTCTTGGAATAATAAATACAGTACTTATATTACTTCTTAACTGTACACTCAAAACAGCAGAGTCCAGCAGCACCATATAAAGAGAGATATCAAAGAATAGGTAGTAGAGAAACACAGAGTTGTAAAAGGGTCGTTACAGTAGCATTACCAGGTCTTTCCACTAATTTATTTTAGAAGAAACAGCACAGGATAAACATCAATTGTAATCCTATCAGGAAGCGTTTTACCCTTTGAGCTTCTGAACAGAGAGCACCTGTCTTTGCCTTCACAGACTGAAGGCAGTCTGGCAGCCAGGAAAACTCTGATTCACAAAGAGATGACTGAGTCCTGGTGGCCAGAATCAACACATCGTGTTCAAGGGTCACCTATAACTCCTCTTTCCCTATAAATATGTTGTCTATCTTCACCCCTAATTTTTACTAACTCAGCTTTTGGCTTTTCCTCCACCTACTCTGTACTCTAAAGTGTCTCTTAGAGTTCTCCCTGCTGCCCTTAACATCAGGAAAGCCTCTAATTTAACAAACCACATGCCTTCTCTTGCCCAGACATATTATGGTAGGGCCAGTTTATCTTTCCTTAGCATGGCTTCTTGAAGCATCTCAACAGTATGAGTTTGTGGCCACTCTTATTTGCTGTTATGCTCTCCAAGAGGATGAAGACAGACTTCATCTAACAATGCAGGGAAATGGTATGTATGTGATTTTACATAGAGGTGTTGGAGACTGGGCTTTAATTTCATGTGTCACCACACACTGAAAACCCACATAGCAAAGAACAGTAAGATAAATTTTTTTTTTTTTTTCTACAACATAGCAAGAAGAAGGTAGACAAACTCAGAAATCAGAAAAAGAAGAAAAATATATCCCCTAAGGTCCAGGACACAGGTAATGTCTCTACTGGACTTCTGAGCCTCTATACAAGGCAAAATAAGGAAGCTAATCCCTTGAAAAATAGAAATGGGAAATAGCTTCATTATGAGAGCAAATTTCTATAAAGCATTTTCAAAGCTATTAAAAAGCAAAGGCTGTTACTGTCTGTTCCTAAAGCGGTGCCAATGTAAATAGCATGAAAATAACTTAAGTTTGAAAAGCAAGGTGCTTCACAATGAAGGCTGTTATTTCACTTTTAATTTGTCCCCTGAGACCTCTTTGTAACAAGTGTCTTAGACCCATTTGCATTATGTTCTACAGTAGAGAGGACTGGCATCTCCTAATCACTTTGCTTGGGTCACTTGGCACTGTCTCCTTATCTCTGTAGTTTTGTTTGCAACTCCTCTTATTGATAACTTACAGTTTTAGATGAGTTCTTTACTATTCTGGCATGAATTACACTTGATTGTTTGTGAATTAGCTTAGTGTGACTTTGTGACTGGGCAGGATCTCATTGTAATGGAATACTCTCTGCTTTCTAGGAAAAATGTGAGGAAAGGGATTCCCATTAGAAATTATTTGCAAATAGTATGTGGTTGTCAGGTGCTTCTGCTCAAGTGAGAAGTGAATTTGTAGAAGAGGGTAAATTGACTGGAGTGACAATGTGGTTGAAAGAGTGGTTGAAAGAGTTCAGGTTAACCATTTAGACAACCCAGAGTGTTTGCAGTGATTTCCTTTCCCAAGGACACAACTGGCACATTCTCTTACAAGATCTGCAAGGGAACTCTGGACTACATGTTTCCAATAGACATAATTCTTTTTGTTACAGAGTCACAGCATCACAGAAGCATTTATGTTGGAAAATATCTCAGATTATTGACTCCAACCTTTGACTGAAGACCACCAGGTCAACTAGACTATAGCACTAAGTGACACAGTCACTCCTTGAACATTTCTTGAACACCTCCAGGAATGGTGCCTGGCTTATTGTCCTTCTCTGGACTTGTTCCAGCACCTCAATGTCTTTCTTTGAGTGAGGAGCCCAAAACTGAACACAGGGCCTTACCAGCATTGAGGACAGATGAACGATCACTGTCCTGGTCCTACTGGCCACACTACTGCTGGTACAGGCTAGCATGCCATTGGCCTTCTTGGCCACCTGGGCACACTACTGGTTCACATTCAAATTCTGTCAACCAGCACCCCAGGTCCTTTTCTGCCAAGCAGATTTCCAGTCACTCTGTCGCCAGCCTGTAACGTTGCCTGTGGTTGTTTTGACCCAAGTGCAGGGCCCAGAACTTGGTATTTTTGAACCTCATTCCACTAGCCTCGTCCCATTGATCCTGCCCATCCAGATCACCCTGCAGATTCTTCCTACTATCCAACAGACCAACACTCCCACACAATTTAGTGTTATGTGCAAATGTACTGAGGGTGCACTCGAACACCTCAACCAGGTCATTAAGATATTAAACACATCCAGATCACCAATAAGATATTAAACAGGGCTGCCTTCCAGTACTCTGGGAAGTAGCATGTTCCACTGGCTGCCAGCTGGATGTAACTCCATTCACCACCACTCTCTGGACCCAGCTATCCAGCCGGTTTTTAACCTAGCAAAGAGCGCATCTATCCAAGCTGTGGGCTGCCAGCTTCTCCAGAGGAGTGCCATGGGAGTCAGTATCAAAGGCTTTGCTAAAGTCCAGGTAGATAATATCCTATGATATTAGCTGCTGGGAGCTGAACTCTGCTGAAGATTTCTCCTTTGCTCCATTTGCCTGGACTGCTGTTGATATGTTTCTTTCTTTTTTTTGTTTCTTTCTTGGTAAAGATTGTTTAGCTGTCCCATAGCACTCTCCAGTGAATAGACAACAAGGCTTTGCAATGGAAGGACTGAGTGCCTTCCTGTTTTACACACCACAGAAGTGAAGGACTTGTTAATTTTGACCTATCTGCATGATTAACATTCTAGAAATTGCAAAAAGATTTCTGATTCATTGCTTGTTCTTATCATGAGACCTAATATGGCTGCAAAAGTGGAGTGGACTGCTCTGGAATCATGCATAGCTGGAAACTACACCACTGAAACAGAGACAATTCTAAGACTCAGTGATTCACAGCTCTTGGCTGTATACACTCTCAAATGGGAGCTTTTGTCTGGCAGAGACAAGATAGTGCCAAGAAGGAAACTGAAGGAGTTGTTCCCATTTCTAAGGGACCATCTCCTAGACTCTGGAGAATCTTTACCTGATCGTTTCCCCTACAGTCTAAGAAAGAATGCAGTTACACTCATTATTCTGTATTTTTTCTAATTCTTCTGCTTGACCACAATGTCTTCCTTGAAAGAGGCATGGCTCCTTTTTCAAGAGGCGTAATTTACAGTTGAGGCAAGGAAGAGTGTATACGGTAAAACAGTCAATTCCTGAAAAAACCATGGCTATGTATCTCTGAAATACACTTAGTTTACAAAGTCTTCTTTAATTCTAGGTTTAAACTGACCTACGTTCCACATCAATTTGGCATACCCTTTATATTTTTAAAAGGTATGCACATAAGTTGTAATTATGTAAGTTAATTACTTTTAGAAGATTCATTTGTATGTTACAGTTTCTTTTATCAACAGCTTTCTCTGCTCTTCATTCAGGATATTTTTATGCCATGTTTGCACCTTGGAAAATTAAACCACCTTCTCCAACCTTGGACTACACAAATCCAATTTTGTTTGAGGAATAAAGACTTCTACCCTGTGAATGCAGATTAACTGGTAGGTGTGAGAATTATTAGTTTGAAAGGTGTGTGTTTTCTTATAGTGGCAGAGAGCTGCAGCTACTTGACTATAGTCTTAGCAAACCATGTATATGACTATATTTAATTATAACTTGCTATGTACATAATACATGATAGCAATGTATTTCAAATCAAGAACTTGGCAGATAAGTGAAGAAGGCAGTAATATTTGGAAGAGAAGTACCATATACATATCTGTGTGTATATATATATATGTGTCTTAACTTTTTAAGCTGGGATGTGGGAGGGACATAAGTCAAATTTTATGACTTTTAAAATTTTTATTTAGTATGGTGCAAGGCTGTTTGTTGTCTATCTTGAAGATGCAGAAATTAATATGCTGGTCAAACTATTCATACAAATAATGAAAAGTTGAATGGAATATGCTTTAAGCATCTTTGTTATGAACATGTAATTGTACGGGAATCAGAGGATGAAAAGCTGGGTATGACTCGATAAAAACAGTGTAAGTGAATTCTTCTGAAAGGCCTGGAGCCTCCTCAAGATACACTGATAAGGGAAAAATTTTGCCTCCAATAAGAGGAAATGGAAAACCAGTTTTACTCTGTGAGGTACTGCTTGTCCAATAAGGGTTATTTTTACCTTCTAAAATAAAAATTGATCAGACCTGTGTATTTCAAAATTATCCTTACTAGTCATGAAAAAATGAAGAGATAAATGGCAAAACTGCATAATTTTTTTGGTGCAATTACTCGTATTTCTTAATGTGTAATTCTAGAGAGATTGTGAATGCTACATTCTAATGCTGCCCATTAGATGTATTGGCCTGAGCAGGCAGTAGAATGAAATGTCAACATAACCTATGCTATTTCACTTGAAGCATTATTGAATACTCCCATACTGACTGAAACAAAGCATGAACATTCCTTGTGCCAGAGGAAGAGCGTTTGTAATAAATTCCAGTCCTTTCAAAGCCTTACAGAGTTGCACTTCGCTGCCTCTCAAGACATCAGTATTTCTTCTCAATTTCTTTTCCAGGTCCCACTGTAAGTGGTTGAATTTAGAGTCACTTTAGTAAATCAAAGTGTTTGGACTACATTAGTTCTGAATGTTGACAGCATTTTCATGCGTGTCATGTTTAATAGTACTCTGGCTTATAATGTGAAATACTTCGTATTTTCAAATGTTTTTGAAACATATGGCTAGAAGAGTTCATATATATCTAGTCAGACAATAAATCAGATGCTAAAGTATATTGCTTTCTGCTAACTAGAAAATTGCATGTAAGAATCTATCCCCATATAATAGAAAATAAACTTCTGTACCTAACCCATTGTCTGCTCTTACATCAAGTGGATAAATATAAAAGTGTTACTGTTCAATATCTATTGCATTTCTCCTTGACTTTTAATGTATGTGTTTTACCCTAAATTATTTTTATTAATTTGTCTTATTTATTTCTAAAGACTGCTACAGACTTCCAGATCTTGGTAAACTACAGTTCATATCGAAAGCTCTCTGGTTGCCATTTTCCAGCTGTTTCAAAGTGTCCATTTTACATGCCTATAAGCATTGTTTGCTTTTCCATTTTTCTTTCCAGCAATTCTTTCAAACTCTTGTTTCTGTGCTTAAAATACAAGTAATCAGAGAGAGAGCGGCCAAGTCTGGCCTTTTCAAAGGATCTAAAGCTGAGACGTTCTTTGTTGTTTGCAGGCTCTCCCTCTCCTTGGCTCTCCTCTTTGTCTGAATTTCCTATTCTCTTCCCCGGTCCTCCCTCACTTAGCACTTCTTCCTTCTCATTGCAGTAGGACTCTCCGAAGTCCTTCATCACGCGCTCAGGTTTGCCAGAGAGATCTTGAGCCACATACAGCTTGTTTTCATCATGATGATACATGACAGGGCTGTACCGCTCTGCCTCATAGCAGTTGTCTTCCTCTTCTTCCTGGCATGAGCTTCCCTTGGCACTCTCACCATCAGAATGAAATGAAATTCCTTTCCCTTGGCTTTTCTGGGAAAGATCAAAGGGCTCTTCCTGTTCCAAACTTCTCAAGACATTTGTCTGGGACAGAGCAATTCTTCCTCTTCCAAAACCTTGCAGTGGTTTGAGGGGAGGAGAAAAGGAAAAGTTTATATATAGGAAATTTTACTACTTGATACAGATTCTGAGGTGGCCTCCTAGTTCAATACTTTACCTTTGTCTTCCATCCAGCTACCTCCAAGTACTTCATTTTTGCATCTCATGGCATCTCCTTTGAGATGCTGAAAGAATGCTATTCTATACACTTCACAGACAGGTCAGGACACATAAAACATTGTGTTATACATGCCAGACTCTGGATGAGGCAGCTAAGAAAAAAAAGTGAAGTGGTCTGGCCTTTTGTAAGCTATTTTTTGCCAGTGAACCTACCCACTTCCTCCTTCCTATTCTTTTTTAAGTGAAAACTTTGATCTAAAGCATCACAGTCCATAATCCAAGTTCAGGTTTTATATATTATTTTTCCACAAGAGTGAAAGATACTAAAATTGTGTTAATGTAGTTGTTCTATGGACACTCCAATTCAAAGTTAATACTTTAAGAATGAAAAGACAATAAAGTCTCAGCAGTCTGTGATCTCCACTCTCCTTAATTTTTCCTTTTGTCCACTGAGAAATCCATCAACTGAAAAGCTCTATGCACTAGATAGTGCTTCAGCTTGAGGAAATCATCATGAACAAACAATGATTTTGAGCAGTGTAGTGTAAATCTGCATATAGTCCTGGATGTGATTTGCCTTAACATTTGTCAGTGTCTTTCCTCCTACTGGAAATACAGATGTTACCCAGGAGGCAACTGTGGACTCTAATATGCTGCAAGCATCAGGAAGCACTGAAGAAGACTGGGATCCTGTAGGCATAGACCATTTTTATTAAAGACTAGTGACAGTACTGGGGCGAGGATTTCACCAAATAGTAAATATACACAGAAGCCAGTACTTTACTTGCTTTTGTTTTCTTTGATTTGTTTTTTTCCCTCAGTAATTGAATCCAATTTCTTAAGACCTATGCAATCTCATAAGATAATAGATCCTACTTTGCAACAGGTTGTATTTGTTAAAATGGTTCATAAGCAGGTGGCAGGCATTACAAATTATCTTGTCTGATACACCTCAAGGGATGCAGAATCCCTGTACAATGAAAAGCTCTTAGGCAATCTCCAGTTCCAAGTAATTGTCAAACTAGCGCAGTGCTGTAGGAGATTTACAGAAAAAACACTTCATTACCCATTAGGATGTTCATGAATTTTATGCCAAATGTCATTAGAGTAAGTGTTTTACATATGTGCTGGACTGCCGTAACACTTGAATTTGAGGAACACCAAGAAATCTTCCCCATTAAAGAATTATTTATCCACAAAATCTTAAAAAATGTATCTTGGAAAATCAAACTTTCAAAACAATCCTCCCTAATTCCTCCACTTCTTTAGTCAGCACTGACATGTATGCATACATGAGGATGACTTTTGGAATGGTACATGGTAGGTGGCAGACAGGAAATGCTTTGCAGGATACCCTGGGTAGTGAAAAATCCTTGTACTTTGAGATGGGGGAGTAGTATCTCCTGTTCATGTGTTCCTTTGTAAATTGGGTCTTGAGCCTGTGGCCTTCACCTGACATCAGCTATGCCAATACAGTACAGAAGAACCAAGGTTCTTGGATGTAGAGACATTCGGGCTTCCATCTATATTCCAGAGTGGAATCTAATATGCAGTAAGCAAGACCCATAAATGTTCTGGATTTTCTGCTTCTGTCAATTTAAGATTAATTTATAATTTACTTGGGATCTCTGTTCTGTAACACTGTAATAATATAGTATATATATAGTATAACTTCCCAGGCTTATGGGATTCTATTAGTGGCAATAGCATTGGATCAATGGTACAAGTTTGTGGATCTGTAGTACAAAGCCCATTTGGCTTCACTGATATAACCTTGCTGAAAAATATTACCTTGAGAATGAAATCCTCTTTCCATGACCCCATGTTTGACTTTCATGTGCCGGGTTAGATTCCCCTTCAAGGTAAATTTGCTGGGACAGTAGAGGCACTTGAAAGGCTTACTATCCGAATGCAAGTGCATGTGTCCCATTAAATTGTGCATTCTGTTAAATTCCTTTCCACAGAGCTGTAAAAACAGTAAAAATAAAAATTGTTAGTTTGAATCAGTATTTACAAGAACATTTTAAAAGGAAATAGGACCTACACTTCTCTACTTGAGCCCTGGAAGCTTTTGGCTGCAATGTGTTTTTCAAAGTTCCAGGCAACAATCCTACAGACAAGAATATGTATTTGAGTATCTAAGGCCCTCTGCACTGCTGGCTTTTTTTTAATTTGGTGACCAAGACACACAGTCAAGGATTCCCCAAAAGCAGGCACTGTTGTAGTAAGGAGGGGAGAGACTTAAGTGAGTAATCTGGTAGGCTCTTAACTTGAATGACATTCAAAGTAAAACTTTCTGTCCTGGCAAAGCATTTCATTTGTAGTTTATAAATCTAGCCTTTAATCAAGAACAATGCCAGGCAGAGATGAAGATACAAAATAAAACCAATTAATGGCTTCTGTGACATTGTCAAACAGAATATTACTTCTCCTTAAGTGGAAATGAAACAGCTGCACATTTTGCTTAAAGCTATAAAAAGCAATTCCTTATTTTAGTTTATTTCTTGCTCACCCTCTTTTCTCTGATCCCTTTATCTTTTTTTTATCAACTTCTGTGTTTTGGTGTCTCTGGTGAGTAAGCTGGAATTTAAACAGTCATGAGGCTGCAAGAATGACTCAGCTTTCCCTGAAGCATGTTCCTGCCAGCTCAAGCCATTGATCCTGCAATTTTTCCTGTGATGGAACAATAAAGGTCGGGGTTTTTTCGTTGTTGTTTATCTAGATGAGTCCTTTTGGAGTCTGGACTCTTATAAAACAAATATATTCTCAAGACATGGGAGTTTGACATCATTATTACAAGTGTCTAGTCTTACTTGTCTTCTAGTCTTTCCGTATCAGGATTTATAATTTCATTCACGTTCAAGTGGCTATTTCCACCCTCTGCAAACTTCTGTGTTTGCTTTCTACTTCAGCTCCTTTTTTTTTTTTTTTTCTGACTGGTTCTACCATCAGATTTTAATTTTTTTTTAAATGATCTTTATTTCTATATGAGTAATTGCTACAAAAGA
>JAWWES010000094.1:46247582-46270540 GCA_035583135.1 Lophotriccus pileatus
GGCTCGAAGGCCTTCTCTGCATATGCGGGTAAGGACCTTCCCCGGCTCTTCGTTCGCGAAGACGGGCCATTATTATTTATTTATATAGTCTGCAAGATGACTCCAATACAAAGAAACGTGTCTTCTCTCAGAAAACTGTGCAATAGAAATAGCCTCCCTGCATTGTCTTTGTTATTCCCAAATTTTAACATTTTAACTTGGACCTTTTTTTTATTTTAGCTGGGAAATAAGAAGTTTAGTAAGCATATGCATTTGTCTGCATTGCCTTGTAGAGTAGCTTTTGAAATCATCTTGGATATGTATGTAACTTGATTTTGTACTCATTTTGGAGAAAAAGACACTATGAGCACTATCACAGGAGTATGGTTACCTTAGTATTTATTGTAATAGAGTAAATGCTTTAAAATAGTATCAAAATGAATGTGCATTCACTTTCCCATAACTTACAGATCATTTTTGTTCTGGTAATTATTGAAAGCATTAAATTAGATTTTGAGATTTCCTCTGCTGAAAGCCTAGAGCAGTCCCACTACCCACACTGACAGAGATGGGGCACTGTTTGTGGCATCAGATATGTTTACAGAGTGGTTTATGGCATAATTTTCATTTCAGTGGTTTCATTAATTGGATTTTTAAAAAAAAAAGATTGCCAGATGCTGCAGTGAGGTATCTCCAGATGGATTTCTCCTCTCCACTACAAGTGCTATGCTGTCAGTTTAGCATAATCGTTTGCTATCCCTCTCATTCTTTTATGTGTGCTCTGTCCTTAATTTATGGAAACATTTGCTGTCACTCTCATTACTCTTCTGTTGTCTAACAGGACAGAGGATGAAGGTCTCTTAGCAGAATGGCTGGGCTAACCACTGACCATCTACTCCAGGGCCTTAGTGGCAATGCCCTGAGCAGTACTTGAGCCTCATGGACCTCTCCAGTCATTTCTGGGTATGTACAAAGTGGGTTTTGAGTACAGTTTAGGCTCACTGCCGTTTTGGTTCTTTATTTCTCTTCTTCTTATCCTCCTTTCTCTTTTTTTTCTCTTTTTTTTCTTCCTCTTTGTGAGTTTTCTTAGTTCTTCTCTTATATGTCCTTCCCTCTTCAGTTCCGTATTCCGTGTGTTGTTCACTCTGTTCTGTTTGCTAAAAGGTCAGCAACACATAGACAACCTGCATAACAAAGTGGATGTTAAGTCCACAGGCTCTGAAGTGCTAGCTGTTTGCACGAAGTCACCCCAAACCACAGCTATACATGGTGGGAGCCTACAAGGCAGAGCTAATAATTCGGTCTAAAAGTGTGTCAGGGGACAAAGATTATTTGTCCTCAGCTAAGCACCTCCATCTACTTGATTTGCTGGCACCAACATGGTACCATCAAGGCTGCTTTGGAGTGGGAAGGAAGCAGGAGGGGGAATAGATGTTCAGTGGCGGATCTCTCCCTCTGGGTTCCCAGTACAGCCCTCCCCCATCTCTGCCCACAGCAGTGTAGGGTCTGGCCCAAACTCTTGTCTTTGTTCCTCCACAGAAACCTGCTAAGTGTAGCCTGAAACGGAGCAGCTGGTGAGGCACAGGAGGATGTAAAACCATACATATCAGCTCAGGCTAGCAGTGTAGCTAACTCAAAATCCTGGTCTTGTGAGGAATACAAGGAACAGGACATAGTACCATGTCAACTTTCCAACATGGTCTTCAGGCAGGTTGTGAGGTCTGTGGCTCAGAGCATTCCTGAACCAAAGATGTTGCATTCTGATTTTTTCTTATTCAGTGAACGATGGTCGTGGATAAAAGTTATTTAAGATATAAACACAAAGAACTGTTTCTTGTGAGCCAAGGGACATACAGAGTTAGTTACTGTGTCCTGGGGAAGTGACATACTTCTCAGTGGTTTGACGGAAAGCCTTGTACCTCCAGAGGTTTAGAGAGGAGCCCGAGCACTGACAGCTGGACTGTGTAGGAGATGATATGCCCACATACACTCTTCTCAATCTACCTTTCCCTGAAGCACTTCTGTATTTTTATCTTAAAATCCACTGAAGCCCTTGTACACTTATGCCTCGCTTTCCATCTTCCTGCCAATTCTCTGAACTGCAGATCCTCTCCTGCTTCCATTTGCCCCATCTTTAGAAACCATTATTTTGTCACTGTAAAGATGGATCATTTTTGCTGGTAATGGTTTGACTGCATAGTCTCTATGAGTTAGGGTTCTTAAATGTATAATTCCGCTCCTTTTTTTTTTTCCCCTACCCCCCCCCCCGCCCCAAAATCAGGAAAGCAAAATACATTCATATTCTGAATAGAAATCTGGAGGATATGCAAGAGTTAACTACTGCCTCAAACAGACTAACCAGTGTGTGGCATTGGGCTGCATTTGAAAGTGCTCTTAAGTTCACATCAAGAAGAAATTGTATTAGACTAATTACTCCAGACTAATTACACCTATTTTGAAAACAAAACAGAAAAGAAAGGCTGAGTGCCAAGAGCTGTTGTCCAGGAAATGCATGCAGGTTGAGTTTAGAATGAGGATGTGCCTAAAGAAATTTCACTCACCCATAGTGGATCTTCAGTCCCTTCTTCTGGAGTTTTAGCACTGCAGAAGAGGAGTTATAAGGCAGGATGAACTGGAAGAAGCCTGACACCATAGCCAAGCTAAAAATGCAATCACTCAGGATGGTGAAGTGGCTTAAACTTTCAAAAAACCTGAAGAAGTGACACCTGGGAGCAGAACAGACCTATCTCTAAGTGCATGGATTTTGCAGTGCTCAGAAAACACATTTGACCTCTCTCTGCTCCCCACTGGCACTTGCACTTTTGTCTCTCTGAAGGTCCAGCTCCAGCCAAAGAAGACCAGGGTCACTGTCAATGGCTTTAACTAGGACACTCCCTTAAGAGAATAGAGATGTGTGTTCAAACTCCTCAGGAAGGAGGAGGGAAATTAATCAAAGTCTCCCATCTTATGGCTGTTATATTTTGCCCTGAATTTGATGTCATCAGTGTATATTGAGTTACATAGAAGTATTCTTACAGGACTGGGTCCCCAGGAGCATTTGGGCAATGATGTACTGAGTTTTCACACAGTGACCAAAGTTGAGGGCTGACAAGATCAGTCTGGACATGATGGTGACATTTGGAGCACATGTAGTAGAAGAGTTCCAAATGTACAGTTTAACTGGTATCAGCAGACAGGGTGAAAAATGTGATTTGATCCTGCTCTCACTAGAAATTGGATTTAATGGTGAATTGGCCAGCTCAGTTAATTATTTAATTAAACAATTCATCATAACCAAATAAATTAATTCTCTCTCTGGTGTCATCTGTGTTGGTTTGAAATAATTACGGAAAATCTGTGGTATAGCTGAGAAAAAAATTAGGTATTTGACTGTTATGAGGTGATGCCAATTAGACAAATTTCTTCCTTTTCTTAAATGGATAAGGAGCTTTCATGTCATAGGCTGCAACCATGTATGTGTCCCTTCCTTTATAAAGTATGTGGAGTCACTTTACTCACTGTTTATAGAAATCCTATCATTCCATCCCTATTTCCTGTCTATCGCATATTTGCCACTGCAAATTAAAATAGTACACTTTTGGCACCATAGGATTCCTAGGTATTAAATAGTTTTTCCTCTGGAAAATTATCAAATAACATTAATGAAACTTTAGGAATTTTTTCTCACCATATAGGTATTATAAGAGACAGAGTGAACAGAAGAACAAATAAATAATATAAATATTAGAAGGATCTGGTAGTAAACCAGCGATTTTTAATAGAGTGTAGAGTCCTTTAAGAACAGTTTGGGTATAATCTTTCCACCTACAACACACAGTCATTAAACACTATAAACAGAACAGAGAGGTTTTGAGCTGTACAGCGTATTATTTTAAGAAAAATAACAGAGTTATGCAGAACATCCAAAATTAGAATGATCAAAAAGGTATGCCCTTCCATAACCCTCATGCTGTCCTGCTTGGGCTGTTATTTTGAAAGTAAACCATTCACTGGCATTCATGACCTTTTAAAAGGAAATGCATTGAGCTTTTCTTCCTCTTGTAGTCCCAATGTCCTTATCATATATGGAGGCCAGAGAGATGATCTGTTCTCCTCCTATCTCTTTGTTATCTTAAAGGGTAGCTAAGGGTCACCTTCAGCTTGGTTCTTCAATCCAGCCAGCTGCACTGCATTAGCATTACATTGTATGTACCTCAACACATCATGAAAAATGTGCACACATTCTTGGAGAAAATTGTATGGGAGAGATTTCATAGAAAGTTTCCAAAACACATTAGGTTTTAGTGAAAATCTAGTTTTTCTTAAACACAGGGGAGTATTCTTAATCCCAAGCACAGAATGGTATTCTTGACTGATCGTATGAAACATCTGCAAGGAAGTAATTTAAAATACCCTCCTCTGTCTTTGCCCTTTACCTGTGATGCCAAACTTGAATCTTCTCCTTGACTGACCAGCAAAAAAACCCACCTTTCCATCTCTGATCCCCAAAATTAATCCTGCATATTGCTTTTAATTATTTTGTTAATTTCCACAAAGTTTTAAAAATATGCTTTACTTTGTTGCCACAACTGCAGAAAATCTGGAATTCAAAAGAAATTTTTATCTTATTTCTGTGATTTTCACCAATTGGAAAACAAATTTCTAGGGTAAATACAGGAAAAAAAATCTTGAGATTAATTGTTTTAAGCTGAAACAGATTTAAAATGCCAATTTAACTGAATTCAGTAAACTAGCATATGGAGTGGGAATGACAGCTCAGACCTAACCAAATGTCATCAGCAGATACTGGAACAGAGACTAGAGCTACAAACAAACAAGAAATTATTTTTTGCCAAAGGGAAAAAAAAAAGAGTGAGAAGAAACTCAACATATTTTGAAATCTGAGATTCTGGACATTTCCCAAACCACTGTGGTACTAATCCTTCAGGGTAAGTGATGACAAAGACTTGTTCTGGATATTAACTCAGTTCAGATTTTCATCACAAGAAAAAGGAAACCAAGAAACCCCATCAAACCACTGTGACTCTACACCATAACAACATGAGTAAGAATGGCCAGTCAGAAACATAAAGTTTTGTAAAAAACTACCTTATACATTAATATAACTCCATCAATCCCTGCCCACAACCCCATGACCCCACCCCCAGTCATTCTATCCAGGAATTTTTCCCTGGGAAAAAAACCTAAGTGTTACATACAAAAACCCAGGAAAACCTGATAGAAATTACGGCTGTGTTTTGTGAGGAGTAGCAGGTGAGGCTGTGATCTGGGCAGGGGAACATTACCCAGTGAATTCTGTTACAACTTACTCTCCTAACTGTATTCAGTGCCTTCCACTGGATGCCTATTCATGTATTTTTAAGTAGCAAACAAACTAGAGAAAATCCCCACTTCAAGTCATTAGAGTGAATCCTGAGTCCTGATCATTTGCCTACGGAATCCAGTGATATCTGTGATATCCAGTGATATTATTTACCTATGGCTGAAGTTTAGGTGGTGTTTGCTTTCTGTGGGACATGAAAAAATCAGTTAATGTATTTGGAATCTAAGGTCATTAACTAGCATTTCCATTTTTCTGGTGGAGGAAAGAGGAGTTGGTCAGCAGCATTCTTCTGATCTATGTGACAGCTTCTATAGCATCCTGACAAAATGCTGCCTACAGACATACAAAATTATTCTGGAAATCTTAGTGACTTCATATTGTGAGTGCAGCACTATGCAGGAAAACTGTTTGATATAATATTCATGCTAGCGTGATTCCTTGCTGTGGTGCTGTGGAAAAAATATTCTCCTGCACATTTATAAATTAATGGGTTTCATTTCTGGTAAACTTATGAGCACATTTTTGTCATCGTGCTCTTCCAGTAGGTTCACTACAGCTTTCTGGAATTTCTATCAAAACAATAGTTTTGGACAAATACAGGATGATCTTCATAGCTTCAGAAATCTGCACTAAGGAACTGACCCAGCGTTCAAACAATTTCTGGTGTTCCTTAGAAGCTGAACAGATGCTCTAAAAACAGGTCATCCCTTCCTTTTCCTCATCCCTTCCTTTTCCCCCTCCTGATATTGTTTTCATTACACATGTACTCTAAATAATTTTAAGAAAAAGACGACAGGTAGAGAAATAATATGCTAACTGAAAGTAGTGTCTGACAGATAGCCCATTTTCAAATAGTGCTTTCAAATAATTTTTACCTGGAGCAGAAGCAGCAAGTTGAAACACTTTGTGCTTTAGAAAGCAGCACAGAAGAATGACTAAACCTGAAACTACATTCCAAAATGTTCTCCCTGTACATCTTTAGGGTTTGGTTTAAACCCAGTGTATTGCGTGTTGGTAAGAGCAATACTCTTTCCAATTTACAAAGTCTTTAGTAGCAGATCCAGCACAGAGCCAGTCACAAAACAAAAGGTCTTTCATCACTGAAAAAAGAGTCTAACAGTTACACTGCAAGCCTAAACAGGGAAGACTGAAGTATAAGTGACTTTTGCGTAGTCACAAACAGCAACAAACCAATGAAGAGGAAGGCTGGAAGTCATCTTGTCCTTCCCAGTCAAAAAACTTGTGGCTTATCAAAGGGCTACTGTCAGAACAAGCTGCTCCCCAAGAAGGGGCAAAGTCATATGCTTCTACTCCTGGAATTAGCTCAGCTGGTTAGAGAATGGTTCTAATAATACCAAAGTTGTGGGTTTGATCCCCATATGGGACACTTAAGAGTTGGACTTGAAGATCCTTGTGGATTGCTTCCAGTTTAGAATATTCTGTGATTGATTTATTTTTTGATCCCAGAGCCTGCTCCTCTACTCTAGGAAGACCACCTTTCAAAATTCCCTCTTGCAGGGAAATGAGGTGATTTCTGTTCTTCATCAGACCTCCAGAAAGAGGACTGTGTGGGTAATGCCTGCTTGCTCTGCATTAGTGCTCCTTCCAGCATCATCTTAGAAAAACAACTAAAAATGTACCACCTTCTCACAGCCCTGCTTTCAATTTCAAATCAGTTGTACCTGTTGCTAATTCATTAGCAAAAGCGGATGTTATCAATGTAGGAGGCTCAGATTACCTTATAGCTTTTTGTAAATAAATGAATCTTCAATAACATTTGTATTTTTCAGTGTTCTCTGAATTCTAATACTGCTAATTAGCATATGCAGATGAAAAGTTGGGTGTTTTCAGGTTTACAGTTTTTGAAGATCAGCAACAGGAAAACAGGTTTTTTCCTTTAAATCAGATGAATTCATGCACACCCACAAAGTAGAAGGAAAGATGTATCTGTGTTTTAGCTGTCATAATAGATGAGAAGGGGAAGAGAAGTTAAAAATAGGGTGTTTCTTTCATCCTTCATTCAAGTAATTAATAATGGGGGGGGGTTGTTCTAACATAAAAAGCAAGAAATAAAGAACGAAAGTTTAAAAAAAGGGCAATTATTCAAATAATTTCATCCTATAACCTCCAGAGCACAAAAATATTTTCTTTTACTATATGATTTCTTAGTTTAATTACTACCAGCAACATTAGAAGTTTTTATAGTACATTAACCATTATTGGTTTAGAAGGAAAATACTGCATTCTGCTTATCGAGAGCAGAGTAATACTTGAATAAAACCATTTGTTTTACAAAAGCAAGTCAAAATGGTATTAAGTTTGGAAGGAACTAAACCAAACATTAAGTAATATTTTTCATTGGATCATTATTTTAGAAGCCAAGCAAAAAGGACTAATCCTGCCATACACATAAACAAAAAGCAGATATACAGCTTGCAGCTCAACTTGTGTTTTAAATAACCGCTGAGTACTAATTTAGGCCTTTCATTGGACAAAAATCTGAAAATCACCCATAAAATGCCTTTCTGTCTTAAGCAATGGAAAGCTGCGGTCTCAGTTTCAGAACATGAGCTTTTCAGCAGAAAAAGGATAGTCCTCAGTAATTTTTTTTCCCCAAGTTTGTTTCTTTCTTTTTAAAGGCTTTGCATTATTTGTGCATTATTTGTGCCTCTATATATTCTTTCTTCTCCAAGATGACATTCATTCCTTTTCCACTAGAACGTGGAAAATTACCGCACTTGAGAAGAAAACTACTGCTTGGTTTTTAACAAGTGGTCTATTTTTAAAAATAGGTTGGGGTATAAAATTAGTCCATCAAATGAAAAATCTGTAACAGTTTCACAGCACTTAAAAGCTCTGTTTGAAGGAGCAGTTTGTTTCATTGCATGAGTTGCTACTGAGGAACGTACATTAGTGCTCGGAAGCTATGGATCACTTTTTGTCCACTAATAAGGTGCTTCCTTACACAGCACTGCCTGATTAGTGTCCTTAAACCACAGCCATAGAAAAACCCTATTACCTTATGCTGCCTTTACTGCTTTTGTTTCTCATGGTGCTGTTCTGCTGACATGTCTAGCAGAGTGAAGTGGTCCATCCAGATAGACATCTTTCTGCATTGAATCTTTGCCATTTCAAAGATTAGAAAAAACTCAAGAAGTCTCTAGGGTAACCCATATTTTTCTGCCTCTGTATTGTAGATTGCTATCTTCTGCCTCTGTCTTGGATTGCTATCATGATTCATCCCCTTGTGCTTCTCCCATTCTAAATCCTGTATATCTGTTTGTCACTACTAGAAGCAGCACTTTAAAGACATGACACTATATTTATCTGTGAGATGCACATCATGTCTTGCAGATCACCAGTATCTGCTCTGAAGATAGTCTTAAGGCAAGGTTTTTATTGATGAGCTTGTTTAAAAGCATCAAAACCAATCAAAAACCAAACAAACAAGTAAACAAAACCCCCCAAAAAATCAAAAATTAAAAAAAAAAATGTACCACAGCACCAAACCTTATTAAGATTCAAAGATTCAAATTAACTGCTGGTCAAAATCTCCACATTAGAGATGCCAAAATATTACTAGGAATGTAACTCAGTACTACTATTCTGCATCCAAAACTTCCATTCTCTATAGTATTCACCATTAAAGGAGCTGATCCTAAACATAAAAAGGCAATTGACATTTACATAAAGACTTCTCTCAGTTTCTATGCTGTTTCAATTAGATGTGTTACTTTGGGATTCCTACAAGCTAAAACCTGTTTCTATAACAACTTTGCCATTACTGGTGTGGGTTTCTTTTTCTATTTCTGAAAAAAAAGCAAGATTCCTCTACACTTTATTTCATTATACTTGAGAACAAATCAAATGGAAATGATGGCTTTAAATAATACTCTGGGAAAATACATACACTGAGTGACTATATTTATGCTATATACATAAATATGGCTCTTAGCAATAGAAGTAATATCACTTTAAGGAAAATAAACACAGTCTGTCTCTTTCTATTTTTGGTTGTTGTGCCAGTATCTTTTATAATGCTGAGGTAAATAACTGAAAATTCATTTAACAAATATTTAATTTGTGCCATAAGATGGTAGTAGATCTGTACTCAATCCAGACTCAGACTATACCTTTCCCTGCTTGCAAATATCTCAGCAATATGCGATAAGGATAACACGTCAGCCAAAGGTTCATCTTCTTGATACCTCAAGAAAGATATTAGTTCTGTTACAGATTCCTGTTATACAGAATCGTGTTAGAGGTGTCCCAGCAATAAGTTACACAAAGTGAAAACAAATAAACTCCAAATGACTGAAAAAAATATATAATTTGAAGAAAAAGTAAAGCCAATAGGTAAAATCTAAGAATGAAGTTCAAAATTCAAGTTGTGTTTTTTACTATCAAATTACTAAGCACTCCTTTAAAAATGTTTTTTCTCTCTCCTCATTATTAGGGACTGGGTTTTAAAATAGTATATACTGCTTTTGGTCACCTACTATGATTTTGAACACGTGTTCTTATTTATATATTTCTGACAATGTCTGAGAGAAAGAATTTATTGTATATGTCCTAAATCAATAATAAATTGATGTTTATCATCTTCAGAAACAAAATCTGTACCTAAAGGCTGCACCTGGCTCTTACCTACATGACAAACCAGACTTCTGAACTAACCAGATCAAAACTAACCTGAACAAAAGTGACTGTAATCCAGAGTAATGCTTTTGGAGCAAAATACCACTACAAATGCAGAGCTTACGGGGTTCTTTTTTTGTGTTTGGAAGACTCCTCTACTTCTCACTTGAACTAAAAAGTGGTATTCCAGATGTTTAACATGTAACTGTCAAAATAGATGTCCAAATCATCTATTAAATCTGAGTTATTATATAGTCACAAAAAAATAAACCCAGACATCCCACGCAAAAAAATGTGGCAAGTGGTTTTCAGAGCAATGCCTGGCATACACTTTCTAGCTGAGGATTCTTTGTGGGTTAAGTATAACTGAATAAACTGGTGCCAAACTAAACGTCGCTGCAGCATTAAGCTAAGTTCAAGAAACAAGCTATTTTAATCTCCTTTGGCAGAACCCATCAGCTGCTCCCAAAGCAAATGGAATCTCAACTTACCCAGAAACTGGGCTGAATTTGGGATAGATCATTCCTTCCTATGAAAAAACTTGCAGAAGGACTCCAGAGAGAGTGGGGCAGAAAGTCCTTTCCACTAGTTGGTTCAGTGAAGGGTGAGAGCAGAAGGCTGTCCCGGTGTGGAAACGCAGCCCAGGGACCCTGGTGGGAGTAGGAGCTGGAGCAGGGCAGCTGGAGCTGCCTGCCAGCTCTCTGCCCTATCTGCTCACCATTTGTAGCCTCTCTGTCTGGGCTCTGAGCATTCTGCAGAGGACCCTGCACTTCAGAGAGATGCAGCTTGATGAAAAATTGAATCATAAGATGAACAACTCTCCTTCTGCAAAGAAAGGGACACCTGCCTCAATTCTTCCCCCACCCCTGCATTCTGCTTCCATAAATGTGTGCAGGGGGGGACTTTTCTATTCCAATATCTGAAATATGGCATTTCATTCCATCACTCATTTCACATGCCAGTTCTAATTGTTATGATACACTTATGACCAATATGAAAAATGCTATTGGTGTCTACAACAATGCAAACAACAGATAAACAATAAACAAATAAGTCCATCCTATTGCTGATGCAGGTAATCAGCCTCACTGTTGTTATGTACCACACAACATGAACTTTTTGTTTTGTTTTTTTTCCACAAGAGAATCGAGAACTGTTTTACCACCTCTTAAATGTTGTTGTTTCTAGACTAATCATATACACAGATAAGTAGAGACAAACATGTGTAATCCTAGACACAATACAGTTAGAAGGAAAAAGCAGTGGCCCTCGTAATTCTTCTCCTGATATAGCACAGGTTGGTGGGTTGGAGCACAGTTCAGTAGATAAATTAAATACATTGATTTGCTTATGACACAGCTCCTCTCTTTATTTCAGCAGTGGCCCAGTGACTGTTTCTGAAACTGCACAGATAAAGTTAGTGAAGCCCGTAATAACATTCTGGTAGGACGTAGATATGCGACATTCACAGCAGATTATGTTATGTTTCCAGCCTTACTGGAAAATTCTTTCCCATCTGCACAGGTTAAACCATATGGTATTAGCATCAGTATCTAAAAACCGGACTATAGGTATCTATAGTATAAATAGACTGCTTGTCAATGGATATGATTATTATCCTTGTATCCGTTAGATCTGTATCTAATTAATGCCTTTTCTTAATACAAAAGCATATATATTGCACTTCTAAAAAGTTAACCATAAAAGTATTTTACTTAACTTACCAATAGTTGAAGCTGGAAGGAGTCTTGCCCTAAACTCTACCTGCTCTCAGGTTTGTAATATCTGTGTCTCTCTCCCTCTTTCTCCCTCCCCCCGCGCAGAGATTGCAGTAAACTTAGAAAACTAGCAGGGCCAATGTTTCAAATAACTTAAGAAAGAGAACAGGAACAATCATTTCGTTCTCTTTTTTTTTCAGATGAGTACAGTACCTTCAGAAAGAAGGAAGGAAGGGAGGGGAGAGGAAGTCAACAACCCTTTGCTTTCCTGCAAAAAAATAAGGAAACAGCAGATAGCAATCTCGTTTTCTCTCAAACAAAATGTTTGGAAAAATAAATATGTCCAATCCAAAAGGAATTCCTCAAGTATTATATATGCATTATTGGCTTCATAAAACCTTCTTTACAGCTTGTTCTGTGCAACTACATGAAATGAATTTCTGAAATAGTGGGTAGGAATCAGACAACCATCTCTTATGCAGAACAATTAGCCATAAGCTTGCATAGATAGTGAAGGTTTTTACTCTGGAGAAAGATGGACTGTAGATGCATACACAGATCTTGTTTCCAAGGTGATATAAGTAAAAAATGCCTAAAACCCCTCTTTACCCTGACCACAGGAAAATAGCAGATTGAATGTTTATAGAATGCTGTGGTAAAAAAGGTGGGGGGGAGGGGAGTGAAAGGGATGAAAAAATGTTAACTCATAGCTTGATATTGGAGGTGCAGCAACAAGTGATTTATCTCAAAGAATGGCATTATAGAAGCCATCCTTATCTATCCAAACAAAACCAATGCTACGTTCTAGAACAGATTTCCTACCTTATTTTGTTTCTTTCTTTCCCCATTAAACTTATTTTGACAAGCAGATACTGGCCAGCTGGCTGGAATTATACCTGGGGTAAGTTTAGCTCATTGTGCTCCACTGTGGTTTTGTTTGCTTGTATCTTTTCCCCTAACTTTATCTATCATCTGAAGTACAGTGATTAGATGCTCCCTTTTTTTTCCTGTTAATTTTTTCATTCTAACATTCTTGCCAGCAAACACCTTCACACTGTCACGAAGTCATGTTATGTTTTCAGTTAGTGTGATAGTGCAGTACTGAAGATGGAACTGCTTTTCTACAACCAATTCAGGTTGAGTTCTACGAAAGACAAAAAAACCCCAACAAACCTTTTCAAATGGCCTTATCGTATACAGTCTGCACCCAGACTTTGCCCTGGGAGTAATAGCTAAATCAATGCTGCTGAAATTTAGTGGAAGGGCAAGTTGGTATGTTATTCTTTTATTATACAGAAATGAATATCGGTAGGCTGTAAACCAACATAGGAAGTAGCTCTTTAGCACCTGTGTTCCTTCATGTAGTTACCGGTACTATTTCAAGAAGATATATAGCAATTATTTGGCTGGATAATAAGCAATTATCTGGGTTTTATTTTAATATTCAGAAACTGGAATCTTTGATAATGGATATCAGGTATTTGACAGAGCAGTGCAGGTGCTATGAGCAATCTCTGGCCTTACCACATCACCAGGGTTTTCTGAAATGGGCAAAAGCGTAACAGGAGGCTGAATTTTGAAAGCAAAATGATGCAATACACTTAGGCTATATATTGCAAATGAAGTCCTTAATTCTCCCTTGGGAGTGGAGGTCCTAATCAAACAGATCTCCTGTGCATACTGAACACAAGGAAAGTGAAGAGGCATGGAAAGCCACCAAAGTAATGTATTGTTCTGCAGAGTCAGTCTAATAGCTCAAAACCTGTCATTTTGTTTTGAAATTGTTTTTCAAGATCTTGAAGATATTTGCAGCTTCCAGGCCTTTTAAGCTCGTTTAATTCATTTATCTGCCAGGCACAACAGGTTAATGAGACCCTGAAGATTGATATTACATAACATTTTGTTTCTCTCCCTTGGCAACCCATTGCAGAAGTGTAATTAAAAACCTATACTGATCAAGTTAGGATCATTCTTAAGTAAGTCACTGAGGGTTTGTGATACGCTTTGTAGTCCTAAATGAAGGATGTAATTGTCACAGCATTACTTCTTCAAAGAGTAGCTTTCCCTTTCTTGAGGATTGCAAAACTAAACAGATGGACACAAATATCTACAAGGCGTCTTCAACGGGTTATAAGACTTTGCTATTCTGACTGAAGGATACTGTGGGAGCCCTCCGCTTCAGCAAGGACATCAGGAGATGTGAGGTCTTCCTTCACTTAATCCTACCTCAGATATCATTGTCAGCAGCCTTTCCACTATCCAAGAGGTCAGAATTTAATTGTCCAGCCAAGTCTGGGTAAAGTAATCTTGCTTCCCAGCATGCAGCCATTGAAACACTTGACCTGTTCTTAGTTTTGTCAATTTCTTCCAACTGCTGCCAGAAAATCACAACCCAAGGAGGAAGAGGCACTGAAACTGTGATTTTCATGCCAGAAAAGTACCTTGCAAGATCATGCCTGTGCAATTATAGCAGAGGAAAAAAAAAAAGGCATGACCAAAATCACTGGTATCTAGAGTCATGCAAATCACATAATAAGAGATGACATTATGATATTTACCCTAGTTTTAAGGAACAAGTTAACCTGCTTTTCAGAACATATTTCTGGAAGAAGTGTTTGCCTTTTTTTTTTTTTTTTTTTTTTTTTTTACCTTTTCTCAAAACACTGTTACCAAATGAAGGCACTGCTACAAATTCAGACAGATACAGTGCCAACCTCAATGCAGTTTGATGAACAACATCAAGTGTAAGTATTTCCTGGCTCCAGTACATAATATCTTGTAAGGAGTGGCCACAAAAAAAAACATTCTTGTGTTCATGGTCCCTGTTAGCATTGAGGACCAGGAATATTCCTCTAATAGCACTCTGTATGATCAGACTAGATCTAAGAAGTTAAGGCCCATATTTCTTTTTATTTTCCTTCTTTCTTACTTTTTTTACTGCAGTAGGGAATAAATTGTGTTTCACAGTTTCTTTCCAATGACAGCAGAGATGCTTTCCTATTTTTCCAATTTCCTTATTTTGATACTTTTAAAATAAGAATGAAATAAACTAGTTCAGAATGATAAAAACAATGAGCTTCTATCCAGCATAGTAGGAGAAAACACAAATGTAACTGCATCAGCGGTAGTATTCCACTTTATCCTGAGAAAATGAAACCAGAGGCCAACTCCAGAAATATTTACTGGTTTTCTTGACTGCTTTAGGGCAATAACCATATATATCTGAACTGTCTGTGAAAAAGTAAGATTAATATCTTCCTTCCATTCTACAGTATACCTGTGGCATTTTAGCTGAGTAAAAATAACACAGTTCTCATTCAGAGACAAAAAAACCCTGAAGGACATATAATTGTTTTCCATAAATCACTCTCATCTCTGCTTTTCCTAGTTTCTTTTCTGTATTGCCTGTCCACCATAGATTGTTCGGGAACAAGCTGGCAAAATACTAATAGGATCAGAGACAACAAAAGCTGAGTCTAAAGAACTCCTCTTCTGTTCTGCAGTGTGTGGAAGACATAGCTCTAGATGTCAGTATCAGGTTCTGTTTTGCAACTTACTGTATTGCAACACAATAAGCCTGCATACACTGATATGTATTTTGTTCAGTTTCTTAGGTCATAAAATATTAGAATATTGGTGGTTCCACAGGTTTTATGCTACCGCCTGTCTTTCATGATTATAGTATGATCAGAGTATTCTCATGAGTATGTGCTTGTAAGCAGTTAAGCTTGTAACAAGTTAAGTTTGTAACACAGTTAAGATCAGGCAAATCTTTCCAGGGAAAAGAGGGACTGTTCTTGTAAAAGGATATGATTTGGATCTATTTTCACAGGATGACATTTTCAGCACAGGATTAAGAGAAAAACACTCTAAGGAGATGAACTTTTTTTCCCCAGTAGCTAGAGTCACTGGTGAGCTTGATGCCACTCTAAGCAGGGTGGGTGGGGGACAAAGGGTCATAGTTTCTGGCGGACAGCTGCCCACACCACACCAACGCCTTGCATCCACATCATACAACATCTGCACTACTCCTTTAACATGCGTGGCCAGAGGTGGAAAGTAGCAGGTATCATGGAAATGCTGCTATGTGTCGGTGTAATGGAGGATCCCTGCTTGCTAGGGAGGGACAGTCAGACATTTCCATAGCAAATTCAGTTTACCATGTTTGTGTTCGTAGATCTAGAATTTTGTCCTCCGATTTCAGTGATATTTTTTCAAGTCCATGTATTTTTCATTATTCCTCATGTTTGCTCAGTGTTCACCTTCATTCAGTTCTGCAAAAATAGAATTAATCAGATATATCATTCTTTAAAATAGCCTGAACATTTATATAACCTGTATCATTTATTGGTTTTTACAACAAACAGGCTTCAGTCCCTGGTGCATCTCGTTTTCACATAAACACAGCATCACTGAAGGCTAAGATTTGAAGCACTTTGCAACTGCAAGACAGATCACAACCTATTCAAGAATAAAATGGCTGCTTACTTCATAAATACATCACACATTTTCAGAAAAGATAAAAAAATGCTAATTTTCTAGGCTTTTTATTACATCCTGTGTATTGTCGATTTGACATGGGTACCTTTGTTATTACCTTGGAAAACTGAGGAAGGCCAAGCATGGCTCTTCATATTGAAAGGGTCTGTCCAGATGAGTACCACAAATAACATGTGGACGTAAACTCACAGCAGTGCTTGCTGACAGGGAGACCCCCTCACGACCCAGTCCCTCCCCCAGCAGGGGCTTGTCCATTGTGAGAAGAAATGCTGGGATTATTTTGCTTCCTGCACCATCTAGAAGCTCCTGGTGATGGAGTTCAGGGAAGCGGAGCTTGTGCAAATGTGTGGTCTCAATACTTTGGTCCATCTGGACCTTGAAACACAAGAGACAATGCAGAAAGGGAAAGCCGGGATGCCTGAGCTCCTGACAGAGTTAATGGAGAGAGAGACAGAGCTGTTCAGAAGACTAGTCAGAGCACATACATTAGATCTCTAAAATTAGACAATGTGGACACATCTCTAGGGAGCTTATGTTGCCTTAGGTAAGCTCTAATTGTCTTATGAAGCATCCTAGGGGTTTAACGCAGCTCAAAGGAGAAACTGGACCCACAAGAACCCCCACTTTTCTCATGGCTGTACCAATTCTCTCTTCATCTGGATCTAAAATGTCCCTATGCCCTGAAATACGAGGAAGAGCATGACAGAACCTGTTGTGTGTATGTGAACCTCCCTAGAAGCCTCTCCAGTGCTAGCAATTGTTCTTCCAGCTGGGCCCGTGTCCTGGTGGGACAGGAATGAGCTACTGTTGACAGAATGAAAAGCTGAGACAGTCCTGCAGTGCTTTTGGCAGGAAGGGTCCTACAGGCCATACTGAGGTGTATGGACTCTACGGTTAAAACTCATTCCTGGAACAATGATTCATCCATCCCAAAGTAAAGGAATAGTCTCTGTTTTCCAGGTCACTTAGAAACTGCAGCATTGCCAGTGTCATGCATGTAGGATGGGGGAATGAGGGCAGCAACATCTTGAGGAGACTCTGCCACCAAAATGTCATGTCAGGAAGCCACGGATTCATGAATCAACCACCTTCTGAAAGGTGAGTGTGGCAGAAAGGGGAGACATTTTAGTCCTTCATCCCAACACCACCTTGCAGTCCTGCAGAATACTTGTATCAACACCTCTTCATCTTCAGCAAACAGAGCTCCTGGGACTACCAGAGACTCCTACTCTCTCCTGCTCTTGGGTGAGTGTAGAGTCAACTGGTCTTTAATTCTCCCTATCCTGAGCTATCTCATTAATTTGCTACTTGTGTCTTGGGACAGCCCATAAAAGCGTAGGGAATTCCTACTTTTATATTGTTGTTTGCTAAAGCTGAACAATTACATTTGATTTAAATATACTGGTGGGGCATTCCCTAATGAATCAGTAAATTTCATTAGTGTGTTTTGGATAAAACCCCAGATAAGTAGGTTGGAGGATATAGTCCCAATGCTTATAGTATCAAAAATTTGACTTGCAGTATGCAAATAATTCTCAAACCGCAATTTGCTGAAGGAATGTTTTCTCAGCTTTACAGCAAGTTACAACAAAAGACAGCACTGTAGTTCCTTAAACATTACCCAGTTCTTGCAAGGTGCTGAATTCACCAGCCTTCATTGAAAAGAAGAAGTGAGGATGTTCAGTCGCATGCTTTGTAGGGGCCTCTGCTATTCCCAAGCAGGGAAACTGTGATTTGAAGAGTCAAATATTGAAGCTAGTACTCCAAAGATGAGTCACTTTCATCACTGCCACGGCAAGTGCTCGTGCTTCAGTGTTTTGCATAAGCTGTTCCCAAGCTAAGTCATTCTCACCAGCTTATAAGAGGTGTTCAGTTTTGATTTGAAATGCAAAATTCAATATTTAAGAGGTTTTGTTTATGTGATTTCCTATTGGAATACAAAAACATATCAAGTAGAGTTGATCCGTATAAGATTCCTATGCTAATTCTTCCAGCCTATCACCTGCCTCTGATGAGTTGTCCAATTTGCCTTACTTTAATACATCGAGTGTTTATTTTGTCCCAAAGTCACACACTTGACAAAAATAATTCTCTATCACTATTGGGCAAAAACTCTGTAGCTTAATATTTATCTTCCTCTTATAGTCCATCTTATAGAAATTGATTATGTGAAAATAAACATAATTGTTCATTGAAAATAATTTTCTAAGTAGTATGGGGTGGGGATCCCACTGTTAAAAGTCTAGTTCTGAGACTCAGATGTAACAAAATACAGAACGTCCAACAACAGTTTTTAAAACTTTCCCCTTTTTGAAATGACATTTAACAGAATTAATAGGGCACCCTTATGATTTGAAATGGGTCACAATGATGCAGTATAACAAACATTTTAAAGCCTACCAGCATAAAAATACTACTGGTAAAGCTTGTGAAAACTCACATGAGAATACTGTTTCAACCACCAGCCTCACCCTTTATATGCTTCCCTTGTTGCATCGCATCCAAGGAAGAAAAATTTTAATATATATAATTATGCTATGGCTATACCCGCTTTACACATAACCTGTCTGTAGGACTCCAAGAAATCAGATGTTTTCTTTCTGTTTCATGCCTGCTTGGCTTTTGTCCAGACAAGGGCAACACACTGGCAGACCATGTATCAGGCTTTCCACCTGTAATCCACAGAGGTTATGACCTGGACATGTACTTTCCTTATCCACCCTGAAATCAGGGTCAGCATAATGTTACTGCTCACCCCCAGATGAAATCTACCCTACTGAGATGAACTAGGGTGGATAGTTACATAATGCACCTTGGCATGCCTTAGGACTAGAAACAGATCCACAAATCCAGCTATGCATGGATTGAGCTTGCATAGCTGGATTTGTATCAAGACACTGAGCTTTTTGTAGGAAAAACTGTGTTTCAGTCATTAGTTGTGTGAAGCTTCTCTGTTCCAAGCAGAAAAAGGAATAACAATATCATATATTTTTGGTATCCCAGTTAACAGACTTAGGACTCAACAGTTGGTATTTGCTGGGCTTTGGTGTGCTTTTTAAAATCGAGCCATTTTTTAAGACACATTAATCTCTTCCCAGAGATCTTAAAGAAAAAAAGAACATTTGAAATGTTTGTTATTTCATTTGACTTGGAGCACTTCTTAAAGTTTCTTTTTATTTCTGTAGGGTTCTGTGAAATGTTGTTTTAGTCCTTTGGGGTCTCAGTTGATACTGTTCTGACTTTTCTGAAATCAAGTCAGAGATAAATTTGATCTGTGAAATAACATGGGTTTCTGAAGAACAAACTTTGTGAACAGCTAAATATTTTAACATAAAGGTGTCTATACAGCTAAATTTCTATGTGGATAGAACTTTCTGACTTCCTGCAGAGTATTTAGGGGTTGAAGTATCTCACTAATTATTCCACTCTGTGTTGAGGCTCAGTATCTGTCACAGCTGCTGTGTACTAGCAACCATTTTTGAGAAAGAGAATTAAAAACAGCCCTCTCAGTTTGAAACCACAGGAGAACAAAATGTCAACACAATAGAGGTAAATCAGAATTTAACCAGGAAAACATGGAGTAATCTCTTATTATTGCACAAAGTGATGAAGAGTTTTAGTCAAATCTGTGAATCCAGAGTTTCAGCCATGCCTGAGTGCAAAACTATGCTTTGAGGGACAACCTGTTACTAATAAATTACTAGCAATAAGGCTTTGGAGTAACTTGTTAACCACTTTAGAAAGTTGTTGTACTGGTCAGGGAGTTTCACAAGAAGCTCCACAAAACAGTGGAGATACTTAAGTGTGTTAATATGTTTTAAAAAAAAGATTGAAAGACATGTGTGACACTATATATTTATTATCAAAGAGCAGTAAAGGTTCTTAAAAAGCCTTTAGGTGAAAATCCTCTACACCTTTTATTTGTCTTGAACTGCTTATTTATTTTTGGTTTGGATTCACATTTTTTACAGCATCTCAGTTCAAAGTAACTCTATATATTAGCATGCTTATCACTTCAAATTTGAAAGAATTTTCTTTTAAGAGTCTCTTGTTGCTGGTTCTGCATTTACCTCACAGGGCAAGGTAAAATTCAGTTTCCCTGTTTCTCCTTCAGCATGTGCACAAAAGAATAGCCACAACCTAGTTGTGGAAGGGTGTTTATTTAGGAATAATGAGATAAAATTAAGAGAAGGAAATGTTAGGATCGATGTCAGGAAAACCTCCATGACAGTAAGATATTTCAAACTGTAAAATACTCCTAGAGGAAATGCTGGAAACAAGCAACCCATGCAGACAGAAAGGTGTTAGACATGAGCTAAAGCTAATGCTCTACATCTGCATTTCATTTTCTGGAACTGTATTATGCTGCAAGCTGAGATCTAACCAGAATTATAACAATCAATAACAGCACGAGCACACAAGCCCTCCACATTCATCAGGGAACCACAGCACTGCTGGGAATGCAAAGACACCCACCAGGCCACTTCTAGCATTTCTTGTTTGTTATAAAAGAAGCATGTCTGTGCTTCAGTGGAGACATGGCTGTGTATAAGTAGAGCTGCATTTCCACAAATGCACGTATTTCCTTGCAGTCTATTTCAACTGCTATAAGAATAGTGAAAAGTTAATTTCAAGGCACTTTGCTTGGAGCCAGTTCCCTTCCCTGTGGAGGTTATAGGTGGTGAATTTTAACTTCAGGATATGTAAGTATGCAAAAGATTAATGAAACTAATGAAGAAAGTGTTGTTGCTGCCTCTGAATCTGGCTCTGAAATGAACTTTGTGGCCTTTCCAAGAGCACTTTGTCTCAACAACAAAAATTTTGTGTCCCACTTTTCCTGAAGTGTAACTATTCTGGTACTGAAAATACAACAAGAAGAGACCACCAGCTCTGAGATATCTGTGCAGGGGCATTCCCCATTACGGAAAAAGTTATAGCTCATCCGACGCCGTGAGCATGTTGTAAGCCTTTCTATTTTTTTTCAGATTCCTGTTGAAAGCACAGAAATACAAGGCCCAGTCTAGTGCTTCACAGCAAAGCAGCATTTGCACTTTACAGTATGAAAATCACAGCTGTTCCTCTGCAAATTGTTAAACATTCATAGGTCATTAGTGAGTGGGTGAGTGGTTGTTTTCTCCTGGATGTGCTCTGTGGTATGTCAGTAGTTATCTAAATATGACCCCTAGTGTTCAACTTGCATGGTAATAATTTAAGAAAATCACAGTCCTTAATAGACTTCCCTTAAGAAATGGGTCATCTTTTCTGGTCACCCTAATATCTTACCCCCCCACAAAAAAATTGCTAAATTATTCCTGCTCAAGCAGTAAAATTTGCTGAAGACATTGTTTTCAAAGCATAAACCACTAAAGAATCACTTGAGGATTTTAGAGATAATTGTTACAGACAGGGAATAATCTATATTGAAAAACTGGATTGCAATATTTTACCATCTGCATAAAAAATGTTAAGCAATGAAACTGCTAATGGTAGAGCATCAGTGGAAGCGGTTGTACCCTGCTATGTACAGGGACAGTGATGAAGACTCTATGGTACAATGGCTGGTAAAAGATGGCTGGCGAGATGAGACTTTTTTATTTTTGTTTCATTGTTGATGCTGCCAGTTATCTTCTGGTGCACTTTTCATTGGGTCATTTAACCTCTGTGTTCATGTGTTTTCCTCGTGACAAAATGCACAGATACATTCTTTCCTTTGAGGTTTGTGAGATTTATTCTATTTGCTTTAAACAATCAGAGACATAACATGGGACTATAGCCAGCAGAATGGTGCAAGACCACTAGATAACTCTGTGAGTTACATGATGTTAAAGGAGGAAGAGAACAGGTGAGAAGACCTGGTCTGCTCTGAGAAAGGACTGACACAGTTAAACTTCTGCTTACTGATGTTCCTTTCTTCCTGCTCTGATATTTGGTATATTGCCACATGTTCTTTAAAAGGATGAACAGTAACAACCCAGTCAAACAGAGGTCTTTGAATGCTTGGAAAATCAGCAGTGACAAACTGCTTTGCAAAGCAGTCCTTCACTGACTGTTTTAAAGTATGTGAGTCTGTGGACATAAGCAAATGATTTATCACACCATGATATAAAGCATTATGTATGACATGTATTATGAAAACACGTAATAGAGAGCCTCCTGCTTCCTGATTGTGTTTGTTAGCTCTGAGCACATAAGCATCTTGCAAACTATTACTTTGCATCTTGTTCAGGTAGGCAATAGCTCCAACAGACTCATTTCTGCTCTCATCTGAATGCCTTGAGCATTAATGCATATCTTGTATGTGCTCTCAGACCCCTGTGGTTTATTTGAGTATTCCTATCACCAGAAAAATCAATACCACTTCAGCTCTGGCCTACAGATTGCCTTTACATTATGCTGCTTCTTACAGTCTTGTAAGAAACAGCATACCTTCTTGTTATGTGAATGTTTCTTTGTGCCTGTTCAAATTTCAGCTCCCCCGCAGAAAACCTGGGGGCAGAAATCAGATATTATTTTTAATTTCAGTGCCATGTTGCTACACTGGGGCGGCAGGAGTTATAGACACACTGTGACCAAATCAATGTGATTGAACAATGTGACCTTTACTAAAACCTACAGTGTATTTTTATATCTCTCTGATCCTTGTGGGTCCAGGATTAGGGTCCAGGGATTGGAGAGTCCAGGCTATCCATGAGCTGCCAACCCGTGCTCATTGGCTAAGGTGCCATACTGATGATTTCCACCTGGAGCTCAACTCCCACAGCAGCTTCTCAAAACATGAA
>JAWWES010000094.1:46287425-46311361 GCA_035583135.1 Lophotriccus pileatus
CCTTGAACAAACAAAGAAGAATTATATAAATCTCACTTTTTCATTCTTAGTGCACTTAGAAAAACTCTCATAGAATAACACTTGCCCTGTCAGTTTGTGTCCAAATGATGGCAGCTTTTGCCTTTGAGTCCTGAACTACAAAGACAAATTTAATGCTTGCATATACTGTGTATTCTTGGCCATTTCTTTGACATTCAATAATCTCAGCCTATTGATATCACGTCTTTTCTCAACAGACACACGCTAAGTCAAGAATGACAAGCCCAATCCCTGAACTATTTCAGATTCTTCTGTCATTCTCATCCCCACTATTTTATTAGTTTCTTTATTGAGCACTGAAGCATGACATTTATTACTTAATGCTGAAAAATACACCAAATTAAATTAAAAGCATAATTAACAAAGGTTTTCATGAATCTGTTTCAACTACAAACAGCATAAATGTATCGTCCTGAGATCTACCATGCATATTTATATTCTGTCAGCTGTTTTCAGAATCAGAATCAGAAACTTAAACAGACCACTTAATTTCTGAGCCTCTCTCCAAGGCTGTGCTGGGGTGCGTCTTCCCCCAGGCCCAAGCACTGGAAAAGTATTCAGTCCACAGAACTGATTCCAGTGTGACACTTCAACTTTACACATGAAATAGAGTGAGTTGCCTGTGTCCTAAAGAGCAAGAGTGAGATCAACAAAATCCAGCTGTGAATGAACATAGCTTTGTTAGCTGCAGTATGTTTAACAAGGACCTTTCTGCATTTCTGGGGAGAAAGTTCCCCTTGGTGCAATTCCATTTGGTTGAATCAGTTCTGCACCCCCTCATGCTAAGTCTGAACCTGTCTGTGGTCAAATGAGTGCTTTGTCATATTGTCATGAACAGATTTCTACATCTGCAACTGTCTGCAGACTTTGACCCAGAGGTTGGTGAAATCACCACATGCCAGACAAGCTTTTTAGATTGTTTCTCTTCAAGGGTTTAACATGCTTGGCATCTCAACTACAGTTTTTTTCTACATTGATTTAGATATTAATTACTGACACCATTTGGTCAACATGATGTCATTTAAACTAGAATCTGACCTACTGCACCACAAAGTCTCCAGAGTAATTTTAAATGAGCTCAAAGTGTCTTGGAATCAAGAAAAGCATGTGTGTATAAGCATATTTATATATTTTCTGATCAACAAGTTTCAAAATCATATTCAAATTCAATCCTCCTGCTTGCGTGCTTAATGTGACCTGTAGACCTATTATGCTATCAGAATTTCATTTTGGGTTTTGCTTTGTTCTATACATTCCTTTTCCTGCAAGTTAGATCAAAGCCTACAGGATCAGAAACAAATCAGGGGTGAGGGGCAGAAAAAGTAGACCACTTTTGTTAAGAAACTTTCCATATTATTTCTAAAGTCAATTCATTTAAAGAGGGCAGGAGAGCTGACATGCATGCACAAACAGTGTATAGGTTCAACTTACTCATAATTAATTGTGAATGGAATCTGGCTCATGAAGTTCAGGAAAACAGCAACACATAAGGCCTCCACTTATTTTATGGGTAACATGTTGTACTTTCTATCAACTCCAAAAGAAAACAAATACTTTTTTCCTGTAGATATCTTGATGGACTGGAAAAACAATGGTGGGATGAACAGAAGAACAAACAAATTCCACTAAGTGGATGTTGATTTTGCCTCTCTGTGAACAGTGTCCAAGAATTAAATAACTGAACCATGATGTTATAGCAAGTAGCTGGAACGTTTTAGACATAGATATAATCAAGTTTGCTTTCACACTTCTTCTAACACACAGACACAAATTAAAATGAATGAGAAGATGTAATCATGTGCAGAAGTAGGTTTGTTATTCCTTTCTGGCAACAGTTGCAATCCATGCTCTGCAGACCCTTAGGAGCTGTGGACTATTTCTACAGTTCCTGAGAAAAGGAATTAAAGAAGTCATCACTGCCAGTCAATAGGTTTATATTCTCTCAACATCCTCTGGAAAACTTTTAAGGATCCTGAAACCTGTGGAACCATAGTTCTCCATTTTATGCTACTTCAAAATTAAGGTATCTCAAAGGAGGCACCAGAAATAAATAGTGAAATCATTTAAAGGTTTAGTTTTGGAGTGCTGGAAGCCCCTTTTTTAAGGGACAACACCCTGATCAGCATGCTCAGCCCAAGGGCAGATTTGAACAGCAGTAAAAAACACCAGAGTCTCCACGTAACCCCTGTGTGCTGCCCCCCTCCTTGCAGGCAGCGGGATGCATACCCCCCCTGCACATACTGCCAGGCCCTTTGCCAGCAGCCAGGGTGCAGCTCAGGGCCTTTCGTAGGTCCCTGGTCCCTTTCTCAGGGCCCCACGTCCCTTTTGCAGCCAGGCCAGCTCTGCTGTGGCTTCCTCCCACTTCCCACGGCCCTCCCTCGCCAGCAACACATTGGAGAGTAGAAGGCGACTCTTGGACATTGAACTGGGAGTTGCTGCGCTAAGACAATGGGTTAATTGGGTTTCAGCTCTCTCTCTGTTTATACGTGAGGCAGGAAGGCCATCTGTGGGGAAGAAACCCTCTTGTACTGAGTGTGTCAGCAGCTTGTATTTCACCTCAGCTGGGAGTTGTGTGGCCTGGCCAAGTGTCAGAGCTCAGACTGTGTAAATAAATGTACAGATGATTTTTTTTCTCTTACACAGCAGAGCTGTAACAGCTGTGTTCGTGTTTGCTCAGCATGCATATAACTGCATTGCAGTGACTTGAAAGATTCAGGCATTGGTTCCATTTTTGGTTTACTTTCCACTTTTTTTTAACAGAGAGGAAAGAACGGCTTTAACTTCCCTAGGAACACAAAAGTCCTTCTACGTTCTTGTTGACAATTCATCACGGATAGATTTTTTTAAAGCTTCTTGCAGCACATCATTAGATTTCTAAGAATAGAGCATTGTTAGATCTTACACACTTTTCCAAAACACTAGGGTTTTTCCCAGAGTCAAGGGATGGGATCAGTTGCTAGAAATGTGATGCTTTTAGAGTCATAATTTTTTATACAGAAGGAGAACATTCTCCTGCACACAGAAGGATCTATGTAAAGCTTATATACTGCTGCTACAACTCCGTGGATACTATTTTTCAACAATTTTCTTGTTATACTTTTTTGATCTTGAAAGGGAAAGAGAAATCCACACCATTTACATTCTCATAGAGAGAAATATTAAACTATATGCCCCTTACAGAAAGTCTCGTTTTTATGACCATATAGTAATTAGTATATATATATTATAATATGTAATTAGTAATATATGTATTATATTACAAAATATAATAACTATGTGTTCCTGAAGTGCTTCTTTGAAATAGAAGTTCTGTTATTCTGATAATTTTAGTGTATTTTTTAAAATTATAGTCACTGCTAATTTTTAATTATGTGTTTGGGGAATTTGTCTAAGCTATTTTAATCCAATTTTTTTTTAAATCATTATGAATTGTTATTTGAAAGCAATTTTTTTCACATTTAAAAAAATATTACATTATACTTATTCTTGGCCACATGATAAGTGAATGACATAGAAACTGTAGCATCAGCTTCTTGTACTCATTCCAGCACCTGGAAGCATTGGTTGGTTTTGTCCTCTGCAATTTACATAACATGAGTACCTCTGAGGAAGGAATGTTCATATTCTAATCTGATCTGATCTAATAGAAGGTAGCTTAATCACATGGATGTTTTAAGAAATACTGAATTCATACAAATATGTGTCAGACCAATAACTATTTTATCCGAGTACCACACACAGAGGAACATTTCTGATGTTACGTAAGATCCATTAGATCCTATTAGGTTACTCTATTAACTCTTATTATTTTAAAAGTGATAAATTTATTATTTGGTGGGGAAAAAAGTATGGAAAGCGAAAAGTTTTTTCCTCCTAGAAAAGGGAAAATTCTTTTTTTGATTTATATATATTTTGAAGGAATATGATAATTTAATGAAAAATAGTGGTTGCAAAAATAACAAAACAATTTGCTAGAAAGTAGTGAATCTCTTTAAAGGACAATTTTACTATTGAAATCGAGAAAGTGGTTTACAAGAGGAGTCATTGCCAGTAAGTTGTGATATTCCAGAAATACTGGCTGAGAGAATGACCCTCAATACACTGTTACAAGGCAAAACTTAGCGCAGTTTTGATTTTGAGAAACTATTTCTGTGAATTTTTTTTTCCAGAATTTAGGCTTCTATGGAAGTCATTATTGTTATCAGTAAGAATGCTGTAAAGCACTTCCAACTCTAAATTTCTAATGAATTATTTTATGTGTGAATTTTGTTTTACACTATAAAGTCCTCTACCAAAACGTGCAGAGTCTGACTAATTCTCAGATTAGTAATCTGAAGAGAAAATGCTTTCTCTGGTTACCCATGCTACAGTTTTTGTCTGGTACTGTTAGTTAGATTTTTACACTCTCCACCTTCCGTGCTTCATACAGAGAGCTTGTCCAGGAAACTTACTGGTCTTGAGAAGACATTGTGCTCTTCTAGTCCCCTTTGGCAGAACGAGCTAAGCCACACAACAGCACCCTTGTTGAAGCATAAAGGTGACCACAAGAGGAGCCAGAGCACAGAAACAGTTCAGCTGTGCCCATTCTGGACTATTTTCTTTAGGAAGGTGTCAGGCTGAGCCTTCCAGTTGCACAAGCCAAGGGAGGAGCTATGCTGCACCTTTCTTTGCATGGTGAGGGTGATGAAGGGTTGATAAGCAGGGTACTGCACAATGGCATTCTGCTGATCTGAAAGGCCTCCCAGTGGATTATCTGCAAGGTGAGGCAGGGAGCTTAGAATCCCAACCCCCTGTGGACAGTTTTGAAAGAGCTGTGGCCTGGAAGCTGGTGACCTAGTTATGTTCCCATCTGCTTGCTTTTGTTTTGCACAGGCCTATGGCATTGTGTCATTCCTATTAGGATCTGTTGTCTAATGCATTGTGCTGGTAAGGCCCAAGACATGAGCAGCTGAGCACTAGGCTGTGCATCTGCTTCTGTGCCAAATTCATCCCAAACTGAATTTAGCATAGTGACCATTGGGCTACAGGTGGATAGCAAAGACAAAATTCCCACTGGCCTTCACATTTCACCCATTTACATTGCTTAAATACTGGAAACACAGGACCTTTATGAACATTAGCAAGACAGAAGAATGCAGAAGGGGAATATGAAGACAACTCAGTAGTAGCTTTGACAGGGCTGATGCAGTGGTTCATGTGTTGATTCTGCTCTTTAGCTGGGGAAGAGCTTTCATGATTAAAGCCCTTTATTTTGCCCTACTGGTGTAGTCAGCCTAGCAGAAATTCTTTCATGACACTCCACGATTCTCAGGATTTACCCAATGCAGTGAGAGACTACCAGGATGCTGGCATTTATTTCCTAAGTCATGCAATTACCTTCAGAGCTGTGAGAGCCAAAGCATGTCTGCTGAGTCACAAAATGGTTGAGGTTGGAAGGGGCCTCCTGCTCAAAGCAGGATCACTGAGGGAAACCTGCTTGGGCCATGCAGAGTTCAATATTTTGTATCACCAAAGATAGAGAATCCACAACCTTCCTTGGCAACCTGTTCACTGACTGGTGCATGCCCTGTAGACTTTATTCAGAGTGGGAGTTTCATTGAAATCACCAATATATTCACTTCTAGTCCCCCCTGACCTGAGACAGGAAAATGTGCTGACAGAAAGTCATATGAGATAGTGAACAGTCAGCTAAAAAAACGGCATAGACCCCAGGCATATATATTACTAACAAAACATAGGAACCAACTGGCAAAGTTAGGTGCTTAATGTCAGAAATTTTTTTTAAAGATGCTATGGGGGAGGAAGATATACTATATAAAGGAAAAGTATATTATTACTAACATCTCATTTGACTGGGAATTGCATCACAGTTAGCACAGTCGCACACATATAGCACCGCCATTAATGCTTTAAATGCTGATGTTCTGTATCTTTTCAGAGATGTTTCATCCCTAGTCCAGCTGGTCATTAATTAGAGATCTACAAGGCAAAACTGTGAACTGTTTTCTGCCATGAAGTATGTAATATGATGTCTAAACACTCAGTCTGCTTCTAAATCTTCAGCTTTTACAGCTATCAAAGCAATCTTCCGGAGCATACAAGTGGCAGCGTTCTTAAACACTCTGTCCATAAAAGCTTTTCAAAATCCCTTTTTTCTGTCATTGTTTCGGAATTTGATAGTGCTTTGCAACAACAGCAACAAAACTCAACACTCATTTCTCAGACTTAAGAAGGAAAGCTCTGTAAACCATTGCCAGAACTCCTGATAACAACTGCTTAGTAGAAAACACCAGTTTTTGCTCTACATCTGTGGTGCTTATTTTTTAAAAAAGCTAATGACTTTTAAGTGTCATTATAATCACCTTCCTAGATTTTTATTTGAGGTGTTAATGTTCATTTCTAGTGTCATTCCCAGTTACAGACAGTTCTGGAAAAAAATATTTTTGATACAGCTATTTTAAAATAAAATTTAAGAAAAATAAGACATTGTACAGTGTAGATGACCAGAAAATAATCTCTTTGCAGTAAAATGGAATTTTAATGTGAATCACAGAAGAAGTACTTTCTCCTTAACCACTAGACCACCGGGAGCTCGCTGCCATCATCCAAGCTCACTTGGCCCCGGTAGACAAACCTCAGGATTAAAGGGTGGCCTCAGTTCCGCGCACACTGTGTGTCACCTAAAAAATCCACTGCGCAGGCTCGAAGACCTTGTCTGCATATGCGGGTAAGGACCTTCCCCGGCTCTTCGTTCGCGAAGACGGGCCATTTACTTTTACTTATTACTTACTATTACTTTCTCCTGAAAAAAACTGTATGTGTAAGATTGCTGACATTTTCTGATGAACATAATTGTGTTGTAAAATTCCCAGATGGCTAAACTGATTAACATTTCTTGCTAATGTTTTCAAAATCTAAAAAGAGAAATATAGCATAAGACACAGCAACTTTTAGTCATGAGATATAACAGTGGTATCTAAAACCACTTTAGCTGGAGATATACCTGAATTTGTATACACCTGTATCTGGATCACTGTTCACAATACAAATGTTTCTCTACAATAAGTAAACAACTTCTACATGAAACATTTTCAATTGTATTACAAATAGTATCAACACTGTGTCTTTGCTGCAGACTGTAACAGCTCCCTGTAAAATGCCTACTGATCTCTGCAGAACAGTCTTCTCAGACACAGAAAGCAGCAGTATCCCAAAAGCAGAAGCAATCATAGGGGCACAAGTAACACTCAATAAATCCAAATAGCTGCAGTTTCAGTACAATTCTATTTCAGTGCAAATTTCCAATCCTTGAGGAACTGGAGCATAGCTTTTGGAGAATGTGTTTATATGAGCATGATATTCAAACTCAGCTTTTACATCTGAAGTGTCAGTGCTTGTCACGGCTTGACTCAGGGGTAGAGCACGGGACTAGTGGGGTTCTTTAAGTAGGATGTAATTCACCTCAGGGTAGTGTACAGAGTACGGAGACAGCTGCACACTATGAGGATTAGAATGTATCCCACAAGGAGACAACAGTGTTACTGCAGATAAAGGTTGGTATTGCGCGGATGGAGTTTGTGAGGAGAAGTTGTCCCAGAGTGGTCCTGGTGTGACGGGGACTCCTACGAGGCAAGAGTGAAGTGGGTTGCCGGTGCTAGCCAAGCACAGGCACAGGGAGTCCGTGCCCGTCTCCTTGGCCAGTGAGATCCACAGGTTATCTTTTGGCTGCATCATCCATTCTCACACGGGGCTGGTGGTGGTGCCAACGGCAAGGAAGAGGATGATGATGATGACTCCTGGTAGATTTTTACCCTCTTGGCTGGAATCCATTTCGCACCTTCACCTGTTAAGACACACGCATGTCCCTTCCCCCACGTTATGAGAGGGAAGGGACCCTTCCATTCATCAGTTAACAGGTCTTTGAAGACAACCTTTGCTTTTTGTGTCATGGTAGGGTCTGTTTGAGAAAAATGTTTTTGTATGGCTGTATGGTTGTCCTCCTGGCGGTTTAAAAAATTTAGGGTGTACATAACTTTTGCTAATCTTTCTTGTGGGGTAAGGTCCCTGTTTTGTTTTTTAAGCAGGTTTTTTAAAGTTTGGTGGGCACGTTCCACTATACCTTGACTTGTCAGATTGTGGGGAATGTCTGTGGTATATTTATTGCCCCACTGTGATAGAAATTCTTGGAAAGTACCAGGGGTGTATGCCGGACCATTGTCGGTCTTAATTTGATCCAGCTCACCCATGTGTGCGAATGCGACAAATATATGTTTTCTTAGGTCACGGCTTTTTTCACCTGAATTTGCCGTTGCCACTATGAATTTGGAGAAAGTGTTTATTGAGACATGAATGAATTTTAATTTGCCAAATTGTGGGATGTGTGTAACATCCACTTGCCAGATTTTGAGTGGCTCCAGCCCTCTGGGGTTCACCCCAGAAGGTTGGAGTGGTGTAATTTTCTGGTAGTCAGGGCACATTTTTAGGATGTTCTTTGCCTGACTTTGTGAAATTTGGAAGTCTTTTTGTAGGGCTCGGGCATTCTGATGGAAAAAGTCGTGCGAGATGCACGCTTGTTCCAATTTCTGTGGGACAGTGGACATACCTGCCAGAAGATCAGCCTGGCGATCCCCCTCCTCTACAGGTCCTGGTAGAGTGGAGTGTGAGCGGATATATGTGATGTAGAATTTTTTCTGTCGAATCTGTATAAGGAAAAGGAGGTGTTTAAAATAAATTGAATAATGTTTGGTTATTTAATTCTTTTAAGTACGAATTTTCCGCTCTTTGTATGATGCCTACTACATAGGCTGAATCTGAAATTATGTTGACTTTAGTTAATTGGAAAAGATTAAAGGCTCGAACAACTGCTGACAACTCCACAATTTGTGAAGAGCCTTGAATTCTGTGAATGTTTTGTTCCCACCTGTCTCCAGACTTCCAGACGACAACTGCATTCCTGGTCCTGCCAGACCCATCTGTGAATACAGTTGTCGCATCTGGAAGGGGGACAAAGGACTGGACAAATTTAAGTCCAATTGGAAGGTGTTGGATTTTTTTGTAGTAATTTTAGACTAGGCAGGTGAAATTTCACCTGTCCTGGAAAATTTGCAATTGCCAATTGGAATTCAGAGCTAGTTGTCAGCATTTGTTCCAGGTGCTCGGATGTCAAAGGAAGGAAGAAGGTTTCAGGTTCCTCCCCCGGCATCTCCCAGCACCTTGTGCGACCCTTGAAACAAATTTTTGAAAGTAATTTGGGTTGTGTAGTGAGTGTTTTGCCAAATTGATGGGGGAGAAAGACCCACTCCCAGATGTTTATGTCCTTATTGTTGTTATGTAATTGTCTTATCACTCCAAAATAGGCCCTTGGAGGACTAAAAGAACAGGGGGTATGTTTAAAAGTTTTCTATGTGTTTGTACAGGGGAGATTTTATTCTCCACCAACTCCAGTGTTTTCGCTGCTTCTGGTGTTAGGGTTCCAGGGGAGGTGAGATCTGTGTTTCCCCTAAGCAGTGAAAATAAAGGATGTAATTCATCTGTTGAAATTCCTAGACAGGAACAAACCTAACTGATGTCGCCTAGGAGTTTTTGAAGGTCGTTTAGGTTTTTCACTTCTTTGTTTATTGTAATTTTCTGTGGTGTGATGTTATAGTTGGTCACTTTCCATCCCAGATAATGCCAGGGAGTCTGCCACTGGATTTTCTCCTCAGAAATATGCAACTGGAAAGTTTTTAAGATGTTAATGGTTTCCCCAACTACTTTTTTAACATCAGATTGGAATTTGGAACAAATTAAAATGTCCTCCATGTAATGGTAAATAATAGTATCTGGATTTTGGCACCTAATCGGAGATAAAATTTTGGAGACTTATAATTGGCATAGTGGAGGGGAGTTCTTCATCCCCTGGGGCAAAACTTTCCAGGCATATCTCTGGTTAGGCTCCTCGGCATTGAGGGATGGGACAGTGAATGCAAATTTATCCACATCCTTGTCATGTAGTTTTATCTGGAAAAAACAGTCTTTTATGTCAGTTATGACCATGGGCCACCCCTCAGGGAGCATGGTTAGAGAAGGCATCCCTGGTTGGAGTGGGCCCATTGGCTCCAGGACCTCGTTGATTTTACGAAGGTCCTGTAGGAGCCTCCATTTCCCAGACTGCTTTTTGATGACAAAAATTGGAGAGTTTCAGGGACTAACCGAGGGGGTAATGTGGTTTAAGTCTAATTGTTCTCAAATTAATTGATGTAATGCAAGCAGCTTTTCTTTTGGCATTGGCCACTGGTCTACCCAGACAGGGACTTCCGTCCTCCATCTAAGAGGGGGTAGCAGCTGCTCCCCAGTGGCCAAACTTATAAATTTGCATTAATTTGGGTGCCCCACTGGGTTAGGATGTCCCCCTCCCTATAATGTCATTGGTAATGAAAGTATTAAAGGCTTAGTGTTGGCCACATGGCCGTCAGGGTTAGCAACTGACAATGTGTGTTTGTTTCTCTGTGGATTTTGTGTTCCCCCCACCCCCGAGACACATATAACGGTAGTTTCCACTGGCCAATGGGCGGGCCAGTCTTTCCGGGTGATGATGGAAGCATCCGCTCCCGTGTCAATCAACCCGATGATGGAGGCTGTCTCGTTGGCTGCGAAGGAAAAAACCGTAGCCATTATGGTGGATCGCTGGGTGGTGATGGTCTGCGCCCAGTTGACCTTTACTGCTGGACGGATGGCTACCAGTTGGTTGAGGGAAAGCAGCCTGGCTATTGGTTCTTCCTCCACCAGCTCTATGGGGGGAAAAGAAGCAAACACAGTTATTGTCAAATTTGCTGCATCGAGACTTTTAAGGATGTCTGGGATGATGACAAAACCCTTTGCTACCGACTCCTGAGTTCCTGTAATGAGATAAGTGTCATTTGCAGAGATTGAAGAGGATGGTATCACAGGCAATATGGTCTTTTGGTTGAAGATGATCATTGATGGTGACACTGGGGTAAGGACGATCTCCTGGATGTTTAGTCTTCCTCTTCTCCCCTCCTGGAGAGAACTGAGTTGGACAGGGTCCTTGGTAGTTGATGGACACACTGGCACTGGGTGGAGGCATTTGGTGTCATCGCACTCCTCCCAGTGCTTGCTGCCAAGTTTCCCTCCTGTGTGTAGGAATCTCTCCTAATTGGAGGAGGTGTTCTGAAATGGACTGAGGGCCTCCTGCGTGTCCAAGGTGTTCTGGGTGATTTTGGAGGTAAGGGTTGGTCATTGATATCAGTTTTAGATCTACAGTCTGAAGCCCAATGCCTTCCTTTACCACACCTTGGACAATTGTATGCAGGTAGTTGATTTTTATTTGGTCTCGGCCCTGGACATGTGGTCTCAATATGTCCACGCTCTCCGCAACTATAACATCTGTCTGTTGCAGCATATGATATTAATTTTAGTTTTTCGGATTGGGAGCCAACGCTGTGACAGGCCTCAATCATCTCCAGGAGTGTCGGGTTTTTCAGTGGGCGTAATACCCACTGACACTCCGGATTGGCCTTTTCTACAGCGAGGCTCCTAAACAACACATCCTGTGAATTGGGATCTGCCACTTGCCTCGAAATGGCTTCACGAAGCCTTATGGCAAAGTCTAGGAAAGGCTCTTTTACTCCCTGGAAAATGATCGCGTAAGAGGGAGTGGGGTTAGATGCACTAGCTACTGTTTTCCAAGCTTTGAGTGCTAGGTCTCTCGTCATGTTTAGTTGGTCTATTGGTATGCGAGCTTGCTCTGCAGTTGTAGCATAATTGCCTTCGCCAAATAGTCGATGTAAAACTTGGCCTGCAGGCAAGCCATGGAGACTTGCCCCTTCCTTAATGTATTTTTTAATGAGGGATCTCCATTCAGGCTCGAACACTGTGTATTCCATGACTGTTAGCCACGCTTTCGCAACAATCCTAAGGTCATTTGGGATGAGTGTGTAGGAAGCGAAAAAGGCATCAATGAGACCTAATGTAAATGGTGCATTTAACCCATAAGTTGTTATTGCTTTTTTGATATCTTTAAGCACAGGGTAGGAGAAGGGTCTCCATTCAGGAGGCCTATTTTCTTCGGCATAGACGGGAAAACCTGTCATGAAGTCTAAGTCTCCAGCCTGGATGGCCTGTTGTTGGACAGCCCTCCAGGCTTGTTCATGTGCTTGTACCACTTGGTGTGTGATGTCTATCCACGGGCCTGGTGTGGTGTGACCTGTGGATGCATCACTGTGTATTGCTAGTGTAGTTACCTCTGCTGATGTAAATGTATTAGCGGTGGAAGCAGAGGGTTGGATGGAAGTAGATGTTGTTTTAGTAGAAGGTGTATGTTTAATGGAAGGTTCAGTAGCAACTGGTGGTGTATTGGTAAATGTATGTGAAGGTGTTAAATCTACCTGGATTTCTATTTCTGATGTGTTTTTTGTCTGAGTTGCTACTGTGGATTTTGTTGTAGTGGACTTTATGGAGAGAGTAGGTTGGATATTGGTGTGAGATTTCCGGGAAAAATTGGTGGATGCCTGCAATGAAACCAGGCTTTGCGCATGGTGGTGTGTGGCAGTAGCATGTAAAGGCAGTAGCGGTGAGGGAGGCCAAGCAGTTGGCACCGGTGAATGGGCTGCTGGCAAGGGTGCGCTTGCCGCTGGCCCGGCACCTGGGTGGCGCCATGACACCGGATGTTGTTGGAGAGGAGACTGGAAAGACCCCTCTTGGCGCCATGACGTAGGTGGGAAAGTTCTGGGAAGGAGTTGGTGATGTGAAGTTCAGGGGCGGAGAGAAGTGACACATATCCGGGGGGAGTATATGGAGGTGGAGTTGAGGTTTGTCGTGCCACGAATTTCGCATCACTGGACCCACTGCCATCTTGCTCGCGAAAAATTTCCTGCCAAAGGTGTTTCCCGCCGAACGTTTCGCCGCCATCTTGCATGCAGTGGGTGGATGTAGTGTTCCCGCCACCATTACACGCGCCTTCACCAAGTCCCTGAGCACCCGCCATCTTGGGAGAAGTGTGTGACGCAGGTGGAATTGCGTTGGATGGCGACTTCTCCTTAAGGGAGTTGTAACAGTCTGATGGCTTGGGTGAGGAGACTGTGGATTTTGTAGTAGATGTTACAGACCTCCATTGCTTTTTTAAGAGCATGAGGATTAACCTCCATGCTATCAGAGAGTCCGCTGCCAATTTGTCTCCATTTCTACTCACTCTCCTCTTCCGTCCCATTCTTCATAATGTTGTGTCTTCGGGACATTAATTTTATTTTTTGGAGCCATTGAGCTAGGGCTTTTAGCGATTTTTTATCGCAGGGGTGTCCCTCTAGTTCTAGTTCTATTTCTTGTAGATTTCTTTTTCTCTCTTTGAGAGTGAGGCTCCCATTTTCACTTCAGTTTTTAGATGGTAGATGACAGATGGAATCTTTTGGGAGGGAGGACGGAAAGAAGGGGTATGCCACAAGCTGCTCACCTGGATTCGAGGTGGGGACCGTCCTAAGCTGTCGTCCATGAAGCAAGCTGTGGAGCCGCCAGAGTGTCACCCTCCTTTGATGACACCTGATGTCATGGGGAATAGGAGAGTTCCTCTCAGTGTGAGACGAACTACAATCCTGCCTCACGTTGGGCGCCATATGTCGTGGCTTGACTCAGGGGTAGAGCACAGGACTAGCGGGGTTCCTTAAGTAGGATGTAATTCACCTCAGGGTAATGTACAGAGTACAGAGACAGCTGCACACTATGAGGGTTAGAATGTATCCCACAAGGAGACAACAGTACACTCTGGTGCTCAGTGTTGATCCGACTTTATTAAACAAAATGGTGGGTTTATATAGGGTAGGTTGTGGAAGGGTCTGTAATTAGGGAGGAGTATGCAAAACTTGGAATTATGATTGGGTAGGCATCAGATGGATACATAGGAGGGAGGAGTACAATGTATGAACTAATCAGGGAGAACTGGGATTGGTTAGGGCAGCTACCCACATGGTATGCTGCGCAGTGGGAAACTGTTTCTATGCTCAGAGAGCAAGTCCATGAACAGAGGGAAAACTGCAACATAACAGGGAGGCTTCAACCTAACGGCCTAGGTTTAGCTTCAAGGACATTTAGAAGTCAGTCCACCAAGTATTCTTCAGACAGGCATGCTGTTGGTGTCCTTTTGGTTTTCAATCCCAGTATTAGTCCCAGCCTCAGTCTCGTCCTCATAGAGCTCCTCTTTCCAACCCACGAATTCTGTCTCGGTCTTAGGGCCATCTCCAACAAGTGCTCACGTCCATTTTAATCATTTATGGCTATTTGCTATTGCTTCAATAAGCCTCACAGGTCTTTTATTTTTTGTCAGCTTCAGAATATAGCGAGGTGTCAAACCTAATTTTTCTCACAGCTACTGCATGCCAGTAGTTTACCATCAGAGGATATACCGAACTGAATCATTATGCTATTTCAATCACCAAAATGAAAAAAAATGCAGTAGGGTATCCTCATCTTCAAACAGATGGTAAATGTTTTTAAGAAATGCAAAACAGTGTAGTTCAACAGCACAAGGTACTGCAGAGTTTCATGGTCATTGCTATGTTTTGTTTTTGAAGTTGTACTTTATGGTAATTGCTTACAAAATTTATCAAAATGCAAAGTCGTGTTGGAACAAAACAGGATCTTGCTTTGCAAAATGACCTCACGTTGCCAATTACATGTGGCAAGCAATTCCGGCAGGTGTTGTGTACTTTACTGTCAGCGCCTGCATCCCAGCGCCTCCATTCAAAGCTGGTGAGCTTCATTTGGTGGAGAGCCACAGTAACAGTGAGAATTTATGAGAAAAATGCTCCACGTGCAGACCCAAGTACTTGCACACATGAGTGTGCCTGTGCGTGTGCAAGCAATCAGGGCTCCCTAGAGCATGAGTCGCTGAGAGGTGGTTTGACACCGCCTCCCATAGGTTTTGGCAGACTTGGGCCAGCTCTGTCACAGCCTGGTAAGTGTTGCCATCAGTGGTAATGAGCCACACAAACCCACATCCCCACTGCCAGCACTGCAGATAGTAAATCTCTGGTGCAGGATGGGGTTAGACAGCTCAGGGCAGAAACACCTGAGATTTTTCTGGAGATTATTGCAGTGACTACATCTGCAGGAATCCTGCTACCAAATATCTCTTTGGAAAAGGAAAAAAGTTGTAAAAGTTATACAGAGCAGAGTAACACCTCTGAAAACGCAGGCCCTTGGTCTCACCTTGGGGATGTGCTACTAGGAAAAACGCTGTTAAAGAGTTCTGGATGATATAGTAATTGGTTATATTAGTAATTGGAAATCAAGTAAATACTTAAGTAAATACTTAACTACTTAATAGAGCATTATACTGAATGGTTAAGTACATATCCTCTGTAGCTAACACAATCTGTGCACTTTCAGCTCATTAGTATCTATGTGGGCCCTTCAAAGCTGGTAGGAAATTCACCTGTCAAGTTCAGGTGATGGATGAAGGGCAGGGAGAGAAGTTGAGATGAGAGAGCAGTTGGGAAGGAATCAAGTATGTCATTATCCTTACAAAAGATTGAAAGTAGTTTTCTTGTCATCACACACCAAACAGATCTCCAGTGACAGCTTGAACACCCAGAACTGAGGATTACATAAGTTCTTGCATCAGGACTGACATGAAGTTCCTATACTGATTGTCCCAATTACAGCTTTTAAAACGTTAGGCTCTATTCCCCTAATGTAAATGGTTGCTTAGATGAATTGTCAATATTTTTGATGATCACACCAATTGTGTACTGCATTTTATGTATTACAGAAATTATATATTGATATCTCATAATCAGAGTTTTAAAAGATGGATTGTCCAAAAATGCAAATAGATACCTACTTTCCTTACCATTTTCAAAAGTATTAAGACAGGAGTTTACATATTCATATGCCTGTGTATGCTGGCAAGGGCAGTGATATAAGCTCTGTGAAAATAGTTGTAATATAGTAAAAAAAAGTAGAGATCAAGGTAAGACAAAAATCATGCTGCTGTGAGGTAGCACCAAGCTTACTATTGAAGTGCTGCTGTTTTGACTGCTTTTTTCTCTATAATTTTGCAGACAACAAAAGACAAGTGAAGTTACTGGAGCAGAAAATAAACAAGAAATAGAGGGGATAAAATCAAACCACAATTTATCCTGAGAGAGCCAATATATTTCTGTTTCTTATGAAAGTCAAAGCTCATAGGCAAAATATCTCATCTAGCCAAGATGTGTCTGCATACTTCCACATGTAGACGTTTCACGTGACAAGATGTTAACTTCATCTGCTTATGTTGATGAGATAATGTGGCAGATGAAGTCATAGAAAAGAAATTGGAAGAACAGGCTTCTCAATCATGGCCCTTGCTACAAGGCATTTTGAAAGTCGTTGTGTTTTCCCCTTGCTCTTTCTTTTCTTTTTAGATAAAAATGTAAGCCTCAAGCTCTTGACAGAGCTTGCTGCATAGCTGCAGAATGCTTTTCTCTGTGGGATTCCAAACTAGTTGAAATCTCTTCGCTTTGACATAATAACAGATATACCCATTGCACTACTTCTATAAATGCAAGTGCATTTTCAGAAACTGAATATCACACTTTCCTGGTTGCTTTGCAGATAAGCCATGGAATACCAGTGGAATTTAATCTTATGTCAAATTCTGGATCCTTGCAAGACTGCTCGGGAACAGTGAAAGGTTCAACCAGACAAAATTCTGAAGTCCCTTCCAAAATGGACTGATTTATGATTCCTGATTTATCAAAGGGAATTTTCACCTCTATGCAAGTGACAGCAAAGATTGAAGCAGCTGCCCAATCTCATTGCTCAGGTGATGGGTTTCAGTTGGGCTCTAGAAAAAGTTATTTGGTCCAATGTCTCTGGATATAATTTCTCCTATTTTGTTTTACAAAATGTTCAGTAGAAACAACCAGAGGATTTTACAGAGTAACTTAGAGCAACAATGGGAAGCAGAATGGAGGCCATCTTACCAGGATGAATATTTAATGAAACACAACTTCCATATTAATGGTAATTCTCCCATTGGTCTTAATAAATGCAGCGATAAAATTGAAAACCTGAGCAGTTTGTTGTACCTTGTGTATTTCCTCTTCTTAATTAACAATGAAGAGGAATTGTTTTATAAAGTGCTTATTGCCCTTTAACAAGAGATTTGGACAGCTAAACAAGGCAATATGATTAAATTAAAGGCTCAATAAAAAGGAACCAAAGAAAATTTACTAATCGTATCAGGAAAAAATAATAAGAAAAAAAATCTTCTCTGCCTGGATCTTCCTGATCTTCCTGGACCTCTGAGTCTAAATTGAGATAGAGGTGGGAAATCCTCAATCATTCATAGGTAGCATCCTCAAGATCTTCAGTAGTTGGTGAAAAGCACTGTAAAAGAGACGTTCAATACTTTCAGTAGCAGACTATTTAAAAACAAAATCCAGATGTGTAACTTGGTAATTTGGCAAACTATTTGTCTTGTTTTCCTGATACACTGAAAATGTACCATAACCTTTCACAAGGATTAGCAGACATCATGATTCGAAAAATAATCTTAAGGTTAAGTGAACATATCTTCATCTGTGAAGTCATTACAGTAATCAGGTTTAACATGCTATCTGCAAATCAGACAGGATTCAAGCCATTTATGTTTGCTTTATCTCTCTGTATGGATTTTCCCCATCAGAAAAAAATTTCACATAATATTTAAGACAGCTTCAGTTTATGGTTTTGTGATTTGGAGGAGTGCACAGAAAGCTAAGAATGCCAGACTTCCTCTAAAAGAAATGCATTTTCACAAACAAAGCCAATGACTACTTATTCAGAAGGAAGCAGAAGGAACAGTGGAGGAAATTGTCCCACATGCTGTCTCTAACACAAGACCCCCCTCACATCACCTCTCTACCTTTGTTAGGCAAACCCAAAGGTCATCATCACTGCACCTAACAGCTTACCTAGTGAGACACTATTTCTTCTACTTCTTTGTCATTAGTACCTTACTTGGCTGCAGACATCAGGAGAGAAAGGTCTTGCCACGCACAATCCATTGCACATACAACCTCCGTGTTACCTAGCAAGGTACATTTGTTTCATTCACAACTTGAAATAATCCAGGGCACAAGTCTGTCTGCTTGTGAAGACCTTAACAGGGTTGAGGGGTGCTTTTGTCTGCAGAGCCCCTGGACCACTGTAAGCTGGGATCTAGCCAGGACTCTGGCCTCCCACTGGGAAACTGGGCACATGCCACTGCCCAAATGGGAGGGATTTTTCTGTATTTCTACACTTTTACATGATGTTGTGGAGCATTGCTTCCCACCAAGAGGATGCTCCAGTTGGTTTCATTCTGCAAGGACTATGCTTACCTGGGTGGCTTTGAGCACACAGAGCTCAAGCACAAGAAAGGTACTATTTATATACTTCTAGTTTACAACATGCTTTCTTTGAGAGGCTCATCTATACAATTCATTGAATTCCCTCACATGCAAATGCCCTAAGCAGATGTCACTTGCTGCCCCATAAGTTCAGGCCAAAACTTAGTCTAATTGATACAAAAGTTTCCAGGTTTGAGCCATGCAGTGAATTTTCTATTAGCCTCAGAAGTTCAGAAATCCTAAAAGTAGTGCTAGGTATTGGGAAACATCAGGGAATTAAATGTAGGTTGGGTGAGCAAGTTATTAAGGCAAATTTAATTTAAGGCCAAAGTTTCCTTTACTTAGAAAAGGTGAACATGGCTGTTGTCTATGCTAGTGATGGAATTAAACTGAGAAAAAAATGTTGTTTTAAGTAATTTGCTGATAGTTGTAATGATGTTTCACTGCCACTGCATTAGCAGATAAGTGACTCATCACTTAGCCTGTGAGCAACTGGCTTTTCAAGCCACTCTTTCAAGTGGGCAGAAAGCCAGCTGCTATGATAGGCATGCCTTACACTCTAACTCTTAGATCAGCATACGACTCTAGGACTTTATAGCTGAAATGTGATGAGCACAACCTGCTTTAAATTAGCCCTGATTACAGATAACTTTCCATTAAATTTTAATATACAACTCAGAGAAGATTGCTCTTCTGCAGCACCTTGTTTGTTTGGTAAGTGAGCACAAACAACCTATTGAGGCAAAGTTTAAAATGAAGAATTGGGCACAGCTGGACCTTTCACCTCTGGTGAAATATGGGACCTTTCCAACTTCAAATATGTACTAGGTTGCATGTTCTCGTGATTTGCTGCTGTTGGCAAGGCTTGGTGTTCGTGACAGCTTAAGCCACTGCAAATGCCAAGGCTGCAAGCTGATAACAGCACTGGAGCTGTTGAACACTTGCCAAAAAAGCCCTGTCTCTACAACTAATGCACTGTTGTGCACCTGTCACAAGGTTCGGGACTGACTAGGCACACTGTTCCTTTCTTATGCTCACATATTACTCAGACTAAGTAGCAGTTCTTTGTAAAGTGCTTCCAGTGTTTTCAAGGGTCTACTCAAGGAGTAACTACTAGTCAGGATGAGTGACAGCAATACAGTTGGGGGGTTTGTTCTCAGTTATATTTTGCAGTTTTAGGAATTTCTTCTAATAAAATTATGTGGACACTTTGTAGACAGTTTTAGCATGACTTGACTGGGTGGATATTAAAGAATTCAAAATTAATGGAATGATATAGAAAAATCTCCTCTAACACCTTGACTACCTAAGAACTCTGTTCATTACAAGACAAGAATTTTGTAGAATATTCTCCAAGGGTGTTAAAAAATTTCATCTTTAGAGAGTCTTACCACATATGTTTTGTGAGTTACTTTATTCAGCTTCTTCTTGTAACAGTTTTGACAGATGTATGATGAAATTTGTCCTTCTGCCCAGAATGCAAAATAAGTCCCAGTTTCCAGACTGGTTTTTTTCTCACTCCTTTAAGATTTTTCTCTTAAGGCTTGGTATTATAGTACTACACCATAACTTTCATGATTATCTGTGATCTATCATATTATAACAATTATAATTATATTTTTTGCCTGCTTCAACAGAAATTGAACATGTGTTCTACTATTAGAAGGTGTTCGATGTCTTTCTCAGCCCTCAGAAATTGTCTCCTGGACAGTTCTCTGTATCTCCACATAAAACACTACCAGTATAAATGTCATAGTATTTAAGAGTAGCCACAAAAGGAAAATATGCGAGCTTTGACAGGGAGGGAAGGTGTTTTGTTGCTGAACTATAATAAGAGACCCCGAACTTTTTTAGCCCTTACAAATAGCCCTTTATCAGAACTTAATTTATATATGTAAAATAAAGCTGTGTTACACATTTTTAGATTAATTAATTCCACCCAAAAGATGCTATAATCTGACCTGCTGTTGACTTAACTGCAGGAAATCAGATTTAAAAAGCAATATTGACAAAATATCTAATAAGCAAAACCGAAAACTGCAGCACTTAAGCACACTGACAAACGGAAATTAGTTTCTAGTTTTACGAGGGAGGCTTGAGGTGCAAAAATGCAAAATTTCTGATGAGAATTGGTATGAAGGCATACTCTTTCATACTTGTATAACTCTTCTTTTTGCTGAAGATATTTAATAGTAAAACATTGTAACCCATTCAGAATACTAAATTGTAACCATTCAGAATACTAAATCCCTACTGTGATTCTTGTATACATTATCATAAATGATAGGTTATATATGAAGGCTTTTACATTTCTACTTTATCCTCATAGACGGTGCCCTGAAATAACTCGTAACAAAGTGAATTCAGCTGGAGAAATTCTGTAATACAATGGGATTGAGGCACAAAGACCAGTGCGCAGTGCATAGACTTCCATGCCCAGTTTGTAGCTGACTGTGATTCAGCTGAGACTACTTGGTTGAGCCTTTAAGCACTGCTGCAGTACAAATGGACAAGACTAGCAGATGCATTGTCTTTTCTCTCTGTGTATTTCAGGAATAAACATGATATTCAGGAAGATCATGTTTATCAGTGATACACAGAAAATAATCAGATTGTGGCAGCAGAGCATCATTTTTACTTTCCTGCTAGATGAAGTGAGAAACAACAAGGAAGAATTTTCACTGGTGTGTTCTCAACCTCTTCTGCCTGATTCTGACTCCTGAGTTTCAAGAATCATAAATCATAGTCAGAGCTTCTAAGGTATTTTCCTTTTGGAGAGTCTCATTTAAATTCTCATAAAATCTTTAATAAATCTTCAGTCTGGGCAGTGAGCCAAGAAATGATCACCAGGCAATGCTGCAGTCCTGTTCAAGGCCCCAGACACAACTCCAACAGGTCACTAGACTGCCATGGTATGGCCCCATGACACTGAGCAAATGGCTGCACACAGGAGTTGCTGCCCCAGAAGAGGAAGGAACACTGTATCTTCATGACCATGTATGCAAAACTCACAGGACTTGACTGAACCACACCCCTTGGTGTGGATTTCCAGGGGGCATTATTAACACCTGCTGCTTTCTGCATGAGTGTAGTTCTATTATGCTCCTGTGGGGAAAATTGTTCTAATTGACCGAATTATTTCTGTTTTTTTATGTCACGTACATCATATTTATAGTATACTTTCCCATAGATAAACTTCAGGTTTGGATTAACTTTCTAATGCACTGAAGTATTTTTCAAACTACATTTGAACATCTGATCTTCTGTTCAGCCCTTCTCGGATCACATTTGATCCCCACACTCATCATGGAGTTGTCAAACAAGGCAGTGTAGCATCAACTTATTTCCTCCTCCAGGTTTCTGCCTTTCTGTTCATGCTGCCTTCTTGCCTACTTTCTATTTAGATCTTTTTCTGAGACCCATTTTGTTGTGATCTCATGGGCGCAGTAATCAGCTGTCTTCACCACCCACATATTTCAGATGAAGAAACTGAAAAGAAAAACGGTGACATTTTCTATGGGAGTGTCAGAACATTCTACCTTGTCTGCATTTATTTCCTAAATAGTCCAGACAGAGACATTTGGGTTTGTTTTTGTTTTGGTGGGGGGTTTTTTGTTGTGTGATTTTTTTTTGTTTAGTTGGTTGGGTTTTTTTGTTTGTTTGGTTGTTTTTTTTGTTTTGTTTTTTTTTTTTTCTTTAATACAGCAGTAACTTAAAAAACGTAAGTAATAATAATTGAATTACTAGGTATTTCAGAACAGTCTAGAAATTTGTCAGTTCTATGCACATTCTTTTATATGCTGTGACTATATAAAGGAATTCTTGTCATGAAACTCCGTGCCTGTTTTTAGGGGAAGGCTTATGAGGGTTTTTTTCCTGTTATTTCTTTATCAAGATGTATAAAATCCATGCCATTAATGCCAGCCTAAGAAGGCTTTTCTGGGAAATAGGATATGGTGAGCTGGCTGAGGTAGTGGAGACTTCCTCACCTAAGCCCATAATAAGTCTGAGAACCTCTGGGCATTCAAAGCCTGCACATCCAAATGATTCTCTTCAGTGAAAGGGGACATAACTTGTCTCTTTCCAGAGAAGACCTGATGAGAAGATTCCTATCAGTAAATAAGACAAAGGTTGGTATGAGCATGTACTTGTGGTGCATTCATGCATCTCCCTGTAACTTTCTTTCATTGTTTCATCAGTATCAAGCATCACCCTGATTTCCTACTTGCTGGGGATGGCATAAGCCCTTTGGAGCCAGTTGCTTCTGCTGACAATAAGGAGGACCATTAATTTGTGACACCTCTTGCTGCAGGACTGCAAAGTCTTAAAACATGAAGTTGATAACAATTATTGGTAAGTCCTTTCTCCAATGGCAAGAACACAATGTTCTATTCTGGGAGGTGACTGTTTCCCCAAAGCATTCTCGTTTGCCTAATGCATTTGCTGAAAGATAGGACATTATCTGCCTACACATAAAATGCAGGAGAGGTGTTATTTCTCCAATTTGCATCATTCATTCAGAAGAAAAAAGCTTTTCTTGTCAAAAGGAAGCTTGTTGTGCTGACTTGCTTTGTCTATTATTAATAAATAACTGAAACATCATTTTAGTCATCTAACATAGAACAATGCATTTTAGTTGTTTAAAAGCTAGAGTAAAGTGAACAACAAAAAGTTAATTCTGGTAAAAAAGAATACAGTAAATTCTACAGAAAGACAAATGTGTTACAAGTTTTTACCTGCAGAAAGGGAAGGAAAAAAAGAAGATGTGAATGAAGAAAACAAAGTTCTGACAATTTAGGGTACTAAATCACTACTTTTGAAAATATGCTTTGTGAAAACAGCAGGGCATAAAAGGCAGACAGAAGACCAGGATCAAGCCAGAACAAAATCATAGAATGGTTTGGATTAGGAGGGACCCTAAAGATCATTTAGTTCCACCCCCCTCCTCCCATGGGCAAAGATGCCATTCACAATACTATTAACAGAAGTATACAAAGGAGGGTGATTTATGTATAAAAAGTGCTCACCAACTGACTGACGGCAGGGGAAAGTCAGGAAGCAGTAAGGAAAGAAACTATCAGGCTGCTGAACTTCTTAAGCCTCAAAGGCCTTAAGATTTCTAAATCAAAGTTACAATTTGTGGAAGAGGAGGTGAAATATTTAGGGCACTGGATCAGCAAGGGAACTAAGAAGCTAGATCCTGAAAGGGTGAATGGAATTCTGTCACTGAAAGCCCCAAACAGTAAACGACAGGTGAGGCAGCTGTTGGGATTGTTTGGATATTGCAGACAATGGACTGAGAATTTTAGTTCTAAGGTCTGATTACAGACGGATTATTAAAATGGACTCAGGAAGATGAGGAGAGGTTAGAGTGTCTTAAAGCTGATCTGGTGAACGCTCCAGTCCTAAGTTTACCCGATGTGAAGCAACCTTTTTATCTGTTTGTGGCCACAGAAGATGGGACAGTATGAAAAGGAACAAGGCCTAAACAAGGCTAATTAAAATGAATATAGCTTCAAGACTTCAAAAAGGGACTAATCAAAATAGATA
>JAWWES010000094.1:46332705-46343723 GCA_035583135.1 Lophotriccus pileatus
GCACTGATCTCTTCTCTGTGGTGACCAGTGACAGAACCTGAGGGAATGGCCTGAAGTTGTGTCAGGGGAGGTTTAGGCTGCATATTAGAAAAAATGTTCTTCACCCAGAGGGTGCTTGGATGTCGGAAAAAGCTCTCCAGGGATTGGTCACAGCACCAAGCCTGACAGAGTTCAAGAGGCATTTGGATGGTACTCTCAGCCATATGGTGTGAGTCTCTCTGCAGGGATGAGGGTTGGACTCGCTGATTATTGTGGTTCCTTCAACTCAGCATATTCTGTGATTCCTGTGAGGAGCCCGTTTCTGCTGGGGCTCGGCAGACGCCGCCAGCCGGAGCCGTTCGGCCATTTCCCCACCTCCTCGCTCCCGCCCGCCGTTGCCGGGGTGACCGAGGGCAGCGGCGCCCCCGCCCCCGGCCCCGCCCTGCGGCCAATCGAGGGGCGGCGGCGGCCGCGCCAGGCTCTCTTTGTTCAGCCATTTCGGGGGCCGGAGCGGCGCCGCCGGGGCTGCGGAGGGAGAGGTCGGGCCGCTCCCTCGCCAATCCCCTGCCGCCGGGCTCTGGGATGGTGTGGGTAGGTGTACGGGCTGCGAAGGGCGCGCTGGCACGTCCCCTCCGCGGTAGCCGCCGCCGGGTTTCCCGGGCGGTGTCAGGGCCCTCCGCGCCGCCGCTGGGCAGGAAGCCGTGGGGGCCTGGCCTTGGCTGCCGCTTCCGCTCCATCCAGTAATGGGCGGACGGACGGACGGATGAATGGATGGACGGACGGGAGAATGGATGGTGCGTGGGGGGTGGGACGGGACAGGCGGGGGCTGGAACTTGAGGGCCCGCAGCCTGAGACCCGGGCACACCCCAGCATCCCCTCCCCAATCCCTCCGGCTCCTCCCGTTGGCACGGCTGGCGCCGGCTCCGCAGCACTGCAGCGAGCCGGAAAGTGAAAGTCCTCTCGGGGTATAGGAAAGGGGCCATATTCTCTGCCGTGGTTTCTGCCGTGCGTGGGGGCTCTGCTAGGTGAGATCTCTCAGATTTGTCTAGGTGAGGTTTTTAATTTGTGTTCAGCAAGGAAATATTAAGAGAGACAAGAAATCTCGTGTCTGTCTTATACTTTTGTTTACCTGGGAAGGTTGTTAATTTAGGTACTCAGTGAAAATAGTGGGACTTGTAAGTCTTTTGTGCAGTGACTGTACAGAGGACAGGAGTGCTTTTTGGGTTGGTATAAACAACTTGATCAGTTTTTGCTGTGAAGGTAATAATTGCTGTCAATTGACTTTACGCTCAAGGCCTGCGAAATCCTCCTACTGTGAGGATTGTTCTGCAATGTCTTCAGGCTTCCTAGCCTGTTTGCTTGTCCTTTTGCTTGCTTAAGTACCCTTAATATGGCATTTGTATACTCCACAGGTGTGGAAAAATCCTTACAATACACATGGAACAAAAAGTTGACTTGTATTCCTTTTGCACGAGTAATTAAACAGAAAAAATAATCATGTGCCCAAAATCTTAAAAGGAGCCTTTGATAGAATTGGAAACTGAGCCCATAAGTCCTCATTCTGCATCTGGTGTGTGAACTGTAGTTATTTTTGAGTTATATGTGGGAGGATGGAGGAACGGTGCCTATGATTGGGAAGACTAGTTCCTGTATAATCAGAAATACTATAAAATGCATCTTTTCAAAATCTAACTAGTTTGTACTCAAAGCAGTATAATACTAAAGAATAATTATGATGCTGCAAAAATAGGGTTAAAAAAGCAGTTTATTGACTGTCTTAATGGAGAAAAGCATGGTTAGAATTAATGTTGACTAAGGATCATGATTACTGTTGGATACAGTCTGTGGCACATTTTATTGACCTCAGAAATTGATACAGGTGCTAAATTGAGCTAAGCATGTCTTATGACAGGGAGGTGAAAACCAGAGAATAATGGCTCTATGAATGTAGGCTTTTAGTGGATTATCTGACGCACTTTTCTGGTGTATTTATTTAGAATCCACTTTAGGAGTCCTTGTATGTGGATATTCAACAGAACAGGGGTGTGAGCTTAATTTTGGGCTTATGGTGGCAACCCCAGGGATGAAGCTACCTTTTAATCAGGTTATAAGTATGCACTGAACTGTCCAGCAGACTGGCAGAGATTGTATCCTGTTCCTGCTTCAGGCACACCAAGATGCTATGGCTGCAAAGGAGTGTGGCAGAAGGCCAAGTATAATCCTCCTGCATCAAAGCTGATACTCAGAATCTGCCCAGTTGAAGATTGAGACTGAAATAAAGGCTGACATTTTATCTTTGAAATATCTTATTAATAGAAACCTTTTATAGACCCAGTGTTGTTGTCTCAGTCATAACAAAATTTGTACAACAGGTTTGTGAACTTTGTATGCCCTGATCAATGCATTTTTATTATCAAGTTGTGCCAATGACATGAAACGGGGAGGATTTTTTCTTTGTTTTGTTTTTGAAAGGGTAGGACTGCTTTTCCATTATTTTTATGCCTTAAAGATACTGTAGTTGCGATCAGTTTTGATCACAGAAATGAATTTTACCAGTTAATTTAATTCCAAATTCTATGAATATTTAAGTACCTGTAGCAGTAGTATGTTTCAATCACCGATTTCACTGTTTTCCATTCTTGTATAATATTGATTTGGATTGTTTGGGTAGGTTTTCTACATGTATTGATAGATTTAATATATGCAATACAATATTTTTATAATGGGTATTGACCTATATAAATATATATATTTATTAATATATATAAATATATTAATATATAAAATAATTATAGCTATATTATACAATTAATACTGAAATTTTGGGTTTTTACTCTCTCATTGATAGATACATACTTGTGTAGACCCCATGTTGTTTTGTTTATGTATGTGACTTATCATAAAACAGTATACATAATAATTTATTTATGCATGTACACATGGATGCCTTTGGATATAGCGTCTTTTAGTGACATATTATGGGGTAAGCCTCCAAATGTCACTTTTAGCCTCTAGAAGGTTTTCTTTAGTAAACCAGACTCCAGAGTGATATTTAAACAATTTAAAAACAACTGTCTGTTATTTTTTTCTGTGTACTGAATGCATTTGAAATTTTGAGTTTGTGTATATGTGTGTGTGTATGTGAGTAAAATTTCAAATAAGGCATAAAATCAAATAAAATCTTGTTTAAAGAAAACTTTTGGATTTTAAACCTTGAGTATAGAACAGAAAGTTACTCTTAAATTATTGTCCTATCAAGTAAGTTAATTTTGTTGAGCATTTTCTATAAGTCATTGTGAGATACCCTTAAATATTCAAAATGGGCTGCTTATGATAAGCCTGCCATTAAGTGCATTAATTTAAATATTAGATCAGTGCTATAAAAGTAAAGGAGAAAGTAAAAGCAGAAGGAAAGGCAAGACAAATTTTTTTTGGCTGAGAATAGAAAATAGATAGTAGGTGGTACAAAGATGCAAGAAAATAGTTACTATATTAGGATCCAAAAAGAGACACACTTGCAGAAATGATAGTGAGATAACACAGATCAGGAGTTTCCAAACCTAGTTAGTGGGTATATGATCGTCATCATCAGTCACTTCTGGTATCCAGGGTCACATGCTTTTGTAACCGTGCAAAACAAGAGCTTCATCTATGGCTCTTCTTCCATCTTCCCTGCTGCATGTTCCCATCTTTCAAGCTAGGATTGCAGTTGAATGCTTATATTTAACCTTCCTCATCTATTAACACATCCATAGAAGTTTACACTTAATTTCAGACTTCAGTCACATCGTTTCTCCTCCACATACCCAAATTATCAACCTTAATTTCCAGCAAAGACAGAGTGGAATGTTGGCTTCCCCTGTATGCATGAATCTCCTTAATCCTGTTCTTCCTACCTCACCATGTCTTGGTGCTCCTCCTGTGTACTGAATCAGAAGTGCAGGTCTGCGTGGGGACAGCAGAGCTGTTCATTATTGTTGAGCGTGAGCAGTGGCTGCAGTAGCTCCTGACTGTTCACACAGGTTTTATGGAGGCCAGGGGGCCATTGCTGTGCTGGCTGTATAAGAGCAGTGAGACCCAGAAGCTGTGGCTTAGTTAAGTTTTGAATGTTTCATGGCAGCAGACATGAGCGTCGTGTGCACTACAGTTTGGACAGCTCTTTTATAAAGAAGGAAAGTCAGTAGCAGACAAGTGTAGAAAGGAAAGAGTAATTTTCATCAGAGACTAAAAAGCATAGATCTGCTTTTTATACCAGATAAGCTAAATCAACGCAGAATCCAAACAGATATTTCAGTCTGTTTTACATCGGTTTTGCTTGAGTTAATTCCTCAGGAAGAAAAAAGCCAACTTTAAATTAAAATAAATTATTCTTTCTTATGCAGGCAAGCCCTGAGCTCTTTGTCTGGAAATCAGGAGTGACTACAGTCCATTAGGGGTAATGTAAATAAATGGAGTTGGCATAAGAGGTGGAAGTTTCAGTCCTTGAATCTGGCCCATAAGAAGTAGTTAAAAACAAACAAGATGGGCTTTGAATGGAACAAATGAGAATCAATTGCATTAATGGGAATACAACACTCATGTAGTTACATTCTTTGCTTGTGTGTGAGAAACCAGTCATCACTAGCTGAAGGCATTGGAGTCTGAAGCGGGGATGCTTTTGGAGCCCCTTGGAAAAGGAATGAAAGTAGGCCAACTGGTAAGGGGAAGTGGCTGGTTTAAAAAAAACTTAATGTTGTTTCATTATTCTCTCTAACACACACATGTATGCACTAATGCAAATATGTATGTGTTTGTATATCATATCTTCAGATATCTGCTTGTCCTAAAATATTTTAACCTCTCATATATAAGAATCTGGTTGGTCGTTTGGTCACATTAACAAATTACTTCGGACAGATTCAAAAATCTTTCATGTCTCTGTAGGAGACTTTCTATAGTATCCCTGTGTTTCTCCACTAAAAACTGGGTAATGCAGTAATTTCACACAATTTTTTTCTTCTGTGGAATCCCCTGTTCTCCCAGGAGAGAACTCTATTTGTTCTCTGAGCCAGTGAGTACTTGTAATGTATTTTACAATCTGTGATGATAACATGTCTTTCAGTTTAGGTTATTAGAAGCATATTTTAGAGTAAGCACTGTTCATTCTAGTGATTGTCTTAATTTCTTGGTCATTATGAAGAATCAAAATAGCAAACAAAAATCAAATAAAACACAATTGACAGCATTCACTGCTTCCTTCATTTTCAGGGTACATTTCAAGGTATGCTTTGTTTTGTTTGCTGCTTCCATTTGCAGTCTTTTAAGCTGTGGGGTGCAGAAGTTGATACTGATAAGTGAATACTATGAGAAAGAGGTTAATCTTGCATGTAACCGCAGAGTTCAGCTGTTATTGTTTGGGTTTTTTTAATTAATTGTTATATTTTAAAGATGAGATATGGTTTTTGTTAAATAAGAAAAAATAAATAGAGTATATGAAGCTGCATCTGTTAGAATTTTCCTGGTTAATGATATGGATTTTTGTATCAGCACATGAGACTGAGAATCAGCAGACATCGAGGTTACTGTCCTTGCATTGTTTCTTTTATGCTAATTAACACAGCTAATGGATTATAGTGAGGCTTTGATAACTGTAGTGGGATTCTCTCTTTTAAAAAAAAAAAACGGTTAAATAAAACAGCAGAGGATAACTTTTGATGATCTCATTGGAAGTCTTGCTTTGGATAAATATTTCAGGATGTTTCTGAATCAAAAAAATGCAGATTTAAATGGACAATTACAGGACAAATTCTTTACCACACTTATTTCTCGAAGCTTAGAAGAAAGAGGATAACCATAAAATCAAATAAATATCCTAAATTGTCTGAGGTCATACAAATTGAACTTATACTGTGGTAGAAATTTTAAATTTTGGCCCGTGAATTATTGGTAATGTGACTTGCTTTTTTCACAAATAAAATATGTTACTTAGATAATTTGGTTCTCATATGAAATTCTACAGCTAGGGAGAACAATAATAGAAAATAACATCTATATTTTTCTTCCAGTTTTCTTTATGCTCTTGTTTTGTCACAGGTAGTAGCAGAAATCATAAATGTTAGAATTGAGAGCTCTGGTGGTAAAGTGATAAATAGAGAGGAGAGACATTACTTTAAAAAGTTATTCAGTAAAGGAGGATTTGATATCTGTGATAAAACATTACATCTGTCAGAAGGAATTCTAGAAAAGGTGCTGTAGTAAGTACATGCTTTTAAGCTCTGCAACATCCCTTCTAGTGTCTTCTATGGAGTTTACAAGAGATACCTCAGGTTCAGAGGGGTTAGATATAGTTTAATGTTCATAGAAATTTAATCTTTGGGTCCTCCAGAAGATGATATCAATGTAAGATAATAACATTTGTGACTCCATTGTGACAATATTGTGTAGATTAATTACTTCAGCCTTGCTCTAGGAAGATCTGAATGAAAGGAAATAAGTTTTTACTTGAGTGAAGTTCAGCTGTCCTGTTTACATTTGCTTTGAGTCTATATTAGAGAAAATTCTTTCTTTTACAAATGTCCTTTAAGATTATGCTAATTTAGTTATAAATGTGTATGGGACTGAACTCTTCTTTCCTCAGTTAGACTTTTAACTTCAATTTTGAATTCCTGTAAAGAATATTTAAAACCAGTATTGCTCTTATCCATCCTGAGCAGCTTTAACACTATTAGTCTTACACTGTGATGGTAGGATCAAATTTATACAAGTGTTTTTAATTGTACATGAGATACCTTTTTCAAGCCATTGTCAAACAGTCAGTTCTGTTATTGAAGATAATTTGAAAGGAGTTTAAAAAAATTGGCTGCTATATCATGCAGAAAATAGCTCATTTTTTTCTTTCAATTTAATATAACATTTTACAGTTAATTTTTAGTTACGGTAGCGTCCAGGAGCTCCACGTATAAATTAAGGCTCTAATATGTTAGGCATATAACAAAATAGTCTTTTCTGCAAATGGTTTACAACTGAATTACAGTACAGAAGATAAACTTTTCAACAGGCAAATGCCAGGAGAATGAGAATTATGAGAGAGACTTAAGATGTCTGTGAACACACTGCCGAAGGAGAATTTCCACATAAAATGTGAGAAAGGACAGAAAGTATCTTGGAATGCCTTTTGCATTATACATTTTAAAGGACATCGTGTGAGAAGGCATGCTGCAGGTCAGTAAACTGAGCCTCAAGGTGAAGATCATAAAATAAGTAGCAGGAAAAAAAGCTCATGTTCTGCATCCTGATAATGTTTAATAACTGTTTTATAGTATAGAGACATTCTCTTGGCTATAGACAGTTTAGCCTGTGACTGTGGTTTCAGCCCTTCATCGCTTTATGTTTCATGTAGTGGTTACATTATTATATGATAACGATGATATGTAGAATGGCAGCAAATGTATTAAGTTGGTGAAGCGATTTGCAACAGGTTTTTATTGAAAACATATTTAAGTGGCCTTAAAGTTATTAAATGACCTGTGCATTTAAGGTAAATGGAATTATTTTAAATTATAGTTTCTCCACTAAATAAATTACCTTTGGGCAAGGGAAAACCCAAACCAAACCTTTAAAAACATTGTAATTTTGGGGTTTTACAGGTTGTTTTCTTATTAGCATTTTAAAGGAATTAATTTATGTATGTATGTATGTATTTAGACTGAGGAACTAATCAGAGCAGCTAGTTTCTGATTCAAATACCATTCTGATATCCTTCACAAACCAACATATAAATATTTAAATGAGGAAAATACTGAAAACTTGCAACTCAGTTGACAGTTAAATTCTTCATCTAATTATATTTTTTATATGTTCAGATTCTTTAAATCTGTTTTGCTTTTCTAACCTGAATATATAATGTACATTTAATTTTTCGTTTGTAACGTTTCTTCTTTTGGCATGAAATGCTTCATTTGAACCACAGAGAGGTAAAATAATTGTTAAAGGGACTGGGAGTGAGTTGGTTAAGGCTGCATTAACTGCCTAAGGAATTTTACATGATCATTGATCTGTACAACAACAGTCTCTATCTGTGTAAAAACAGCAACGAGCTTTAGACAAGGTGCATTGCCTGCGTTCAGACTTGCTTGCAATTTCATTTACACTGGTTCAATATTGCTTCACAACTGGTCTTATATGTAAATATAAATACAGTTGTGAGACTGCTTTTTCAAAAAACAAGGGTAGAAATGAGAGAATACAGTAAGAATTAACTGTTACACATTTCTTTTTTAGTTACTTACTGTGTTTTAGCCTTTTTTTAACTAGACATCATAAGTCCACCTGGCTACCTGTAATTATTCAGTGATCTCTTAACACCCATTGCTGGAAAGGCCATGAAGAGCTGCACAGAACTCTTTAGGCTTTCTTCTGTGATGTCTGTTGGCTTCAAGCTATAGCAGCTTTAATAGCATGTTTAATTGAGGTCTGAGACTTCTCTAAAATCTCATCTTCATATATCATATTCAGGAGCATTTAGAATATGACTGAATATGCTTAAACTGAAGAAGCTGAAGCATTCTTCCACTGACCATTTGTGCTACATATTCAGTGTGCACCTCTTAGTTGAAATAGTTTTCTCTGCTAAGATAATGCTGCTTTCCTAGCACTGTATCCAGCCAATTTTATTGCTTTGGTCAGGCAAAACCTGGAGGTTTTTAAGGTATTTTTAATACTGTTTTAATCTCTACAGGTATTTCTCTGTTCTTTTATAGTTGTCTCACAAAATTCCTGCTGTTGAAACACTTTGATCATACTGTTTGTTATATTAAAAAAATAACAAATTCAACTCATATAATTATTTGTCATCTGAAAATACTGATATTCAGAGAGGGCAAAACCATTGTTTTTGATGTGTCTGCAAATTCCACTGTGTATATATGTACATAGGAATAGTTTGGGGATGGCAGGTTGGGTGTCACTACTTCTGCCTTCACCCTTTTTACTCCCATTTTTCATCTGAGGCTTGAAGAACAAGGGATGTGCAGTCATTCTTTAGCAATCTCAATAACATTAAGAATTTTGCTGCTTTGATTAGGTTAGTTAGGGTATTATTCCTTTTATGTTTATGTGTTATTCCTTATTTATGTGTATTCCTTTTAAGTTTATGTGTATGATTGGAGCAGTTGGCTGCCCTTACTGATGATCACGTGCACAGCTTTCTCTTTTGGACAGAACTCCATCCCAGATCAGTAATAATTTTCTCACTCTTTTCCATGAGGATGTAATTTCAGAGTATTTATCTGACATTAGAGAACACCCTGTACTCACTGTATAAGATTGAATTCCAGTTTCTTTCTGAAGCTTTATAAGTCGTCTTCCATTTGTGTCCCTGCCAATTCATATATGGCCCCACCCATTAATCCCTATGCAGAACAGATACCAGCTCACTGGAGTCATGCAGGGACTAATAGAAACTCAAATACTGTTAACTTCCTTGAGGCAACAGCATCTTAAGGACCTTAGATAAGCCACTTACCGCAGTAAAGAAATTCATCAGCTATGCAGGGAACAATACACCGGCCTTCTGTTATGATGACCCGTGATGGTGAGTTCGCCTGCACTGTTGCTGCCAGTAGTGCAAGTATGACCAAAGCACCAGTGTTGCCACTGATGACAGATCTGACAGTGGCCGTGTCACTGACAGTAGTATGTCTTAGTACATGATCTTTGTGTTTAAATGTTTTAAAACACATTGAGTGTTTAGAAAAAGACAGAGGAAAGTAGGTGAGTGTGTGGTTCTAAATTCTGTGAATCCTTGGATGCAAGGTATTTTGCTAAGAAGTAAAAATAAAACCTAATCCTGATTAATCAGTTCTTAAGGCTCCCAATATAATTTTTGCCTTGAACCCTATACTGAATTCCTAATAATGCCTGATGAATTTTCCAGAGGAGACTGATCAGTTTTTTGAGATGTTTTTTGTACCCATTTCTTTGCAGTTGGTGCTGGTGCATACTGTGCAAACACTGTGAAAAGACAGTGGTCTGATTTACACAATATAACATAACTAATAATTTAAATTGGAAGGCCAACAAGTTTAATTTTGTGTATTTTGTTTTAATTTAGCTTTTCTTTCAGAAGATAATTTTATCTCATTTATGCATCAAAAATACTTACAAATAAATACACCATTTGACTTGTATATGTCTTTTCTTTCTACTAGAAAAAGGGCCTCAGTACCTGTTTCTTATTTAATGAGATTCCTAATTTTTACACTTTAATGTAAAGTATACCAAATATGTTTCTGCATTATTATTTATGATTATTAAGATGGTGTTGTACAAAAAAACATTTAAACTAGTGAATGGTTTTATGGGGGATACATAAGTGCTCTATACATATTTTGCACTAAAATTGGTTGGTTTTTAAGTTACTACATATTGACAACAATTGGAGAACTATGATGTATTTTGGTTCATCATGATGCAGGTTTTTTTGAAGTTAGCCTAAAAACACATTGCTGCTTACTTAGATTAAGTTTTTAATACTTGTGAATAATTTAATTTTAAAGAAAGAATGCTTTTTCAGGGCCAGCACTTCCCCAGATTTGGCACTGTCCCATGATGAAGTATGCTCTCCTTTGTGTTTGCTGTGGTGAGCTTCTTCCTTATTTCAGTAGCAGGAGAAGACTTTCTTGCTGAACATTATTGAAAAAGAAGAGTGAGAGAAGTTTATCACATGCTTATGCTACCAGGCCTCACACAAAGGTCTGTCATGGCTGAGCCATTGTTACAGGAACAGGCACTATATACTGTATATAGCATATATTACTATATACTTAAGTAGGGAGTTGAATAGTGTTCATATGCACTTGACACTAATCGTACTTGAAAGAATTTTAAGCTGGCAACAAGCACATGCTGAAGTTCAGACATGAAATTTGACAATAGATTAAAATAAGACTGGACTCTCAAGAATGACTCCTCCCTTTCTCCCTTTGGGGAGCCCCCGGTGGTCTAGTGGTTAAGACGCAGCGCTGTTACCGCTGAGACCCAGGTTCGATTCCTGGTCAGGG
>JAWWES010000094.1:46363360-46405934 GCA_035583135.1 Lophotriccus pileatus
TCTTGCCCGGGGAGCTCCCTGACCGGGAATCGAACCCGCGGTCTCAAGGGTACCAGCCCTGCGTCTTAACCACTAGGGTACAGGAGCCCCCTTTCCATTACATAAACAAAAAGAAAACCCCAAAGCAGTTTAATTGAATGAATTCTAGAAAATGTAGCTCCATATCCTGATCTTCAGAAACTCTCATGCCTCAAGGAAAATTAGTTCCTTACAATGAACACAAAAAGTAAAAGAATTTGGCATTTAATACTACAAGCAGGTTTTGGACAAAAGCACAACACCCAACATCTTGCCATCAAAAAGGCAGAAAACTCCCTGAGATTAGTTCATTTTTTTTGTCGTGGCTGTGTGTCTCACAAGAGCCCACTGGATGGCTCCCTTACCACTATCAGGGTCTACATTTCTCTGAGGACACGTACTGTATTCCCATGTTGAAACTTCACTAGGTGAGTTCCACTTCCTCAGGAAACTGCTCAGAGCCAACGAAAAAGCATATCCACTTCTGATTCGTAGGTTTGCAAGTGCAAGGTGTCCTCCCAAAACATCGAACTTCGGCTTCCTGTACAAAAGAGTGCCTGATAATATGTGAGAGTAAAAGATGGTTGAGCAGCTTTATATAACAACCACAATGAGAAAAAAAAACCAAACAAAAACAAACAAACAAACAAACAAAAAACACACAAAAAAAACCCCCCCACACACAAAAAACCAAACCAACAAACAGATAGAGAGTACCCTATTAAAAAAAGTAATTTAAATTATTTGGGTTAGATTCTTCCATCCTCTTATAACACACTGCAGAAAGAGGCAGACATAGTCATCCTAACATTGAGTAATCCCTTCTCCTTTAAAACCTTGTAAAGGCAACAGGACAAAGAAACTAAGGAATAATGAGTGTTGGAAATGCTCGGCTTGTGGGCATCAAGGATGATAAAAAGCAAATGCGTCAGTCAGTGTACACTTTGGTCCTTGTAGCAGTTTCAGTTTGCAGTTGAGGATTTATGTTACTTTTAACAGTAAGTTGACCCTAAACCAGACAGTCCTTTCTTTAAGATCTAGATATACTGCAGGGTATGAGATATCAAAGAGGTGATTACATAGAATTTTTCTGATGTACTAGTTTTAGAGCAGATGGTAAAATCTGTGATTGTATGATGTCCACAAATTAACACATGACAGTTATCATGTTATAACTCAAGTATTAAGTATAACTCAAATCCACATCCTGTGTGGAAAAACTAAAGCCCTTTTTATTTCTATTTTTCCATTTGGTTGCATTTTTAGGAGAATTCCTAAAGAGATTTATTGTAAAACCTATTATCTGACAAAACCAACAACATGAGTTATAAAATTCTTGAATGTCTCAAATAAAATCCTTAAAATGTTTTAGATTTTCTAGCCTATATTCCATAGACCAGTATAAAATTACTTAATTCTTCCTTTTTTTTTTTTTATTATCAGATAATTTACTTAAATGCCAGACAAAAAAAAAAAAAAAAAAAATTAAAAAAAAAAGGGCATAATGAAAACAATGGAGACAATGGGCTTATTCTGTCACCAGTTAGAGATTCATTCTCTTTGGAAACCTCCTTTATCCCCTTATTCATATAAAATACTGCTGATGTCCAAGAACATTTTTACTCAATATTGTAATGTCATATAGCATTCAACCGTTATTCTATTTTTTCAGTCTCCATTGTTTTCTTCCATTGTAGTTAGTATCTGACATGTAGAATGTGCCATTCTGTGTATGTTGAATGTAATGGACACATAAATGTGTGCACTGGGGAGATATAAAGATAATTTTTTTTTTCAGGAATAAAGGATGACATCCATGGTGTACAGAAGGCTGATAGTTTCATACCACACTGAACCTACAAATGCTCTAAATGCCACCATGGCAAACCAAAATCTTGATCACTTATACCAGATCAATTAACTATCTGGAAGAACTGTCTTACATCACCTTTAGGAAGTGATACCTTATTGTAATTGGGGATTTTTGTGAAAGAGAACTCCAACCTACTTATTGCAAACTGACTAAGTGGGTATCCAGAATTAGCTGTTTGAGCTGTTTGTGCTATCTGCGAAACAGGATTTAAGACTTCCCTTATTGTTTCTGTCATCCTAGATCAAGACAGACACAAACTACCCATACTGACTTTAAATAGCTCACCACTCATCATGTTGCTAGTTTTGGATGTACTTCTTGGGCATCTAATTTTAGCACATGAAGCAGTTAGCTTCAATGTTTCACTCAGAGGTCTACGTTTGATTCCAGAAGTGCTAGGTATTGCTGTGAGGTTACTCTCACTTATCCTACCCATTACTGCAAAGGCCTAGCTGTTTAACCAGAAAGCTTTGTGCTGTTCAGTGATTCCAGTAAGCTACTGGCTTAAGAAAGTCCTCTAACTTCCTCACAGGCTCCTAGGATAGCCTGAAACAATGCACTTTCTGTGTAATGAGGGCCACAATCATATAGAAATGTCTTGCACGGTGCTGTTTTGGGTTGAATGTAGTTCATGAATCACTTCTCTGATGGATAGTCAGGCATAGAGATATTTCTAAAAAGATAAATTCTATTGCCACTAAAAAGCACTTGAAAAAATTATGAAGCTTTTCAAGAGGTAAAATAGTAATATGCTTTACAACTTCATAATACATAAATTTTTAGATAACCTGTAATTGTAGCTAAAGCCACAAAACACCTGGCCTTGAACTTGGGATACAAAGGGATACAAAGACTAATAAGTATTTCTAAAGGCATGTCAACCAGAAAAGGAAGGTCAAAGAAAGAGTAACCCTTATCCCCAATGGACAAGACTGGCAAAATTGTAACGACAGATGAGGAGAAGGCTGAGATGCTCAACAATTTTTTTGACTCAGTCCTCACTGGCAATTTCTCTTTACACACCTCTTGAGTGGAGGGAGTGAACAGGGAAGAAAAACTTCTCCCACTTCAAGAGAATTTCAGGTTTGTGACCACCTGAGGAACCTGAACATACATATGTCTATGGAACCAGATGAGATGCATCCCAGAGTCCTGAAGGAACTGACTGTGATAGTTGCCAAGCCACTCTCTGTGATATTTAAAAAGTCATGGCACTCAGGTGAAGTACCAGGAGACTGGAAAAAGGGAAATATTGCACCCATTTTTCAAAAGAGTACAAAGGAGGACCTTGGGAAGTACCAACCTGTCAGCTTCTCCTCTGTGCCTCGAAAAGTCATGGAACAGATCCTCCTAGAAGCTAAGGCACAGCCTGGACAACAAGGTGGTGATTTGACAAAAGCAATACGGCTTCACCAGGGATGAGTCGTGACAGACCAATGTATTGGCCTTTTATGACAGAATGACTACATCAGTGGAAAGGGAAGAGCTATGGATGTCATTTGTCTCAATTTCTGTAAGGCTTTTTACATAGTGCCCCACAGCAGCCTTCTCTAAAGTGGAAAGAGATAGGTTTGATGGATGGACTGTTCATTGCATAAGGAATTGACTGGGTGGTCTCATCCAGAGAGTAGTGTTCAATGACTCAATGTCCAAATGGGCCTCAGTGACAACTGGTGTCCCTCAGGGGTCTATAGTGGGACCAGTACTGTTTAATATCTCAATCTATGGCACAAACAGAGGGATTGAGTGCAGTCTCAGCAAGTTTGTCAACAACACCATCTGAGTGCTAAAGTAGACAAGCTTGAGAGACAGGATGCCATTCAGAAGGACCTTGACAGACTTGAGAACTGGGCCCATCGGAACCTCATGATATTCAACAAGTTCAAGTGCAAGGTCCTGTACCTGAGTTGGGACAACCCCCAGTATCAATACAGGCTCAGGGGATGAAGGAACTGAGAGCAGATCTGAGGAGGTGAACTTAAGGCTACTAGTAGATGAGAGGCGGGACATTACCCAGCAACATGCACTTGCAGCCCAGAACACCAGTTGTATCCTGGGCTACATCAAAAGCAGTGTGGGCAGCAGGTCAAGGGAGGGGATTATGCCCCTCTACTCTGATCTGGAGAGACCCCATCTGGAGCACTGCATCCAGCTCTGGGGTCCTCAGCACAGCAGAAAATCGACCTGTTGGAGTGAGTCCAGAGGAGGGAGACAAAGACAATCAGAAGAAAGGAGCACTCCTATGAGGAAAGGCTGAGGAAGTTTGGCTTATTCAGACGAGGGAAGAGAAGGCTCCAGGGAGACCTTATTGGGGTTTAAAAACCAAAAGGCTTTTAAAAAAAAAATGGGTACAAGCCTTTCAATACAGCCTGTGGCAATAGGACAAAGGGTAATGGCTTTAAACCATTAGGAGGGTAGATTCAAACTAGATACAAGGAAGAAATCTTTTATGACAAGGATGGTGAAGCACTGGAACAGCTTGTCCAGAGAAGTGCTAGATGCCTATACCTGGAAGCGTTCAAGGCCAGGTGGGATGGGGGCCCTGACCAACATGGTCTAGTGAAAGGTGTCCCTCCCCCCTCCAAGGAAGAAGTTGGACTAGATGACCTTTAAATGTTCCTTCCAACTAAAACCATTCTCTGATTTTATGAATCTGCAAAACCATATGAGAATAGGTATAGTGTAATTCAACTTACATATTTGCAGTACTTAGTAATTTTTAGTATACATCAACTTGATTGTGATTGCTGTTTATTTTCTCATACTTAAATGATATACTGTAGTAACAATTTGATTATGAAAAACATTCTAGTTCCTTTGTTTTTATTTTCTGGAGCTTACGTGAGAATAAAAAATTCTGGCGTTGGTACACACAGTTTCAGCTTTGAAGTACTTTTCTTTCTGACATTTAATTAATAAGCAGGCCACTATATAAGGAAAAATACACCCATATGAATGAATAAATTTTCAGCAGATCAAATTTAATATATTTTATTACGCAAATAAACCCCAACAAAATTTGGCAAGCATGTACTCCTTAATTGACAGCTAATTGTTTCAGCTTTCATAAGAAAATATTTTTATAATTCAGATATAATTAGCTTAAATGTTTTTCCTTTTTGCACATTTTACTTTTTTAAGCATTGAAAGCATTGTTTGAGAACTATCAACTTTATCCTTGGTTTTTGATGGAGTCAGGCAGATAGAGTTCTTTTTTTCACTGATTTTCAGAGGTGAACGTATATACTAACACAACTGCAAAGCCAGAACTTTTAGTCCTAGGTAAACAGAGATAAAAGAAGCAATTGTCTTTAATTAGACAGTAAAATGACTGAGCATTTCAGTTTGGAAGTAGGGTAGCAAAGGGTGATTTTCTACAGTAAAGGTTGGACCTGCTATGAGTGAAAGACTAGATCGGGCTGGAAGATGGCTCAGCTGGGCTAGAATTTCAGGAAGTATTAGCAGGCACTGTTGAGCTAGGTGAAAGACCTAGAAATAGACTGCTGTAATCCATGCTAATACTCATAAATTATGGACACATGTCAATACACCTAGGTTTAGACCTGCAAATGTGTTATTTCTACCCTTTGCACTTGTGGAGTTTGATATACAGGATGATAGTTATATTAATCTGGGAAGAAGCTTTAGGAATGATGAGCTAGGGTTAATGCTGTCTTTATTGGGAGCTGTTGTAAGAGTTAGGGATAATGTTGTTTTGGCTGACCAGACCCAGCTGACATACAGCCCTACCTGAATCCATAAGAAATTGCTGTATTTAGTTAAATATTGCGTCAAGTTTGGAGAAGAACTGGCATTTGAAATAAGTTGATGAAGTAGGGTTATAGAATTGTTTAAGTTGGAAAAGGCCTCTAAGATTATTGAGTCCAACTGTTAACCCAGCACTGCCATGTTCACCACTAAACCATGTCCATAACTGCCACATCCACATATTCCCTAATATTCAATCTAAACCTGCCCTGGTGCAACTTGATGCTGTTTTCTTTTGTCCTGGTACTTGTTTCCTGGGAGAAGAGACCAACCCACCCATGGCTACAATCTCCTTTCAGGTAGTTGTAGAGAGCAATAAGGTCACCCCTGAGCCTCCTTTTCTCCAGGCTAAAAAAAACCTCAGCTCCCTCAGCCGCTCCTCATAGGACTTGTGCCCCAGCCCCTTCACTAGCTTTGTTGTCCTTCACTGGTCGAGCTCCAGCACCTCAATGTCTTTCTTGTAGTGAGAGACCCAAAAATGGACACAAAATTCAAGGTGTGGCCTCACCAGTGCCACAAGTACAGAGGAACCATCATGGCTGTGGTCCTCCTATCCACACTATTGATGATACAGGCCAGGATGCCTGACCTTCTTGGCTACCTGGGCACACTGCTGGCTCATATGGTGAGATCATGGGACACTTTGAGTCCTATAGTGATGACTTCATGGTAGTATCTTAGATCATAAGGCTCCCAACTACCCAAAGATTATTAAAAGAAAAGTGGTTTGTCCTCCTGATTAAGCTAAGTTTTAAAGACTGGGTACAACTCTAGGACAAGACTGTGCTCAAACCATTCTGTCTTTTACAGAGAAATATCCACAAGAGTAAAAATTAATGGTACTGTGGAAAGTACTTAATGGCCCAATAAATATTATCCTTTTGATATGTTCTCAAAAATAACAGAGGCTGAGACTTACAGAAACTGTAATTTCTGAGTCAGAGAAAGAATAGACAACAAGGCATAAAGTAGATATGCCTCTTTCCATCTACATAATGAGTATTTTTGATCAGGTTTACTCCTGATTTTCTAACTTCCGTGTCTACAAGTTGAGTTGTGTGTTCATCCCTAATACCTAAAAACCTGCAGTTGACCAACGGAGCATGAGTAGTGCTACTTGGCATTTCAATTTCCCAATTAATTATTAAGCAATTTAACACTGCTCTGCTTTGTTATAGAAGACTGGTTTTATTATACACATAAAATATTTCTCCATATTAAAGCTATAAGCTACAGAGTTACAAATGCTATCCTCAACACAATAGTTTTGCTCCTAAATTATGCATCTTCTTAGAAAGACGAATGTAGAAAATGCAATATGGTTGGATCTAGACAGAATATCACATGATTTATAAACAAAAACTTGAAAGAAAATGTAATGTCTTGTTATTTATTTCAGTAATGTAGAATTTGAAACACAATTATAAACCAATAATTCTTGATAAAATCACTGCCATTAAAAAAAATCAATGACTCCTATATGCTGCAGTATATTATATTGTTACCTAAATTGAAATGAACAAGAAAAAGGTCTCAAATTATACATATAGGAGAGGTTGTAATCTCACAAAATGTTACCTTTCATGGCAAAAATTACTGAAATAATTGAGGTTGACAACTTTATTAACATGAATTAGTAACCTTTTTACAGACAAAAACATATACTGAGATAAAGTGATTTTGCTAGAATCAGTAGAATTACGTGAAAAAAAAGAATTTTTTACTTCTGGTAGGGGATTATTAGAATGATGTACTATCCTTGCATTTACTTCTTTTTACCTTTTTCACAATAGAAATTGTATACAATTATATAAATACAGATTATACAAAGTAAATTTAAGGCTTCGTTTATTTCACTGAGGTTTAAGTACACCACTCCATGAACAGGTACAATGCACTAAAGAAACAGGCAGCATGTGCTTCAGGTTGCACGGTCCTCATGGACAGGGACTCTTCCCTCTAAATAAGAATAGATTTTCCTTAGTTATAATCAGGGAAAAACACTCAGTGTTCTGTTGCCTTTAACTCTTACCCAGCTTAGGGTAGGCCTCTTCTCATTCCAGCTGTCACAGAGCCCAGACTTGTGCTAACAACTTCTGTCTCAACCCTTCTGGCAGAAGAAACATTGCTACATATATCATCTTTAATGAGACAGAGTTGTTAGCAGTTCTGTTTCTATTATAATCAAATAGAAATGTTTATGTTATAAACTCTTACTGTCATAACTTTGCTGTCTTTCACAACTCCCCAGACAGGATGGAATGCACAGTCAGCTCTACATCCAGGATACCATTCTTATGCACACCTGCTGTGTAATCTGCAACTACTATATTGCATTTGCTTTTGGTCTCTTCATGAAGTTTAAATTAGGGTAATGAAGTCAGCCATACTGGTTTTCTGTCTTCTTTCCGTGTTTACGCTGGAACAGTCACATGACTTTGTGGGAGTTAGGGACACAATTCTGCTCAGTTCAGTAGATGAACATTTTCAATTTTCTTTTTCTCTTCCTCTTTCCTGGAAGACACATCTGCACATTCAACAGTAATGAAACATCTATACAAGTTATTACATTGCTTTCAAGTCACTAAAAGTTTGTATAGAAAAATAAATCCATAAAAAAAAATCCTGTCTTTTCCTTCTTGGCTTGCTGGTCCCCTTCCACAGCTCCTCCTTGAAACTCAAAGGCACACATTTCCCTCTTCTGATGGCTTCTTTGCTTTCTTTGCTTGGTAATGTGCTTCCATTCTTCCACCACCTCATCACATGTCCTGCATATTTGTCTCTTTGTCAAGCTAATTGGTGGCTTCTGTTATCCCCATGACTTCATCCACATTAGGGTCATTACAGAAAGATGTCTTCTGCTGACAAACATAAAATATATAAGACAATCTCCAGAATTCAGACAGCATTTCAAATACCAGTACACACATTATCACAAGCAAATAATTATCTTTATTTACACGCTAAAGCAGCCTACCCATGGAAAACTATGAAAATTCCTACAGAGGCAAAGGCCCTGTTCTAATAGTTTCCATTTTTCATCTCATAATTTCAAACCTTTAACTGTTTTATCTCAAAAAACCTACCCAATCTGCATCATGGTTTGCTTTAGAACATTTAATCATGAAAAGTCCTAATTTCAAAACAAAATCTTGCTTATCAGTGTGTTATTATCAATTTATTTAATTTTTAATTTCTCACTCTTGTTCTAGAGTCTTCCTCTAAGAAAATTAGTATTGTCTTATAAAATGTCATGTCAAATTTTCCTTTTCTATGCAATTCTATGCTTTTTTGTCACTAATTTCTTGAGTTTGTCTTCAATTAGATCTTTGCACTTTGCTCACTACATCCATGTTTTACTTGATCATACTCTTGATTCCTTTCCTTGCTGTCCTAATTCTAGTAATTCTTCTGCTATTGTCACCCCAATCCATCATACATAATGTCCTACTCTGTCAATTTGTCCTTCAGCATTACCTACCTAATTTTCTCATCAGCACCACCATACCCCAAAAAGAACATTATTGCTTTCTAAATAAATAGCTTTCTTTTCCTCTAACCTGCTCAATAACTGCTCCTTATCACCTCCTCTTTCAGATTCCTATTTGAGAATTTTTACACACTTTTTTTTGCACTATATTCTAGTCTCCAGTCCATAGAGCACAGTATGAAACAGATCATCTATAATCACTTCACAGCAAACTGCTTTTTCTAATCAGTAACTCCAGTGCCACCATCGTTTTCTTTATGATACCAGTTAGACAATATATTTCCAGATATAGTGGGGTTACTCCATATCGAAAAATTGGTGCCTCTGTGTGTGTAAAAGAAATAGGTACCAGACAACGGCAAGACAAATGGAGGAAAAGTACATGCTGAGAAAAAGCATCTGAAAGCCTCCCGAGAACTCACAGTGGTCTGGGATCAAAACCTGATAAGCTTGTGGTACCAAGGAGCTGCTGAACCTGCCCATGTCCTCCAGCACACACTGACACCTTCAATGGGTCATGTAACCCACACCACGTCCAAGAGGGCAGCGGCTGCTGTAAGTGGACAAGGATTACAGGGCAGTATATGTGATCACAGCTGCTGGAACGAGGAACCCCACATGCGACTGTGCAGAACTGCCTGGAACCCCCTGGAGAGTGTGGGCATGAGCCCCTGTTCCTGAGTGAACTTCTGGGATTGGCCTCTCTGCTGCTGTTCCATCTGGGTGACTGTGACTGTGTGTGCTGTGTGAGGCCATAACTGCATCTGCAGTTCAGTTATCTGCAGTTAATGATAACAGTCTAACTAATAAACAGTGTTCTAACAACTCTTGGTTGTGATCTGTTTCTTCTCCTAACTCAACGCCCCACCAGTGATATTTACAAAAACTGCTACAAAAAAAATTCACAGTTATGTAGGTGTCATCTGCATCTTATAAATCTACATTTTAATCAAGCTGCAAAAGTCTTAGATGATAAATCTCTTCAGAATTGCCCCCAAAGGCATTGATTATCACATTTCCTGGTTTCTAGCAAGCCGTGTATTGGATAAATTAGTCTTTTTACCAGCATTCATTTTTTGCTGGTATGGAGTGAATTTTCTTCATGTTAGCTGGTATGGTGATATGTTTTTGATTTGTGACCAAAATGGTTTTGATAGCACAGGGGTGTTTTAGCTGTTGCTAAACAGTGCTTACACAGGAACATAGATGTTTTTAACACCAGTTTACAGGTGTTAAATCCACAGAGCTAGCACCCATTTCTGCAGAGATATGAAATAACAAATATCTTCACTCTGTCTTGCGCAATGGGTTGAAAGAACTTGTACATGGGACAATCTCTGGTGACTCAGATGGGACAGCCATAAAAGCTTGCTGCCCTGGTATAGTGGATTGACCCTGGTGGGATGCAGGTAGCCACTAAAGCCACTCTCTCACTCTCCCCCTGCAACTGGACAAAGGAGAAAGAAAAAAAACAACAGCTAAGGATTCATGAGTTGAGATAACAGCTGGGAGAGGTCACTTACTTTCATGGGCAAAACAGACTCAAAGTGGGGATAATACTTAAATTTATTACCAACAGGATAAGAGCCAAAAAGTGAGAAATAAAACAGTCTTAAAAACACCTTCCTCCCATTCCTCCTTTCTTCCATGTTCTCCCTCCTCCCCACCAGTGGTGCAGGGAGATGGAGAATGGGGATTGCGGTCAGTTGTTGTTTCTGCTGCTGCTCAGCAGAGAAGTCCTTCCCCTGCTCCCATGGGATCCCTCCCATGGGAGACAGTCCTTGATGGAACTCCCTGGCGTGAGTCCATCCCTCGGGCAGCAGTTCCTCCCAAACTGCTGCCCCATGAGTCACTCCTCCATGGGGTGCTGTCCTTCCTGAATGAGCTGTACTGGCACAGTGGTCACAAGTCCTACCTGGGAAAAACCTGCTCTAGTGTGAGCTTCCCTCTCCATGGGTTGCAGGTCTCTGGCAGGACCCTGCTCCATCCTGGGCCTCCCACAGGGTCACAGCCTCCTTCGTGCATCCACCTGCCCCAGCATGGGCTCCTCCATGGGCTGCAGGTGGGTCTCTGCACCCCGATGGTCCTCCCTGGGCTGCAGGGGCACAGCTGCCCCACCATGGGCTGCACCAGGGGCTGCAGGGCCTCAGCTCCAGTGCCTGGAGCACCTCCTGCCCCTCCTTCTGCATGACCTTGGTATCTGCATTGCTGTTCTCACTCCACTCTTCCCTGGCTGGAATTCTTTCTGTGCCACAACCTTCTGTTCTTAAATATGTTATCACAGAGGCATTACTATCACTCCTAATGGCTTGGCCTTGGCCAACAGCAGGAAGTCCATCCTGGAGCTGACTGGCATTGGCTTCACAGGACAGGGGAAGCTTCTAGCAGCTTCTAACAGAATCAACTGCTGTAGCCCCCCCACTACCAAAACCTAGCCACAGAAACCCACTACAGCATCCCAGTCACTTAGTTCTTTCAGCAATCTGGGACAGCACAGGAAGGACATGGACCTGTTGGAACAGGTCCAGAGGAGGGCCACTAAGATGATCAGAGGGTTGGAGCACCTCTACTATGAGGAAGGGCTGAGACAGCTGGCATTGTTCAGCCTGGAAAATAGGTGGCTTTGGGAAGACCTTATTGCAGCCTTTCAGTACTTAATAGAGGGCCTATGAAAAAGACAGGGATAAATTTTTTAGCAGGGACAAGGTGTGATAGGACAAAGTGTAATGATTTTAAACTAAAAGAGGGTTGGTTTAGGTTAGATATAAGTTTTTAAGAATGTGGGTGGTAGGACACTGGAACAGGTTGCCCAGAAAAGTTGTTGGTGCCCTATCCCTCAAAACATGCAAGGTCAGATTGGATGGGGCTCTTGAGCAGCCTGGTCTAGTTGAAGATATCCTTGCCCATGGTGAGGGCACGGTGAAACATACACTCACCTGGACTTGAGTTACAGAAACCTGTAGCTTTCACATATGCACCCTGTGTCGTACAAACCCTAATTAGAGGAAATAGGACTGTTTGCAGACACAGTTGGGTTCTTAAAAGCACTGCAGTAGCCCTAGAATAATTAATATGTGTGTAATGTGGATATGCATCCATTTGCTCTGTAAAGCAATTGAAAATTTACTGAGAACCAAATGATGATTATGTTACATGGTTTTAATGTAAAGTGAGGCAATGTGAGAGAAGAATCTTCAACTGATGAACTGTTTTAGCACCAAAGACGATACCAAATGCCAGAGGTCTGCTTCGTTTTCCTTCTTTTTCTTGTACGTTATGTTCTTGTCCGTTCTCTATACTTCTAGGTTGACTGAGATAGAAGGAGCTTTTTTGATGGCTGAAGTGTATGGCTGTCAGAACTAATCATAGAATCCATGAAGATTAAGGAGTGTCTTACTCAGCTCTTAGGCCATCAGCTTGTAATCTTGGTGTTACAGGAAGAACTCCATCCAGACCTGTATTACTGTCTTCTGACAGTCCAGCTGTCAGAAGTTGTTTAACACTCTGGATTCCATAAATATCCTTGTGCAGTTATATGAGAAGATTTTTTCTTAAACTAAGATTTTGACTATGGTGTGATTTGTTTCAGGGTTTTTTAATTCTTGAATATCAGATTCTATGCTGCTTCTCTGGCTGAAGTGCTTGGTGTTTGTTGAAAACAAAGTACTTCTTTGTGATTTCTGCTTGTCATCTCTCGGTCTAGTGATAATTGTTTTTGCTTTTTGTTTTTAGTCTTTATTCTTGCTTTGTTACTTCTTTTTAATTTGTCAGAGATGCAACTTCCACTGTGAATCCCATGGAATCTTTGTTGCAGATAAGTGGAATAATCACCTGCTTTGAAGAATAGTCTTTTTGTTATCTTGCCTGAAGGACTGGATTAAAGATATTTCAAGCTGCTGCATACCATAGGATAGTTCATGAAGGAAAAAAATGGTCCTGAAATTTCACCTTAATGTGACCTTGATTTTTATCTAAACCTACTGACTAATCTGTCTGTTTCTGACACAGAGAACTTAGTAGTGTGTGTATCTCTGCTTGATTAAATTGAAACTGTTGCATTATCCATCTTGTAGCTGTAGCCAGGCATTCTAAAAGATTAATGTTTTTCTTTACTGCGCTACTTAGTATTTTCATTCTAGAGTTTATAGTGACTGATTTATTGTGTTCTAATCAGACTTTGATAGTCACTCTGATTTCTTTCACCCCAAGAAGATACTGATAGCTGATACAGATTTACAGTAACTATTGTATTTAGTGTCTATAGCTGCTGCTGCTGCTGCTGTTTTGTTGTGGCTTGCAAGGTTTTAAAACATAGAAATTAAAGGAGAAGTTCCTTGGCTTCTTTTCTTGCCAGGAAGGATTTTAAATCATAGTAATAATATATGGAGGATTGGATTTCTTGAAGATGTCTGTATACCTATCATTGGATGACAGCTCTGTAAAGCAATCAGAGTTTGACATACTGTAGTGGTGTAAGAGTTGATGTGAAGATTTCACTTTTGATTCAGAGAGTATGTCAAGCAAACTTGAGGCTGATAAAGAGTTCAAGCAATAATTTCTTTAGGTCAATGTCTACCGTATCTTTGCTGATGATATCTTTGAAACTTTTTAAACATTTACAAAATTACTTGATTTGACTTGCCAAATAACAATCCTAATACAGCTCACAAATAAGTTCTATGGTTGGGAAAAGTTTGTCTATGCATACAGTCTTTAGAATTTTTATTTAAAATAATAAACCCTTTCTTCCCTGCTCCTCCATTTGCCCAGAAAAGTTTCTGGCCCTTGAAATGCAGTACTGTGCAAGTGAAATTAGTTTTAATTTTTACATTGTTTAGAAGTTGGTGAGTATTTAAAACATAGAGTAGGTAAAGTTGTAGAATTGTTTCAAATATATATTCATTGGGTGGCTTCATGGTTTATAAACTTACTGAATTCGAAAGAATATACTTGTTTACATATCAGTGCATTTGTAATTATGGAGCATTATATTTGATTCTTCTTTAGGAAAACTGAAATATTGACGTTAAAAAAAATTAAAATGTATGTGATGGCAGTGGTTTTAGCACTCAAAATCAAACTCCTCACTTCAGAAAAGTGTTATTTCTATGCTAACTAGCAAGACCACATGTATAAAGTGTCCAGTGTCTGTTGCTCAGTGTGGTGTACTGAGAACCTTGGTCCTGTGATGCAGTAATTTTAGTTTGAAAGTACTTTATATTTGGAAGTTGTATCTCTTATTTTGCTTATTCTTATTTCTGTTGGAATATTAATAGTTTTGAAGGGCTGGAATAGATCCATGTGTAAACTAATTCTTGGCACAAAAGAAGTTTCCTTATTTCACCCAAATCAGCACTTTACACAAAAAAGTCAAGTGATTAAAATGCTGATTAAAAGTAGCTTCCAGTGCTGATTAGGGTTGCTGTGAAGTGTAAATTTAAATTTTGTTATACTTTAAACTAACACTTTCTTATAGAACAGATCAGATCTCGCTTTCAGCATATTTCAGAACTAATACCAAGTTACTCACGCCCTTTGTTGAAGAAACAAACATAAATCTGCTCTACCATAAATGAAAAATCTAAGCTGTTCTTTTTCAATTCCTCCATTTGGCCCAGTAACTTAGAGAAAGCTCAGTGAAAAGAACTGAAACTGTTGCCTGAACTTAAATTCTTACTCAGTTCAGGTCAATTCCAGCAGCATTTTTCTTATGTTTCACACTGTGTAACACTTACCTGTTAACACTGTTTAAAGATAATTTTTTTCTTCTCTCTCTAATTATTAATTTAACAGATTGAATAGAGTAGCTAATTTCTGAAGGAATTGCTGTACTTATTTTTGTAAAAAGAGTGAGCACTGTATTTCTGTGGGAGTAGAGGGTAGCAGTTTTACTGTATAATCCCTACTTCGTTTCTGTATCTTACTATGGTGAAAGCGAGTTTGTCATCAGTTCCTTACAGTAGCAGTGTTGCTGCAAGCTAGTCAGTATAATCAAAATGTCTGTCATTTGCTGATTAACGTCTTTAATGAGTCTCCTATATCCTGTGACTTCAGATATATTTTTTGCTTATATGTCTATTCAAAACTTTCTATTAAAATGTAGAGTTTGTAATACTGATATTCTAAGTTTGAATACATAGAAAAAGTGTATCACAGAATATGCTGAGTGGGAAAGGACCCACAAGGATCATCAAGTCCAACTCCTGGACCTGCACAGGACACCCCAAGAATCACACCATGTGCCCAAGTCCAAATGCTTCTTGAACTCTGTCAGGTTTGGTGCTGTGACCACTTCCCTGGGAAGCCTGTTCCAGCATCCAACCACCCTCTGGATGAAGAATGTTTTTCTAATATCCAACCTAAACCTCTCCTGACACAACTTGAGGCCATTCCCTTAGTTCCTGTCACTGGTCACCACAGAGAAGAGATCAGTGCCTGCCCCTCCTCTTCCCCTCATGAGGAAGCTGTAGATTGTGATGAGTCTCCCCTCAGTCTCCTCCAGGCTGAACAGACCAAGTGACCTCAGCCACTCCTCATATGGCTTCCCCTCAAGGCCCTTCACCATCTTCTCTGCCCTCATTTAGACACTCTTTAAGAGCTTAATGTTTTTCTTATTTTTTGGTGCCCAAAACTGCACACAATATTCAAGGTGAGGCCACTCCAGTGCAGAGCAGAGCTGGACAATCCCCCTCTTTGGCTGGTGATGCTTTGCCTGATGCCCCCCAGGACATGGTTGGCCCTCCTGGCTGCCAGGGCACTGCTGACTCATACTCAACTTGCCATCAACCAGGACTGCCAGGGCCTTTCTCATGATTTCCAGCATCTCATTCCTCAGTCTGCATGAACGTCTGGGGTTGTCCAAATTCCAGGTGCAGAACCCAGCACATTCCCTTGTTGAACTTCATATGGTTGGTGATTGCGCAGCCCTCTGATTTGTGTACTCTGAACCTGGAAGCATTTGCTGGGTGTAGCTGCAAGGAGAGATAAGGAAATGAAGATTAATATCTGTATATAAGCTTTAATCTTTTTGCATTGTTCTGGAAATCTGCTTTATTCCTATGAGCTGATTGAAGGTTGACTGTAATTACTTTGTGTTGCAGATGAGCCAACACGTTCCTTGAGTGGTCTTATCTTGAAGAATAACGTAAAAGCACATTTTCACAACTTTCCAAATGGGGTAACTGACTTTATTAAAAGTGAATGTCTGAACAACATTGGTGATTCCTCCCCCTTAATTAGAGCTACTGTAGGTAAGTTTGCTCTTATTGCTTTGTTCTTCATACTGAAAATGTTACTGATATGGGTGAGAACTGCACTAGTGACATAAACAGTTATTAAACTTGTAGAACTGTTTGCGTCTGATAATTGTCACATTTTAATCATACATTTCACCATATTTTAATATTTTTCTTTACTGGAAATATAGAAAGTCACTCTTTTGATTCTTATTATCTTAGAATTAATGCATCAATTCAGTTCATTGTTCTTGAAATGTAGCTGAACCTAAGTTTCTTTGAATATACTAAAATTGAGCTTGCTGCCAGCTTCTCGACCTAAAAACAGGAATACGGTAAAGGTTTGACTTAAATATTTCAGTACTCTGGTTGCATCAAGGAAACACTTCTTTTATCTGATTTCCTGTGTTCCACTGCCCATATGCACACACATGCCCAATCCTTTCAGGGAATCATAGTACCATGCATAAGGCATTCAAATAAGGATGTTCTGTTCTTAAATACCTTCTGTCAGAAAATAGGAGATAAAATGTGGTGTACAGAACTTCATGGAATCATAAAATGGTTTGGGTTGCAAGAGACCTTAAAGATCATCTAGTTCCAGTGAGAAGTTTCTTTTTTGTTACACGAATTTCTGATTTTGTAAATACTTTGTTTTGATACACATCTTCCATAAGTTGTATGTATTTTTGTTATTTTAACTTATTTCAAGGTAAACTTGATTTTCTGCCTGCTCTTTGAGAATATGATTTTCTACAGTATTGTAGTAATTAACCTTTTGTGCTCAAAAACTAGAAAAACATAAAATATATATTTGAATACTCTCGAGAAAATGGGTATAGGTGTCACTTCAGAAAGAAGCTCAGCTTGTATTGGCTGACTCCTTATAAAATAATCTACCAGTTACTGTTCGTTTAAAATCCTTTGCTTTTTCTATAGGATTCCTTCTCCAGACATTCTAGTATAGACTAGAGAAAAATACTCATCTCTTAGCTTTTTCCTGCTGTCTTGTCACTTGTGAAGCTGCTTTACTATTAATTTTATTAATGTTCCATGTTCTTAGTGATAGTAGAAAAATGTCTTTGGGTGGCAGGTACATCTGGATTTCAGGTTGTAGAAGAGTCACTCTTACTTGTTTGTTCATAGGAGTACAATGAAGCTGACTAAAGAAAATATTCCAGTTCCACTTGGATTGCTGTCTTAGGGTTGTTTGGTGACAATCTGGGGGGTGATTTTTTGAGGGAGGCAGGGATTGTTTGTTTTCAAGCAGTTACTCTTTAATTTCTCCTGGTACGAAGTGCTTGTAGATTAGTAGCTCAATTACTGTTCAGCCTTAAGTGATCCTTGTAGGGATTTTTCAGCATATATGAACTCTGAAGATGATAGCAACTGATGAACTGTGTGCTTGCGTAAGTGTTGCTGTTTAGCATGTGCTTTAGCTCTGAATTGTTGGATCTCTGGAGCCATCTCTCTTAGTAGTGATGTTGGTCTGGTACCTGCTTGCTTCTTGGTACTACTTAAGTGTAAATATATTACTACTACCCAGACTGACTTCTTAGCATGAGGTGGCATGTGCAAGTTAGAGCTGCTCTTTTTGATGAGTATGGGGTTTTGCAGTTCAAGCACTATCAATTTAATGAGCCAATTGCAAATAAGATCTCAGGAATTCTGAGAGCAAGATGAGTGAGTACATCAAAATAAAGAATCAGAGAAGATTTAATGCAGGATTCGCTCTCCTTTGTGGTCTCCAGCATTTAGTACTAACCAGATGAAAGCTGATACCTTTTGGCCAAGACAGGGGCAAGCTGGTTAATCCCATCCTCCAAAGTCACCTTGCTGAGGAGAATGAGCATGGTAATAGAGTTGATTTTAGAACTGTGACTTGAGACCAAATGATTACTGCACATTACTGTATCTTTGCTTAGTTTATCTTAATCCCCAAAGGAGTAACAGAGTGTAACTTCTCTGTGCTGTGTGGTACAGGTTTTAAAACCCTGTGTGCTAATCTTGAAATATGGATTCAAGTTCAAGCTGCATTTGTGAGAACCCACAAATTTACCAGGATATAAATACATCTGTTTTGGAAGTATCTGCAACTGTTCTTACAACTTCCAAGGAATTCAAGTCCAAGGCATGATCTTAGTGTAGCTCCTGCTTAAAAGCAAGCAGGAAAAAATAGTTAGAGCATTTAAGAGTAGTAGTAGGACTGGAAAGCTTCACTGCAGGAGGAAATTGAAAGCTAATGATTGCCCTGTGAGGGGAAATTTTTATGAAATTCAGCTTTTAAGAGTTAAGGAGTTCAGAAATCAACATTAGGAGCTAGAGTCTCCCAAGAACCACTCTCAAAACCCCAGCCTTCCTCTTGTCCTATTATTGGCATAAAAGTATTGAAGCATAGCTGCTTTTTCTGTATGTTAAAAATTTCATTGTAGAATTGATGCTGTAAACTGGAGTTGCATGTAATAGAAACAGTGACATAAAAGATGTTGTCAAGAAAAGTAAGCTTTTGTTTTTAACAATTTCTGACATCCCTCTGGAGTTGGTTCTCTTGTGTATTTACTGCTTAATTAGCCCAATTGCTATATTAGTTAGATTTCACATTGGTCAAGTGACATATCAATAGATTCTGTAATACTGTTTTGAAGTTAATTACAAATCAAGAACCATCTTTATAAAGACTTCCAGTTTCAGCTTGCTAACCTTGTAACTTAGTACGCTGGTCAGAAGGAAGGGCCTTGTCTAGCCCAAATCTGTCAAAAAGCTTCAGGCTACTAAACTGATTTCCTTCTTTACTTTGATTATTCTTCTCATGGCCACATTTCTGTGCCTGAAGTGTTGCAGAGAAAGCCACGAAGGTGTTGGTCTTTTCTCTGGTGTCTCTGTTGCCTGCTGCCCAAATAAAGCAGAAGCCGTGTGGGGAAAATTGCACTTTTGGAAGAAGATGCTCAGTGGAAGCGCATTAAGATTCTTTTCAGCATGAACTAAGTCTCTGAGACTTAATTTTATGTGGCTGCTTCCTGATCTTAAAACCTTTTGCAAAATGTCAAATGCTATAACAGTTGCCTCTCTAAGTTCCTGGTTGTCTGATATTACTCTCTTATTTTCTTTGTCTCTACCGAAGTGTCTCTTTAACATTTCAAAAAGACTAGCAGAGTGTTAAATGGCTTTCCTACAGATCTGTACAGAAAGTTCATAATGGCACATATGATCTGAACTGCATCTCTGTTGCAAGGGCCAGTGGCCTCAAGGCACTTCTTGCCTATGTGTCTGGAAGTATTTCCTCCTAGTTTATCCTGTTGCTGTCTGGAATAGGCCTTTTGGAAAAACACTGAAAGTTTCCTTCAGCTCTGAAAGCTTGGACATATTACAAATATAGCCAGACGATTTGTCATCTTCTGAAAATACTTCAAGACCTTGAAAAGATCTTCAGCCAACTCCTTTCCTAAACCTACCTATCCCTTGGAGACTTGTAATACAATTTGTGTCACATGTCCAGGGGGTCCAGGAATTTCACCCTTACATTTGTTTCTGAACTTAAATGTATGAACAAACTTGTGCGAAATCTAAGTTAAACAGGCAATTTTGCAAATAAAGTGCTTTGACCAGGAGGCAACAAAGTTAATTTATTTTGATATTTTTGTAAGAGAAAAAGAAGTGCTAGCATCAGTAAGATAAGTATTTTCTATTAATGCATCTGATATTCTTTACAGGATGATAATATTCAGGAAAAATGCAGTCTTTTAAGACTCCATAGATCTCCATAGGTTTTTGGGAATCTTTTCTATTCAGGTGCAGTTACGAAGAGAACTGGATACAAACTACTTCTGGAGCTGTAAAATTGCATTTGACTTGTGTCTTAATTTTTACGCTTTGTCTTTGTAGGGTTCTCCAGCCTATTGCATCAAAGGAAACATGATGCAAAATATTATTTAGTTGCTGTATGTCCTGTCCAGAATGTCCTTTGCTCTGTAATGTTGTCCTGTATTCTTGTGTATTTAACAAGAATTTAAACATTTTATTCGAAAGAAAAATGATATGTTGTGGTTAGCTCAATGAAAAAGCTTGGGAAGCTTTTTCCATCACTTTTCACTTGAGAGATTACTAGCTGTAGTAGTATCAAGTTCTGGTTCATACTCCTTAGAAGTAACTGCCAGTAGCAGAATGGATTATGCTACCTGTTTCATGTTGTGTTGAGGCAAAATGAACACATAGAAACTCAGTCCTAGTTTTATACGCTGCCTTCTTGATTCTTGTCACCTAATTAGTTTTTCTTGGGACTTCTGGAAACAGAATTAGTGACTCTCCTCACAGTTCATGACTGGATGACCTGCCTAAGTGTTTAAGCTCTTATTGGGTATCTTGGTCTTATAATGTGTCCTTAGAATGTTTTGTGTAGGCACAGTAAAGCTGCAAACACATAACTTAGCACTCGGTTGTAAGTTTATTTGACAGATTGCCACATTCATGCTTTTGTGTCATCGCAAAGAAGAGATGACTATAAGTGGGTACTCTGTATTGAAGGTTCAGATCTGTACAGTGTTTAGCAAATTTAGAGCCAAAGCTGCCCTGCCATGTTTTTAATTTTTTATATATATATAAATATATATATATAAATGTTGTAAATTACTATTTTCTTAAGTGAAATTACTTTGTGCTTGATTTCTAATGTCTGAGCCCTTCATGGTAGCAGGAAGAAACAACCCACCTTTGTTTTTCAAAGCCCTTCAAATAACATGTACAATTGAATGTACTTCCTTTTTTTATGCATGCCAGTTTTTAACAAAACAAAAAATCTTTTAAGTCCTAAGATATCTGAGAGGAGAAAAATAAGAAAAAGTGATATGAACAATGTGAAAGTATGTGAGATCTAATTTCCTTCATTATTCTGTTTCCTTTAGGCATTCTGATAACAACCATTGCCTCAAAAGGGGAATTACAGAATTGGCCAGAACTCTTGCCAAAGCTTTGCAGCCTGTTGGATTCTGAAGATTACAATACCTGTGAGGTAAGGAGATTTACAAAAAATGAAAGAGTATCATCTGAATTTGATTATTTTTCTCTCTCTTCACAGAGACTTTGTATATGTATAGTATTTTGTGCATGTCTATGTGTCTTATACATGTCCATGTGTTCTCCTTGGAGAACAGTGGCTCTGTTTGATATTTTTTTTTCTACCTGCAGTCCATGTTCTTACTGTTCGTTCAAGTGAATTTGTTTTCTTTGCGTAAAAGCAGAATAAGATTGCAGAGGGATAGTTGTCATATCTCAGCTGAGAATTGTCCTGAAGTTACTACTCCATGATACCTAATCTTTTAGGCATCATTGGTGTCATTAAGTTGACCCTGAATTTTCTCTCACATAAATGTAGTGTTCATTCTTATTGTAACTTAATCTGGAGAAGTGATCTGTGATTGCTTGGTCACCCCATTTGAATTACTTGATACTGTCTCCATGAAAGTGTATGAAACATTTTGTAAAAAGTGATCCTCAGCGATGACTGATGGTCCGAGATGCCATGCTGTCATGTAGTGTTTTAGTGCTGCTTTCTCTCAGAAAAAGAAAAAACCACTTGAAAATGGAACTCAAATTGAGTGTCATCTCTGTTTTGCCCCATAACAAATCATGAAAGGAAGTACATTTATATATGTAATTAAATTGGATACTCCTACCCCATTCTATTTATTTATCAAATAAGAGCTACCTTTTAAACATTTTTAAAAATATGATTGAATAGATGAGCACTGAATAAACTGAATAAAACTAAAATTATCACTTACCCATTACTGACTCACACAGCTTGTGAGCTGGCAGATGTTGGTTTAAATAAAATGGCTTTAAGGATATTTCAATTTAATCCATATTTAGTTAGCTGCATTTACAGTGTTAACTAACTACATGTACTGTGTTGTGCTGAAATTACCTATTGTATACAAAGTCTGAAATTTGGCGTTCTTCAGAATGTGAAAGAATTTATTTATTTGTTTGTTTATTTATTTATTTATTTACTTACTTATTTTTAAACAGGGTGCTTTTGGCGCTCTTCAGAAAATATGTGAAGATTCTGCTGAAATTTTAGATAGTGATGTGTTGGACCGGCCACTCAATATCATGATACCTAAGTTCTTGCAGTTCTTCAAGCACAGCAGTCCAAAAATACGGTAGGTTTATGTATTGTACTTACAGTTACCTGTAGACTTTATGTTTAAATTTTATTTATATGAGCAGCAAGGGTGCTATTTTTTAGATTTTTTGGAAACTACTTAATTTTTTTAAATAATTCTGCAGAGATGATAAAGATTCCATGCATCAGTAATTTCCATGTTTGTCTGCTTAGTTAGTGCAACAATCTCACCTCTCAGTGATTTTGAAAATCAAATTGTTTAAGTTTTTGCATATTATTATGAAAAATTCAGTGCTGAGGTTTGTACTTAATATTCTGATTAGAAATAATAATTTTGCATTCCTTTTGTAATGGCTTTAGCAATAGGAGAGTAAAAATTCTTTTGGTGACAAAAGTTTCTGAGTTTTGGTGAAAAAAGTTCTGGTTTTAACTGAACTTTCACCTGAATTAAATTGAATGGGCTCATCATCTTTTCGCTGTAAATCTTTCCAAAATAAAAACATAGAAGAAAAAGTCCAGAATTAAATTGTTATTTCTAATATTTGTTATGAAGAACAGTAGCCAGAGTACCCCTGCAGAAAAACCTAACGGGCATCCTGGGCTCGAGTATTGCCATCTGGTTAAGGGAGGTGATCCCTCCCTTCATCTTCCAGATCAGGCCACACCTGAAATACTGTGTCCAGTTCTGGACAGTTCAGTGCAAAAGAGACATGGATATACTGGAAAGAGTCCAGCAGAGGTCTGAGAAAAGGCTGAAAGAGCTGAGACTCATCAATGTGTGTAAATACCTGAAGAGACGGAGGAAGAAAAGACACGTCCAGGCTCTTTCCAGTGGTGCCCAGTGACAGAACCAGAGACAGTGGCCACAGACAGAAACTCAGAAGGTTCCCTCTGAACATAAAAACTGTGAGAGTGACCAAACCCTGGCAGGTTGCCCAGAGAAGTGATAGAGTCTCTAGCCTTGGAGATATTCAACAGCCAGCTGAACATGGTCCTGGGCAACTGGCTGTAGGTAGCGCTGCTTCAGCAGGGGGATGGGACCACATGACTTCCAGGGATGCATTCCAACCTTAACCATTCTGTGATTCTTAGAGATGCTAGTGAAATGTGTTTTTAACTCCAGTTTGAAAATTATATTGAAAGATTTGATAACTTGGAGGTGGCAATTCTTTACTGCCAAGAGCAGTAGATAGTGAAGACTGACAGGAAGATTATAACTTAGAATATATCATGCTAGGATTCTGATATGGTTTAGAAATTTACCTATAAAAGATGCACACTAAGAATAATATGTAACAAAACGTGAACTTGTTTCTGTGGAAAGATAAAACTTAGTAAGTTTCACAGAATATTCTGAGTTGTGAGGGGCTCACAAGAATCATCAAGTCCAGGTCTTAAATGATTGGCCCGTACAAGGATCAAACCCATGACCTTGGTTGTCTTAACATCATGGTCTAACCAACTGAGCTAATCTCATACCTCTCTGGAGCTGCGAGAGATGGAGAAAACATGCTTCTTTCCTTACTGCATTATACAGTCTCTCACTTATTTCTAATGCTGCAAGGTTCTTGGCTTTGAGACTGTTAAACTAGTTTCAAATTTAAAGCACGCTACCTGCTGACCCATAGCCTAGTTTGAGTACATAGTGCTGAGATATGAAAAGGACTAATACTGTCAGTACAATAATACTTTATATTGAAATCTATTGAAAGACAATTTTTGAACAATGTTTTATGAGACAGTCTTCCAAGAAATGTCTGAACAGAATAGAAGTTTAGAGTTACACTAGTAAAAATACTGTAATGAATCTTCAAAGGGTGTTAGAGATAGTTTTGCCCTGTGCCTCTACTTTGAGAATTTGACTTTTATGTCTTAGAATGAAAAAGACCTGCAAGTAATGGATTTACATGAAATGAAATAGAATAACAGTGCTTTGTTTTTTACAATGTTTCTACCGTGAGTATGTATCCTACTACAAGTGTGCATTTGTTCTAAGCTATAGCTGTATTGTTAACACATATTGGTCTCACTGAATTGTAAAAATATTGCAAAGGAAGTTGCATACTTAACAGTGAAGAAGGTCATGTTAAAATTTCACCATGTTGACTTGTATGGAATTATTAATATCTGAGAAGATCACAGATATACCCAAAAAGAATATCCTTACATACTGTTCAGAACAAATGTGCCAGCCATAGTCATCCTGCCCTGTTTTCTTTTTACTGGATACTTGATTTTAAAATAAGTATATCAGAGTATAAGACAGTATTTAAAATGTGGTTTAGTAATTTTGCTTGAGTAGATTACAGATGTGTAGATTTATTTTCTCTTGCCCTTAGAAGGTATTTGTTTAATGTTTTTGATGCCTATGTACAGTTTAAAAATGTTTTTAATTCATAAAAGCATATATTTTAACTGTTTCATTTGTAGGTCTCATGCTGTGGCATGCGTCAATCAATTTATCATCAGCAGAACTCAAGCTCTTATGTTGCACATAGATTCTTTTATTGAGGTGGGTGCGTATTCTTGGTTGGAGTTAAGTCAAGTGACATGTCTGATTTATCAAGAGTTTTGAACTATGTTTAACAACCACATTTACCCCTAAACTCCCAATTTTTGATTGCCCATTCTTAGCTTCAGTCCCCATGGATTGAAGTTCACTCTGTGTGCTTATGCTCAGAGTTAACCACTCAGTAAGCCCCCAAAATAGTTGTATTTTGAAAGATGTTTCATTTTCATAAGAAGGTGTAAAAGTAATTACAGCAGTTTCTCTTACCTGTCCTGGAAGGTGCATGTCACTGGGCCTGTTTGTCTGTCTGAACACTGCTACTAAACATAGATGAGAAGAATTCTGAGTTATCTAGAGTATTTGATTTGCTACTCTCATGTACTGACACAGTTCTCTGTTTACTGATGGAATTTACATTTAGGAGGAAAAAAAAAATCCAGGAAGTACTGTGCCAGTGTTAATACTACACAGTGTCATGGTTATGTGTAAAATATGTTGGGAGTGTGAAGAGTTAATTTGCTAAACCATACATCTTCAAGAAATAAAATAGTATTCTGATGTCTGGGGTAGGCGAGTACAGAAGTACATATTTACGTACTGTACTTTGCTAGCAGCGTCAATTTTAATACAAGTTGAACTAGATGAAAAGAGGCTTTTCAACTGTTACTGTTTCCTAACAGAATCTTTTTGCACTGGCTGGTGATGAGGAGCCTGAAGTACGCAAAAATGTTTGCCGTGCTCTGGTAATGTTGCTGGAAGTTCGGATGGATCGCCTTCTTCCTCATATGATTAGTATAGTTGAGGTGAGTCACATTTTTTAGATTGCCTGCAGATTCCACTGTTTGGCATTGCAGAAGTATTAACAAATAAAACCCCTTTATCAGAATAGCTATGTTACTCTTCCACTTGCCTACTCTTCCTTTCCCTTCAAGACTGAGATTGCAAAAAATTTTTTTTATCTAATTGCCAACTTGAGACTGTGCTTGACAGGCAGTGTATATGGCAGTTCTTTATTTTTCATTAAAAGAATCATCCCGGAATGACTGGGATCAAAGTCAAGGCATTGCTTGACCCTAAATGAGAAGACTGTGTTAAAAATGTAGCACTGGTGCTAGTACTGCCCCAGTTTATGCATTGAAGGTGTCACTTCTTTGGACGTATTGACCATAACAAGGATAAGCCATGTTATTTTATATAGCTGAGGTGCTCTTTGAGCTACTAATGAAAGAGTTCTAAATTAAGTATTTATTTTTATGTTGTGTAGTACATGCTTCAAAGGACCCAGGACCAAGATGAAAATGTGGCTTTGGAGGCCTGTGAGTTTTGGCTGACTTTGGCCGAACAGCCGATTTGTAAAGATGTATTATGTCGGCATCTTACTAAGTAAGTATTAAGAACTACAACTCATTAAACTTAAAACTTCAGTTGACTTGTTCCTGGGTACTCCGTTATAGAGACTGGATCTACTTTGCAGTATCTTTAGACGAACTTTCCTCGTTCTTGTGCACAGTATAATTCAAAAGACTTCTGAGGATTTCCGACCCAGTGAACTCCAGAAACAGCTTAACTGTGTCACTGTAGTGCTTTACCTCAAGTTTAACAAGCTGTTAAGCTTCCCATGGATGCAAACATGCACTTACGCTCAAATAAACATCTGCACATGATGTTCATTACCTGTAATACCTGGGGTACCATGAACATGTTGTCTTGACTACTGCTGATGTGCAATGCTTCTTGCACATCTCTGTGCAATGCTTCTATGTGCATAGCTGTGCAAAAAGTTCCTCATTTTAAAAAGAGCATAAGACAGCATGACATGGCCTGAATTTAGAAATCAATTTTATATCAATTACTATTGCAATTTAAACTTGGAGAAAGCATGTAGAATTTGTTCCTTCATACTTCTGCAGTCTGACAGTATTTTAAGTTTCAAAAACTAGTTTTTCTAACTAGTTATCCTATGCCTTAAAATATAGAACTTTGATTGAATTGGTGTGAATATTCATGTGCGAAGCGCAAACATCTGCATGTGTGCAAGGTGCTTGTAACTTTCTCCAGACTAATCTGAAGTCTTTTACAACAGGAAATTAATTCTTCAGTGTTGCCAGCAAATGATTATTCTTTCTTCTCATATATGCACAGAAGATTTTTGAAATCAGTAAAAACTCTCACGATTTTGAATGGAAGAACAGAATGACAGACTGAAGGGACACATTCTTTTCAGCAAAAATAAGCATTGTAGCTGTGAAATAAAAAATAAAAAAAGAAAAAAAAAAAAAGAAAAGGAAAATTCCAGTTTCCATAAGCAATTTAGAAAGTAGAAAACTGAGATTAGAACACAGCACTATAGCAGAGAAGGAATAGAATTAAGAACGAGGGAACCGATGTTATGAGAAATGATTTTTAAATGGTCATACTTAATTTCTACTTTTGTAGTTCAAAAAGTAAAAGAATGATAGCACCGTTCTTGAGTCCACCTATTCCCTTCCCAACACACATTATGTAGTTAATAACTACAGTATGTAACTGTATAATATATACTGTATATAGTATATATAACACTAATAGTTAATAACTATTAGTGTTAAACCTCTTTTGGCTACATGAACTTTGGCACTGCAACACCATCATACTCATTTAAAAAAAAAAAAACTTTTTAAAAAAAGCTTTAGAAGCTTCTTCTAGAAAAACAAGTTAATATTACATTTTTTCCCATGATCTTTCAGTGCCATGTGTGTTGAAGGCAGCTTTTTTTGGTGAGTTCTCTTTGAGTAGGGAGCTATATAAGTTTGTCAATACTTGATGATAATCTTAAGATTTTGTATACTAAATTAAAAGTGGGACAATATTTTCTTAAAACATGTTCATGTGGTATCTAACATCTTGTTCCATTTTGTGTCTGTAGCCTTTCTTATAAAATGCATACTTCTCAAAGTATGCTGCAGAAAAGCTAATGAATTAGTGACAATGTCTATACCTGCTGTTCTTTCATTCAAAGTTTAGAAGGTAATGTGCCAGTGCAATGTGTGAATATTAGTGCAAGCCTTGCACCTTCAGAAACAATTGTCCTAAGCTGCAGAATATAGCAAGATTGAGTGTCATCCCCTGGGTCATCCCCTGTCATTAGCTTCTTTTGACTTGGAACACATATTGTGGATTTTTTTGTTGTGATGAACGTGTTTCTCTGTGAAATATTTTGCTTTTTCGCCTTACTACTTTTTAGCTATACATCTGTAGAGTTGGAGTCCCATAACCATAACCAGTTTAATAATGAAGTAACACATACAGATTAGTCAAGATTTCTGCAGTGTTGGGGTCTTGTTTTACGAAATAGTCACAAAGTGATAGGAGAGATTAATGTAGTTAGGCCTCCATCTTTAACAGTAATGAGGTAGAGTCTTCATCCACAAGTAAATAACGTGACAAGTACTATTGGGATGAGATAAGGTGAGAATCAGTTTATCATGTATATTATAGGAGTTGGAGTTCTTACTGAAAACCTATGGATGTAATTTCTGAAAGATGCTTCAGAACAAATTCATCAGTTGTGCCACCTGGCTACTTCTGTTTAAAAGTTTGTAATTTGAAATTAACACTTTTTCTCATTATAAAGTATTGATGAATCTTATGATATGGAGCTTGATTTAGGTACTAGCTTTTGTTACAAGGCTAAGGTTTTTCTTTTGGGTTGGGAGGTGAGGGTTACAACCAAGATTTATGGCCTGTATAACTGAAAGCTGGCTTGCCTTTTTATGTGTTATTTTAACATGCATAAATATTTCTTTGTAGGCTGATACCTGTGCTGGTAAACGGTATGAAATATTCAGAGATTGATATTATTCTGTTGAAGGTGAGTATCAGTTTCATTTACTGTGGAGGAATAGCTGGTTAGCTTCTGACCTATAAAGCAGAATGATTCAGATCAGAATGGGTAGATCTGGTCTGCCATATGTTCAATGGAGAATTAGCTTTCTGGGGCAAGGTATGCTGTTCCAAATACTAAATGCAACTGCTGCTGTGTTTGTTGGAAAATAATCTGTGGCTCTCCTGCTTTGCCCCAGTGCTCTCCCACCCAATTTAGGCAGAGCTGGGATATTATTACCATGAACTGCTTCAAGAATGCAGCCTAAAAAAATGTTGAGAATTAATGCTAATGCCTTCCAGATTGAATACATGGCTTTTTCAATGACTATGTTTCAGAATATGTCTGTGTACCAGAATTTCTCTATTATTTCTTTCTATTTCATTCCCACTGAGTAATTTTGTAACAAGAAGGATACACTGTGGGTGAGCGTGGGTAAGCGTGTGGTTTCTGTCATCTTTCAGGTAAATGCGGCAGGAAAACACAGGAGCATTGGCATTTTGTTAGTTGGGTAGCTCGAGTGGGATGTGAATCTATGCAGAGTCTTGGACTAAAACTACATTGTTAACTTCCTTGATCAATATAGTTGGACTAGTTTATCTGATAGAGCAATTTGATGACAGGGGGATGTTGAAGAAGATGAAGCTATTCCAGACAGTGAGCAGGACATAAGGCCTCGTTTTCATCGTTCAAAGACGGTGGCTCAGCAACATGAAGAAGATGGTATTGAAGATGATGACGATGATGATGATGAACTTGATGATGATGATACTATTTCTGACTGGAATCTAAGTATGTCAAAGTAATGTGTAAAATGTGTTAAAATAGATCAACTTGCATACTACAGAAACCACAGTAAGAAGAGGAGTGTGTATAGGAATACTGAGTCTTTGTTTTTGAATACGGAGTCTTTCAAATGACATTTTGACTTTGTAACTGCATTGGCAAAAGCTATCCATCTGTAAGATTATTTTTTAATTTCAGTATGGCAGATTGAGATAAAAATATTTAGTTGATGCAATTCAATGGAGCCTTTGGATTTAGAATTTTAGTTCTATGAGATAACAAAAATCATGCATCACCTGTTTAACTTCAGTTTAAAAAGAGGAAAAAAAATTTTTGCACATTGATAAGTGGAGCAAGGTTAATAATGCTTTCTTTAATTTCAGTCTTCTCTCTGAAATTGGTTTGTGTTTTGTTTTGCGTTTGTTTTTCTTCCCCATGTGAACATGCTACTACCTATGGCCATTACTAGTAGTTCTTTTCCATGTGATGAATTTTCTTCTGACCAGAATACAGTACCTTAGTTATGAAGAGAGGAGATAGCTGTGAGGAAACCAGAATTCTGGTGACCTCTGTGTGTGTCATAGGACCTTTCAGCTAAGAGGCCATGTTGTAAGGAAAAAAAATGCTACAAACTGGTTTTTAAGTTCAGTGATAAAAAAGAGCTAGTGAAATCCTGACAAATCTGATTTTTGAATATGTTTTGCGAACAACCTCATTGTGGATTAATGTTTTGAGATTTGGACATGGCCACATTTTTCTTTTTCCAAGGCCACAAGTTTTCACAGCAGGTGAATGTACCTTCAGATCTATGGTTAAACAATTTAGAACTGTATCTGGAGAATTGTTATTGTTGAAAATGTGAGTGCAAATATGCTTGTTTCTGTAAAGCTGCTTTTTGGGGGAAAAAAATAGAGTTTTAGATTCCTAGTGCAGTTCTTGTCAGTGCTATATATAGAGATTGCAGAACTAAGTAAATATTTTCTGAAGAAGATAGCTCAAATAAATAAAGTGCCCTGTGATGCACAGTTTTGATTAAGATGATGAGAAAACTGAAGTTGTTCAGAAATAGTGGCCTGGAAGAGAAATAGCAGAGCAGTTTGGAAATCTGTAATGACATATGTTATCTGGATTTCAGAAAATTTTCGTTATCTAAAAATCAGAATTTTGTGCCGTATTTCTTATCCAGTGTTCCATATTTGACTTCCAGTTTGAACAGAGAGGAAGTATCAGCACAGCTTGACAATAAGAAGCATTGCTTATTGATGAGACCAGTGTCATCCAGCGTTAGAGATTAAGAAGGAACTGATAATAATAGTGATTTTCTGTGGCTTTGCATCAGAGCACAGTGGATCACTGTGTATTGTAATAAAATGGAAGTATCTTTCCTCTTAATGCACTGAGAATCCACTGGCAGCTCAAAATAAGGATTGTATTGCCCAACTACAACTATTTGTATAATAAGCAGAGATTAACACTGTTAATTCCATTCAGGGAAATGTTCTGCTGCTGCTTTAGATGTCCTAGCCAATGTATTTCGTGATGAACTTCTGCCACACATCTTGCCCCTGTTGAAGGAATTGCTCTTCCACCCTGAGTGGGTAGTTAAAGAATCTGGTATCCTCGTTCTTGGTGCAATTGCTGAAGGTAAGGCAACAGTGCATATCAGGTTGCTGATTTTTTAATTGGTTCTAAAGCAGCTCAGGTGAATTTACTTATGCAAACAAGTGTATGTTCTTAGCTGGTTTAGTTTCAGTGATTAATCTCTACATCTACTAGTAGGTGACTGCAGTTATTTTATTGTTAATTTTCAAATTTATGCATGTTTGGGAGGCTAAATTGATTACATAATTTCTTTTATTTCTCCCTGTCTTAACCCTGCAGCATACAGTTGTTGATCTCTCACTAAATACTACCTTGATTTTGTAGAAGATATTTTTTTAGAAATGTTTTTCAGAAATGGAGAAAACTACTCCAGTGACTTCAGTACCCTAAGCTGCCTTTTGTGGATGGTTCCCCAATTAAAATAGAATAACTTCCATTCCTTTTTGCTTACTTACAGTCTTGTTTGGCATTTTGCCTGAAGTTTCAGCATCTCTATCAGCATCTTTCACAGGCTGAAAAGTACATTTGGGTCCATGCCTGGATTATCTTTCTTTTCCCACACAGTCTAGTGGACCTACTTTTTTTGTTGTTACTAGAAAAATTTTTACTTGGTTTTGATTTTAAGTCAAGTATGGTGAAAGTTAGTATTTCTAGCAAATCTCAGTGTATTCTGCCCTTGCTTACTTGAATGGTGTAGCTTTTATTGGTGGACAGTATTTGTGTGATATTAGGAAAAAACAAGAAGAAATTTGAGTTTCTTAAGGAATCCTTTTTAATGTGATGATTTGTTGTCAAGCCAGAGTCTCTCTACTTGTTTTTTTACTCTGAGTAGGCTGATATAGGACCTTCAAGCTTTATAAACTCATTGTATTTGAATATACTTGCTATACTACATTTAATAATACTGTAGACCGAGTAGAATTGTAATAGAAAGCACTGAAGAAGAATTGTAATAGAAATGAATGTAAGTTTAATTGGACATTGTAATTATTGTTTATGTAAAGTTTCTTTTTAGGACTATAGAAAATGGGTAGACTTGCTTTGTATATTGTGAAAACAACTGTTAACTTTGCGTATTGTGCATAGAGTGAAAGCATGTCTCTTAAAGGAAACAGAAAACAATAGTACTTTTCATTAATTCTGGTACTGCAACAGCTGTATTTTTCCTTCTAGGCTGCATGCAGGGTATGATTCCATATCTTCCAGAGCTAATCCCTCACCTTATTCAGTGCCTCTCTGACAAAAAGGCTCTTGTGCGCTCCATTACATGCTGGACTCTTAGTCGCTATGCACACTGGGTAGTTAGTCAACCCCCAGACACATACTTGAAGCCATTAATGACTGAGTTGCTAAAGCGTATCTTGGATAGCAACAAGAGAGTACAAGAAGCTGCCTGCAGGTAAGCCAAAGTTTGAGCAAAAATCCATGACACTGCTTTTTTTTCCATTGGAAGCTATTTTTCATGCCCTTATCAATGAGTGCATGACTCCACTTCTAGCTCCTCGTAAAATGAAGTAGAAGCAACTTCTTCTGGAGTAGTCACAACTTCCTCCCAAGTTGTAATGACATGAAAAAAGTTAACTTATATTTCTCTTATCTGCTTTGTTTTCAGAGTATATGAAACACCAAGCTAAATAATTTATTGTAGTAAATTTGCTGTTTGTGATGCTTCTTTATTTTCAATATATGATGTTTCATTAATGAGAGATTTGGCTTTTTTTAATATGCCTATGAACAGATTTCAGTGGAAAGGTATCCTATGGTTGCTTGTACTTAGCTCAGCATTATGGAAACATTTGAGTTATGATTATTTCAAGGGTTACTAACTTTCTCTCAGAGATCATGGGAGATAAGATTGCATTCTTTCCCTTGTCTACTTATATTTAAAAAAAAAAAAATTAAAAAAGAAGAATTAATGGCTTAATTAGTGCACATAACATTAATGAAATGGGAATGGGTGCATCCCTTGTGCAGGTAGCTCATTAAATAAAATTTGTACATGTCAGTTTTTTTGGGACCAGAGTGTACACAGCAAACCTTTCAGAAGGTTTCTTCATAAAGCAGAGTTAGATCTGCATCTGAACAGATTCTTAATACTTGAAACATGTAATAATGATAATAATGCTAAAAATTATGTTGCTGATGATGATAGCATCAACCCCCAAATATCAGTAGTGCATAAGGACAGTGCTGAGTTCAGAGTTCTTGTGCTAAGCTTTGCACAGAAGGAGTGAATGTATCTTTGCCTGAGAACAGATACATTGAATTTATGAAGTGTACTTAGTAATATTTGAGTATTAAACAGTTTCCTTTTTGTCTCCAAACCTTTTCAAACATTGGGCTAGCAAATTTGTGGAGCTTTAGTGTCTGTTCTATTAGTTCTATTCAACTACAAAAGCCAAAACAACCCCCCCAAAACAAAAACAAACAAGCAAAACAGCAAAACAAAGACAAAGCAACAAAAAAACAACCAACCAACAAAACAAAAATCCCCAAGGAAAAGCACCCTCCTTCTGTTCAAACTTGTCTAAAACACAGTTGAAAATCGGCATTTAGTTAAACACAGCTGTGTTGTAGTTGTTAAATAACCTCATGTCATGCTTATGAAGGACTTACAATGGGCCATGGAAACAAAGTAATAAGAAGTATAGGATGGAAATATTAAAAATAGTACACGTGACTTCTTTTTTTAATTAGAAGTTTGATATCAGACTCAGAGCATGTTTTGAGATACTTTCTTTAGAGCAGAAATTCATTAAAATTACCATTTTAGCTAAAAATAAACTGCATGAGAAACTTTACTGTAAGGAAAATGTAGAGCCATTGCAAGTCAAAACATATTTACTAGCTTTCTAAATTGAGAGGAAATAAATTGAATATTCTTGGACAGCAACAAAAAGCTGCATCCCAACAGTGACTAGTTGCACAGATTGTTAATGTCTACCAAACTGAAGATTGGTCGTAAGACAATGTATGTTTTTGTCACTAGCTTTGCATGGTCGCAGATGTCTAATGTTCATTTCTGTACTGTGGAGAAACTACTTCTTTTGTTGATGACTCCCAAAATGATATTCACTGAAAAATGTTTTCCTGCCCATGCTGTATGCCTTTCTGAAAGAATACACTTCATAATAATATAATAAAGTAATAAATAAAGAAAAAATACTAGCCACTTAGTATTGGCAGTTCGATTGTGTTAAGAAAAAGGCATTTCTGTATTTGGCAGCATGTAAGTAGGGAAGTGTTCACCTCATGCAGTGATGCATGCATTTTAGTACAGGGACAGGCTAATAATAATCTTGTTGACATGAGCTAGGCCAATAAATCTTCAATAGCTCATTTCTTTTTGTTTGCTTAATGTTTCTCTAGTGTGTGGAGATTTTTTGTTTTGTTTTGGATGTGTTTTCTTAATGCTGCTGTTCAAACACTTGATAGACAAGCTGCAAAGTTTCCATGATGCCATGAAGTGTGCTTTGACAAAGGCTGGCTAAAATGGTTCATCCTCTGTATTTGCTTTTAGTTTCATGTCTTTCTGCGTCTGTTTTTCTACTTAGTAAGTGCTGAGAGTACAGGCTGATGTTTGCATTGTACTGGCATGACAGCACCAGGGCCTCTAGGTTGCAGCTACAGTGTACATAAAGATAGTTTCTGTTTTTAACTTAACAGCTTTTGGTATGGTTCCTTCTACTTAACAGTTAGTATATTGTAACTTGTGTACTAATGCCTTTTTTTTTTGGTGGGGGACTTCCTGTGTATACGTAAAGGATTTTATGGCAGTATTTAGAATTTTATTCATTACAATATAAGAGATAAATCCTTATGGGTTCAGTCAAAAAATATCAAGGTTATTTAAGTACTACATATTTGAAAACATATCTTGGATGAATTTGAAAACTAAATACAGTTTTATGTTTCAACAGAAATAGTTGAAGTAGGGCATTCTGGGGTTGTCTTCTTTCATTTTTTTCAAGATACTAACCAACTTGTTTTATTGTCCCTCAGTGCCTTTGCTACTCTAGAAGAGGAGGCTTGTACAGAGCTTGTTCCTTATCTTGCATATATACTTGACACTTTGGTCTTCGCATTTAGTAAATACCAGCATAAAAACCTGCTCATTCTTTATGATGCCATAGGAACTCTAGCAGATTCTGTAGGACATCATCTAAATAAACCAGTGAGTATATCTTATCTTCTGTAGAAGCAGTCATCATAATTGAAAAACTTGTTCAGTGTTATTTGTAGTGTGTTTTGCATGTTATAAACCAGAAATGCTGATGTTTCTGTGTAGGTTTCAGTAATACTGAATATTTACAAATAAAATACATGGACTGTACATAATTTTCCCACTACACAAATATTTGCCATTCTGAGTAAACAAATGATAGTGTGTGAAATGTGCTTCTCATCATGATTTTCTCCTCATGTTCAGAATTTTTCAGCTCAGAGGAGATTTAAATTACAAAAATTAACTGTACAGTTACAAAAATGTAACTGATTTACATTACAAAAGCTGCTCTGTATATGTCTCTTGACAGTGAATTGGAGTACATCATCACTAGAAATTGCTATACCAGAGTGAGACAGTCATTCATTTTTTATATAAAAACACAGAATTCGTTGGTCAAAGCACAGATAACAGAAAGGCAAATGTAATAGGAATTTTTTTAGTGTACATGTATTGATTTGTAGAAGATGTATACCTGTCACCTGTTTGCATCTTATGATGGTTATTGAAACTTGTTTTATTTCTCTATAGTGCTTCAAATGACATAGACACCCCAGATAAAAACAACTTTAGTTGTTTCTATGGTATTTTACTTCCTGACTGAGAACCCACAACATCAAAGACTGTTTTTTCAGTCTCTCTCTGAGCCTGGCCACCTTGACATTTGACAGTACCAGGAGGAATGGCAGCTCCTGAGGAGGGTGTGACTCCCATTAGTCAGGTCTTTTTGGACCATGATGGACATGTTGGCTCTTCATATGCCTTCTGGGAGTAACAGCACTATAGAGATGCCTTGCTTAATGTCCTTGTGAATATGGCTGTGCAGTAGCAGAGAAGCCACCTTTATGCAGAAGGGGTAAATGCCTCCTTCTGGAGGCACAGGAAATTACTTTTTTCATGGATGGTTAGTTGCTTGGGGAAGAAGTTTCGTAACTTGTGGGAATAGCGTCGTAGCATCAGAGCAATGCAAGATGGTTGAGAAAAGCTGGTGGCAGATGTAGAGCCAGAATGTAAATGTAAAAATGTTTTCTTAGGCTGTGAGGCAGTCACTTAAATTTGTAATAATCCAGGTAGCTGTACTGAATCCAAACCTGGAGGAAGGGATTTACTTTGCAAAGGTACTTACGTGCTTTAGCAAAAAATATCAAGACATAAATTATATAATATAAAAATACTTTTGCGAGTTGCAACAATGATTGAATTACAGTACATAGGGGTTTTTTCCCTCTGAAAAAATAGAATGTATCTCAGTTCTTACCTAACTTGAAATAAAATAGTATACAGTAAAGTATTTTAGGAGCTCATGAATTTTCATCCTAAACAGGAATATATTCAGATGCTAATGCCTCCATTAATCCAGAAGTGGAACATGTTGAAGGATGAAGATAAAGATCTCTTCCCTTTATTAGAGGTAAATGTTAAAATTTATGTATTTTTAGTCAACTTATTTTAGGAATTAGGAAAGAGGTTCATACTAGGAAATATGACTATAAAATCTGACAGTGTTAGCTGTCATAATTTCCCATTATGAATAAAATATACTGACTGTAGTAAGAAAATTTTATGACTGAGAAACTGTCCTTAGGTTTAGCGTAAATATTTTAGATCTGTTTTTGCCATTATGGGGTGTTTTCTTTGATAGGATTCTTTTAGGGAAAAAAATGTTTTATCCTCTGTTTATTCTTGTCTGCTCTCTCCTTGCTCTACCTTCATCCCTCCATTAAAACTATTGTCAGACAAGCTGAAGGTATGAACCAGACCATATTCTCTGTACTTTCTGAGTGTGAAGCAGGAAAACACATCTAGAAAAATTAGCTTTGTAACTCTTAGTTAATTAGGGCTTGTTCATGGTCAAGATATTGCAGCTTAGTGTAAGTGCTGTCTGAAATTACTGTAACTGGTTTTGTATGCATTTTCTTGGCTACCTCTAAGAAGGTGCTGCTGCTGAGAAATTTTCTCAACTGACATATACAGGAGTGAGTAACAACTTGCTGACAGTTGCCTTGCCTCAGCTAACCAGTACTGCCTTTCTAGGTTGTGTTTATTTAATCAGTTATATGTTACTTTATCAGTTATATAAAATCATAATATCTTTTAAGTTACCTTTCCCGAGTAAAAGGCACTTCAGGAATGTAAGGAAAGGTGGTAACTGGTTTTCTTTCCTCCTTTTTTTTATTCCAGTGCCTGTCATCAGTTGCTACTGCCTTGCAATCCGGCTTTCTTCCATACTGTGAACCTGTGTACCAGCGTTGTGTAAATCTGGTGCAGAAGACACTTGCACAAGCCATGGTATTTTACTATGACTATTCCAACATTACTTTGATAAACCAACGTATTAACTGTAAAATTACAGGTTTGCAGGGAGATTGAATATCTAAATGAATGTGCAGTTTGGAAACTTTGTTTTATGCATGCCCCTGAGAAAATGTAATATAATTTGAGAATGTGTATTTATTTGTTGCAGTTGCATAATGCTCAGCCAGACCAATACGAAGCTCCAGATAAAGATTTCATGATTGTGGCTCTTGATTTACTCAGTGGCTTAGCTGAAGGACTCGGGGGCAACATTGAACAGCTAGTGGCTCGCAGCAATATCCTGACACTAATGTACCAATGCATGCAGGTGAGATGAGTCATCTACTTGATCCGAAGATTTTCATTATTCAGAGAACCAGAAACTCTTCTAGAATTGTAATTTTTTTTCTTCCTCTCTTTAGGACAAAATGCCTGAGGTACGGCAGAGTTCTTTTGCATTGTTAGGGGATCTGACAAAGGCCTGTTTTCAGCATGTTAAACCTTGCATCGGTATGTTTCTTTTAATATTAAACAACTTGTCTTACAAATTCCTGAGATGTTAGTTTAGCTGTTGTTAAGCTCTCTCCCTGTTCTGTGGGTTGCCTTTTCGTGGTATTGTACATTGTCATTTTCCTTTATCAGCAATTGTCTGTAGTGTTTTGTCCTTTGAATTGTAAGTTTAGAAGACATGTTTGGTTTTTTCTAGACAGTGCAAAAGTTCTTTTTTGTTCTTTGTTTTTAGAGCTTTTTTTGTTCTACTAGACTCTATTATTAAGGAAAATTATATATAATATATAAATAAAAAAGCTTGGCTAGAGGATAGGTTTTCCTTTGGTTCTTTGCATTGTTTTTCATTTCAGTAGGGAAGTAGCATCAATTATACACTTCCATGATATTTGCTCTATCATCCCACAGATATAGTTAAGATGCACTTGCCAAATGCATGCTTGAATAGGCTTGGAATTTAAAGTTTATCTGGCAGATGTTATAATTACCTTTGTGACTCATTTTTTCTTAAAATTTAATCAAAGCTGTGATTGACTTCTAGTCTTCATTGTTTTATCTAGCATGGCTGAATACACAGCTATCCAGGTGATTTGAGGTTGTTCAACCATATTATAAAACCACAAATACTTGTAGCTGTGGTTTTTTTCTTCTGTTCCCCTCTCTCTCCCCACCTAAGCAAGGAAAGGAGGGAAAGAAGATTTCTAGAGTTACATAAAGATAAAGCCTATTAGAAAGGTTTTAAAAGCATAATTTGAAAATATTTGCATTGAACTGCTTAGATTCTAAATTCCAGGTTAATCTGTTTTACAGCAGAAATATAACTCTTGTTAATTCACAAGTAACACTTTTCAAGCATTTAAATAGGCTTATATTACCTTTTTCTTAACCCCTTTTTTTCCCCCTGTGATCTTACAGTAATGGAACAAGATGGTTGTATTGTGTGATGAGATTTTAAAATGTTGTTCTTTCTAGCTGATTTCATGCCAATTTTGGGAACCAACCTAAACCCTGAATTCATTTCTGTCTGTAACAATGCCACCTGGGCAATTGGAGAAATCTCTATCCAGATGGGTAAGATTTAATTTTTTCTTTAATCTGTGTACATTTAGCATGTGTCTGGGCATTTTGGCTGGGGTTTTTTGTTAGTGATTATTTCATTTTAAAATTTCAATTACATTTGAGATCCTTGTCCTTGTTAGTAAGTTCAGGGTATGCATTCTGTTTAGACTACAGATATTAATGGTTGTTTTCTTCTGAATCTTTGTTGTTGTTTCAGGTATAGAGATGCAGCCTTATATTCCAATGGTGTTGCATCAGCTTGTAGAAATAATTAACAGACCCAACACACCAAAGACGTTGTTAGAGAACACAGGTACCCAAAAAATTAACTGTACATGGTGAAGGAAATTAGAGATTTTTTTTAATAATAAATTTTAAAATTGCTTAGGGGAACCACACCAGAACTGACTTTTTTGCTATGTATTTGGCTTTTAAAAGCAAAAGCAACTCTGTTTTGCAGAAGCTCTTACAAGTCTCAGTCTTGCAGTGTATCATATATCTAGATTCTGAAAGTTATTGCTTTTTCCTTTTATAACTTTTTTATATCTATTTATAATCTGTTTAATTATTCTTCCACTTTTATTTCTGCATTAATTATGACAAATGTATGCAGTAACACTTAAAGACTTATTTCTCACTGATTTTGATATACGCATGTCCTTATGTGTGTACTGTATATATATGTCTAGTGTTGGAAACAAATGCCATTGGCATATATAAAACAAGTAATGAACTCTTTGAATTCACAAAAAATGCAGATAAAATTGTAATATCATACAAAAAATCTAGATCTGTGATGGCAGTTTTACCACAATGTAACTGAAATTATATTATATTCAATTTCTATTTCCTGTTCACTTAATAACAAATTTCTGAAAAGAATTCTAATAATAGCATGCATATTTTATGTTCTGGTCCACAGCTCTGCATTTGAAATTGGGAGCAATCCCCGAGTACCTTACTGAGTTGAAATTTCTGAGGCTTGTTTCTTTTGCATTTATAGAGGGCATGTTCTGGTATGACAAGCACCTTCCATACTCCAGGAAAAAATTATTAATAGTGTGATGGGTTTATGGTTTACTATTTTACTAATTGAGAATTTTATTTTTTCATCTGTTTGAAAACTGTCTTGTAAGAAAATTGCTTTAGTCATAGTTGTTATACCTGACATGATTGAAAATCATGCAAATACAGTGGTGCAGTTCTATTTTTTGAGCAAAGCAAGAGATAATTTAGAGAGAGATTTTTCATTGCATGTTTTTCCTCCAATATTTTCTAAACCTAAAAGCTGCACTTTCTCTGCTCCTCAATCCCCATTTAGTATGGAAGGTGAAATTGAAGGAAAAATTACCAAGTTGTATGGCATATTATAGTTACTACTTTTTGAGAATGTAGTTTTGGAGCAAATACCACTTGTGAAATATACCATGAAATAGTATAACAGTATATGTTTTCCTTACCCCAACCCCTGCCCTGACTTCTTTCCTCTGCACTGATGGATGTGTAATACCTGCAACTGAGAGGCATCCAGTACTTAAATGTTTGCTTCCATCATTGCTAAGAGAATTTTTGGAAGCAGCCAAACACTTAACTTTCCTTTATTTATTTATTTATTTATTTATCTATCTATTTATTTATTTATTTATTTATTATTCTCTTAATAGTTCCTTTAAATGTGGATGGATAACTGCAAATAAATGTTGAGTGTGGTGTACTTATTATACGTTTGTTGTGGGATATTTTACTGTGTGCCACTAATAAGAGCAAGAAAATTACTGGTTTTGCTTTCGCTTGCTATGTAATTAATTATGAAAACAATTATGAGAACACACTTCGACAGAGACTACTATTCCTTGTATAGGCTGTAGCTGTAAGAATTTATGGATAAAACTGTGTTTTCATTTGCAAGTGCACTGCAAGGGCAGTTTTATAAGATAGTAAAAAATTTTAGACACTGCATACAGAAATTAAGTAATATCAGGGCAAACAGTATATTAACAGGGAGCTGCAGCTTTCATGGAATCAATATGCTTCAGACTAGTATATCCTACACCAAACTTTTATTGGAGAAAGCATCATCTGCTTTTTTGCATGTTTCATAAAACTGTTCACAAATGCCTGTTAATTAGAGTGTTGCATAGTATGTCCCTTGAACATAGGTTTCCTTTCTCTGCTTCATAAAAATCTGCTGGATTTTAGTATTATTCATGTATTTTGCTTCCAGTAATCCTGATACATTATTCCCCACCCTCTCCTTTTTCTAAAGATTAATCTTCCGTGAGTTGAGCAAACACCATTAAAACACATTTGCATGACGATATTTTCTTTGGTCTGTCCCTCAGAATAATGAACAAACTCCCTAATCATGTGATGAAGCAATTTTGCTATTCATGTGTCCTTATGCTTTGGTATCAGAACTCAGATTCTTATACATCTCTTAGGAAACCTTTTGTGAACAGAAGAAATACTAGGATTAAAGAATTAATTTTCTGCAGAGAGTTGCTGCAAATTAGCAACAATTTTTAATTAAATTCTGTATAAGATTATGAAGAAGATAAATATTTGGTGCTCTTTGAGAAGTGCTTCATCTATTAAGAATTTTCAGACAGACCACAATATTTTCCATGTAAAGGTATTTATGCATATATTTTTACTGAGAGATGGGATCTATTTGAATTCAAAACCTGGGAAAAAATCAAAAGTTTGGAACACTTTGATACTAAAACTGAACATGGTTAATTTCTTTTTATCAACAATATCCATAATAGTACATTTGAATAAAAACTTTGAAATGTATGGTAGGTAAATTTACTGGAAAAGATTACTCTAAAGAGGGCAGAATGACTGCTTACATCAGAAAGCCTTTGGATTTAAAATTGTGTTTTTGGTGTTCTCTCATTTACTTCTTTAATTTTTCTTTTACCCTGGAGAGTATACCATATATGTTGCTGCCTCTTATTTAGGGGGTGGTAATAAACAGCACTGGTGAAATCTTATGTTTATTATCATACACAGATTCTGTTGGTTTCTGTTTCTGAGTTATTTGTTGTTTTTTCTTTATTTTTTCTCCTCCCCCCTCATTTGCTCATGTCTTGGTTGGCGTTTGGTGGTGTATAACCGTGATTGCGTTACCTTAGCAATAACAATTGGTCGTCTTGGTTACGTTTGTCCTCAAGAGGTGGCCCCCATGCTACAGCAGTTTATAAGACCCTGGTGTGTATTAT
>JAWWES010000094.1:46427252-46437789 GCA_035583135.1 Lophotriccus pileatus
GCTGTAAAGCCACTTCACTGAATCAGAGAATATTCTGAGTTGAAAGGGACACATAAGGATCGCCAAGTCCAACTCTTACTCTGAAAAGGACATCCCCAAGAATCACATCATGTGCCTGAGAGCACTGTTCAAAAGCTTCTTGGACTCTGTCAGGCTTGGTGCTGTGACCACGTCCCCGTGAGCCTGTTCCGATGCCCGACCACCCCCTGAGCGAAGACGCTTCAAACACGAGGGTCTCCTCCGTGCACCGTGGCACTCGGTGCAGCCCTTCCCTAGTGGTCACTCCACCCGCCTGAGGGGTTTTGCCGCAGGTTCCCGACCCCGCCCGCTCCGGCCGCGTCCCTCCCCCCACACCGCCACCCCCGCCCCGCGCTCACGAGATGGCGCCGCGCGCGGCCGGGCCTGCGCAGAAGCGGCGGCGCGGGGCGCAGGCGCGGGGCCGCGGCCGGGCGGGCCGGGAGCGGCGGCGGCGCCGTCACGGGAAGGGCGGAGCGCGGTGGCGGCGCCCGTTTCCTCCGGAGCGTCTCGGTGGCCGCGGCCGGGCTCGCCGGTGTTGCCGGGGCGGCGAAGGAGGAGGGATGGCGTACTTCGTGGAAAACTTCTGGGTAGGTCGGCGCCGCGGGCTGCTTTCGCCGCGCCGCGGCGAAACGGGCAGGGCGCGGCGAGGGGCAGCCGCGGTCCCCGCTGCGGGAGCAGCCTCGGCTCTTACGCCACCCCCGGGACTGGGCCGGGGCCTGGCGGCGAGGGGCTTGTCTCCGGCCCCCCCTGCGCCCGCCGCAGCCGGGCAGGGCCGTGCGGCAGAGGGGGACCTGCTGCCCGCGACAGGGCAAGGGCACCGTCGCCCCTGCCCCGCCGCCGTGCTCGGGCTCCGCTGCGGAGAGGTGGCGGGGTGGCGGGGGGTTGCCGTGGGGTTGGATGGGATTGACGGTCGCCGCGGGGCGCTGAGCCGAGGGATGCGCGGACGCGGCTCTGTGCTGGGGGGTCTGTCCGTGGCGGGCACGGCGGTGCGTGGGTGTGCCCTGCCGTGCCGCCGTCCCTGCTGTGCGGGGGAGCAGCTTCGCGTTTGTGCCGTACCAAGGCAGAGCCAAGGCGCCCCTCGGCGCTCCGCGCTTGTAAACCCCTAAATCGTCTCCTTTGCCCGTGAGGAGCTACAGCCTGAGTACCATCCGTCCAGGGGAAACAACAGGCTTTCCAGTTGGCCCCGGTCACGCGATTTTATAAGTCATCTCTGCGGAGATGTGTGTGATTTTAAGTGGGTAGATATATATGGATGAAAAGTTAAACTATGGGTTTGGATTAGTGTTTAGTTTCTTGTGAAATGCAACTAGTTTTCATTGTGACCGCTGATACTTTGAAACATTAAACTGCGCTGTTTACAAAGTTGCTACTTCTTTAAATGTGTTTGTTTGTTTGTTTGTTTGTTTGTTTTAATGTGCCGATCTACCAACTAATAAGGGAAACATAAAAATTATTATGTGTTGAGACTGAAGTGACAGAAACACATCTTTTACATATTCGCTTTTTCAGTGTAAGCAATAGTTAAAGTTTAGGGAAAACTAATTTCACAATTATAATACACTATTGAATATAGGGCATAGTTCAAGTTCATGTTTTGTTTGCAGCTTTGTATTTAGTTTTGTCTCCTTAAGTTTTGCTCTTAACATACTATTAAAATTTAATGAAACAAGATATTAGGTTTGCTCTGTTGGTACACAGATCTGTTTAATTTGAAGCCTTAGTGTGGGAGATCAGTATGAAACTAATGTGAAACATTTTTATCTTTCCTAAAAATAATATTAAAATTTATATAAAAAGATGTATTTTCATTGGAAAAGTTACTATCTGCACCTAATATCAAAGTAAAATAGGAGGTTTTTTGTTCAGCTTTCACACCTGAAATCAACACTTTTCTATTAAACTGTGTTAAGGGCTATGGTACATTCATTTAACTATTTGTCTGATCAGTTGTATGTTATTATGTTAATTAGTCGGTAATTTTGTTAAATCATTGAAGGCAGTAGGCCATTCCCACTTCCAATTACGTTCTGTTTCCCCGTCTGTGTCTTCACAAATCCTACTGGCAAATATGAGATAGTAGAGATCTACCCAAAATTCCCATTCCCTCTTCCTGCTCTACAAAGTCTCTGCCTTTTAGCTCTGCTAGTAAAACTCCCAGTGTGGGTTATCAGTGAGTGCCAGGAAAAGGGGGATTTCTTCTGTTACTGAACATTTTTCTCCTGCTTCCAAAAATGACACAAGATAGAACAAGAAGTGTGTTCTTCTTGTTTGTACTGCAGTGTCAACAAAGATATCAGACAGGATCTTAACTTGCAAAACTTAACCAAGAAACTTTTGTAATACCTGAGCAGGGTTTTCTGTTGTGTAGAAGTAAAATTAAAAGGAATGGGTAATATTCCTACTTTACTCTTGTGGGTGTCTTTCAAGATTAGCTGTAGTGATGAATTTGTAAAGTCTTAGCATATTGAGTTTCTATATGTCAGCAGGACTAGGCATAAATTAGAGGTTTGTGCATTTTGAATCATAAGGCTTCTCCATTTCTACTAACTTGTCAGAATAGGTTATTGTTCAGTATTGCTACTGCTGTGCTTTGAAAGACTTGGGACACAGTCTATGTAGGCTTTGAATTGTGTTGAGAAAGTTAAGGTGGAAATTAGAATGTTAAAATGCACTGAATGCGTAATGACTAAAAATTCTAGGTAATTAAAATTAAGAGAAATATGTAAGGAGAAAGGAACGTGATAGTGTGTAGAACTTAGGAAGAATTGTCTTCTATTTCTTGCTTTTGCCTTGCCCTTTTAAGTAACACCAAGAAAAATATTTCCATCACCTGGGAAATAGAATAATTAGGCTTTTTAGAATACTGATGTGAAAATGAATCTAAAACATAATTAGTATTTGATGTGCATACTGTCAGCAGTTTGCAGCTGAAATTGTTCACTGGAAATGGAAGTCTGGATCTTGAGCTGTATGGTGCTTTCCCTTGATTTGGTAATTTGCTGTAACTGATAGGAAAAGACATCAGAGACTTGATTGTCTTAACTGATTTCTTCCGAAAAGGAGAGAGACAAATATGTGAATGTATTAATTCCTTACAGACTATTTAAGCTGTTGTCTTGCTGAAAGTACTCGTGTAAACAAAACAAATCTTACCTTCTTTGTTGTAACAGTCTTGAAGCTTATTATGAGGTTTTCCTCTTGCACAGCTTTTAAAAGTGTCTGAATAGTTGCACTTTTTGTTGTTGTTGTTAGAAAAAATTGGAGATTTTATGGGCCTGCCATCTCTTGGCAAGAGGTCTTGTAAGAGGTCCCTGACAGATAAGACTGTTTCAGGATGTCTACTCTGAAGTACAGAGGCCTGTACTGTCACTTGAAAAATTTTACTGTCACTTGAAAAGTGCAGGAGTCTGCTACAGGAGGATGGCACTCTAGAGCAGCAGTTTTCAAAGGCAGGAGGGTATTTTTGGGTATCAAAAGTTATAAATTAGTAGTACAGGCTATAAATGGCTTTGATTCTTATGACTGAGTTTTAGGCATTCAAGTCATGTGGCCAAACATTCCCAACTCCTAATTAGGATGTTGTCATAAAACATTGTGTTCTTGCTGCTATGTATGTGCTGCATCAAAACAATATTGTAATTTTAAGGTAACATTATTATAAGCTGTTTCCGTTAAACGTAGCTGCATTTTATCACCTTGAGGACACTCAGAGCGGTACTGTAGAATGGAAAGTGTTCTTTGTCATTGACTTACTGTTTTATTAACAGAAAATATTGCTTAAGTTTTGACATTGTATTTGAACTGACTGGTGAAGATGATGCTTTTGATATAGTTTAATAGAATTACTATTAACAGGTCAGTGAAATAAGCCCCTTCCAAACCAGTCAGTGTTTGTTTATGAATCGTTTAAAATTAATTTGATAAAACTGTTGGAAGTTTTATGTATAGTTGAAACTGGTTTCTGTTTCATTCTGTGCTTGGTAACTGGAAGTTCTAGGATGTAAAAATGTATGTTCGTATTGGCTTTGATGAATTTATTCTTTTTTTAATTAGTTGTGTTACTTGTAACTTTTGAGAATGGCTGTGCTGAGGATTCGTGTTTTTTAAGGAGCTTTTGTAAAATGTGAGGACTGACAGTATCTGGGTTTAATACTCTTAGCTTTGCAAAGAGATTTGGTCTATTAAGTGTAAAATGTATTTTCCTACAAATTTGTGTGAGTATATGAGTGACACTGAGACTTAGCATGCTGGCATCTGTAGTTCCATTTATATGTTTACACAGCATTACTCTTCTGCTTGACATACAGCTGGATGCTCCGCTTCAGGAGAGCCATTGCACAATATTTGCTTAGTCTCCTCCCTCTGCATGTGTGCATCTAGCATGAGTTGCCATCTTTCCATCTATTTGTTAGAAAATATTTTTAGTTATCTGTACATGGTGGAAAATATCTGTCCTTCCTCGTAAGTGTACAGCTTCTCTGGAGCTAATTTTTTTTTAATATGTTGAAGCTGGAAGAAGGAATTTGAAACTGCCAGGTTGCTTTTGTTTTCAATCTTCTCAAAACTTTCAGAACAAAGAAGATATGTTGTCTCTGTAAGCAGCAGGTGACTGCTTTTTTTCAGTACTCAGGTTTTTTACAGCTTTTTCAGACACAAATTGAAATTTACTGATAGCTAGCTTTCAGAAATGTAACACATATAATATTAAACACAGGAATATTTTCTTCTACACAGGGCCCAATAAATCATTATCTACCTAGAAAGCACGAAACACATGTTACTGATTTGAAACTGCAACAAGGAGTAACAGTCTAATAAAAATGACAACAGTGTTTTTCAGAGTTTAATCTAAAATGAGTTTACATATCCCTGAATTTAGTATCTGATCAGTAATGGGAACTTTAGGATCACCCTCATAGAAACATGCATTTGTACTGGGTAAATAGAAAGTGCTTCAACAGAATATAAGCTTTTTACACTAACAGACATTAATATTGAACAGTTTTCATCCAGAGGAGATAGTGCTTGCACTCAGTTTGGTTAGAAACATAGGAAATAAATGCTACTGCAGATTGCCCAGAAATTTCTGGCTACTTTACTAAATGTAGGTTTTAAATTCAAGATCACTTTTATTGCAACAAACAAACATATTCTTAAAACTTCTAAAGTTATTTCAAGTAGTTCAGTGGAACACAGTTCCTGTAATCTGTTTCCTGTTGTGCACAAGCCATGGAAATGCTGATTTCTGAGTTCATATTTGCTGACAGGGCTACTTTCATTTCCATGAGGAAATCATTGCAACTAACTTTTGATGAAGGGAAATGGAAGGACTGTTTGCCCTTGCTTTCTGTGACTTTAATTTGTTTTGTGTGCAAAGTTGGTCAGTAATACTTGATTGTAGGCTTATTTAAGTGAAGTGTTTACTTGAATTTGAAGTCCTGTTTCCTCCTATGGACTGCTGTCAGGGCACACCTGTGCTGTAGATACAAAAGAGCTTTCTTACAGCAGGATATGATAGGAAACCTCAGTAAGAACATGAGCTTCCGAAGATAGTTTTGTTAGCTCTGAGGATGAAGGAGAAAACTGCTAAAAAACTTCAAAGTAATTAAATGTTGCCTATATGGAGAGGGCACCACTTATTTTGCATTCCCATACACGGTTTTACAGTTGTTTTTTGTTGAGTAATGACAGGATCATCCTCAACAGATGGTGGTTTATCTGCAAAATGACACTCAGAGTGGTCTGTCAAACTGATCTGGAAGTCTCTTACATAGAACCTGCTGTTATACATGACAACGGAGAATCCTCTTTCTTCAATATGCAACTTGTAGAAGAATCGGCATCTGACTTCCCTGTCTATCTGTTATAGCAGTGGATGGTAATTGCTTCTGAAGGGGAGTGGAAGGTTTCACCAGTTCCTTCTACTATGTGCTGCATTAATTTATTTTTAAGTAGGCTGGTACTGGTCTTTTAGTGATCACAGATGTACTGTTGCCACTAGGAAGGAGCAGGTAAAAACACCCAGTGAATAAAAAGTGTCTAGACACATAATCACCATGCACAGAATTCTATGCAGTAGTTGTGGGGAGGGGAAATGTTGAGGAAAAACAACCAAAACACGGTGTTTATGGCCTGTGTGTATGCAAGGTGATACATACTTGGCTTTTGTAAATTGAACAACTTTTCCTCTTAGTCACCACATATACAATGTAAATGTTAAATACAAAATAACTCTAACTGCTGCTCTTCAGAAACATAACTACTGAATGCAGAAGTTGTGGATGGGTTGTGTAGCTTTTCCTAAAGCAGAAAAACTGCTCTCTGCACTGAGATACTGTACTTAATTTGGCTTAGGTACATGTCTCCAAACAGGAGTAAATTGTCATCAGGTTACTCTTCAGAACTATTAATCATATGAAGAGTTTTGAAGTCTAGGTGTTTATGCTTTTAGATAGAGCCTAAAATATTGGTAAGATAGGTTGTGCTTCACATTATATAAGTGAAGCCGTGTCTTTAGCTATGCCAGGCTTAAACCCCATGGACTCTCAAATCTGGGTGCCTGCTTTCAGCTTGTTGTTTTGTTGAAACTTTAACATATTTTGCACGTAGACTTTTAACCTTTGATAATGATTGATAATGTATAAGGGATGTGGCTTCCAGGGGACTTATTATTAAGGATAGTATCTGTTCTTATTCTCTGTCATGGTTTTGTGTGAAGTCAGGAACAAGAGCAGGACTGATTAAAAAAACTAATTGAAGTGGAAAAAATACTTCCTTTGCAGTAACCTTCAGTTACAGTTTGGGAACAAGATGATGATGGCAATTGGTTGTTTTAGTTCATTCCATTCTCTAAAGATTTGCACAGTTACATTTCTGACAGTTTATCAGAAGGGCTGCAGCCACAGACTGGGTCATGGCTATGCTACCCTTTCATGCATTTCTAAAGGGACAGGAAAGTTATGAAGCTCCAGTGTAAAAAAAGGCCCCATTACAAAAAGTTGAGAAGAGACCTGTGTTCAGTGCATTTTGATTGCACTTACAGCCAAGAACATTTCATAAAGGAGAAATTTATTAGTTTTTCTGGAAGAAATGCATAGTAATTACTTGTAAATGGTTATCTCTAAATTTCAGCACAGTAACAACTTTGGAGTTTAATAAGAATTATATTCTGTATTCCAATTGAAAACCTTGGTGAAGTCATAATTATAATGCAGTGGCATTCAAGGTTTTTATTGATTAACTGCAAAAGGTTAATAAGTTAGTGCACCGGTGTTCAAAGTTATTGTGGGCTTCAAGCTACAAGAAAAAATGTTTAGATAGGTGTGAAAGGGGAGTGAAACTATTTAGACTGGTACTTCAAAGAGTAAAACCAACATTTTAAAAGAAATTACATTTTCTACTAATTGTTGTTCTTATACTTTTATTTTTCAACCTTGCAAAAGCCTTGCTCTGTAGATAGTCCTTTTAGAGTTTGCTGTATTTATTGTGCTCAGTTTATACTGTGTGTACTTTTTACAGACTGTAAGTACACTCACGCCAAACTGATCTGAATTGTGATACACTTTTTCAGGTTATAATTTACTGCAATCTTAGGAACTGTGATTTTATAGGTGTTTTTTTCCCTCTTTGTTTGGTTTTGCTTTCCCCAATGCTTGGAAGAAGTAAAGCAAATAATCCTGGCTACTAATCTGAATCAAATTGCCTTCAGTTTTCTGTTACTTGTAAATTTATGTGTCTGTGTGTGGTGCCCTTTAAGGCAATTTGCAGCTTCGCAGAAGTGGACTTAATACCATGGCTGCTGTGAAGTTCTTCGATCCACCCATGACTGCTTCTGCGTATTTAAGATGGCAGATTTCTGCATGCCTTCTCCTTGCTCACGCCTCTTCCGCTGAGCAATGCAGCTTGTTTGTGTCCTTGTAGTGATCTGGATCAGTGCTCCTTGTTTTTATTTGCCAGCTTTATTTTTCAGCTGTATAATTTCCCTTGTCAGGTTTGCCTTACGGCTGCATAAACAAATTTTTGCAGAACTGAACAGACAGAGGTGTTTGGAAGGGTATGTGACCAAATTCTCGGGCTCCTCTCACTCACAATATAGACCTGTCTTTGTGAAAGGTCCAGGATTTTAAGGATGTGAAAATACTTAAATGCATCCAGAGGAGAGCAACAACGCTGGTAAGAGGACTGGAAGGCATGTCTTGCGAGGAGCTACTATGGACTTCAGACTTGTGTAGTTGGAAAAAAAGGAGGCTGAGGGGTGACCTCATTGCTCTCCACAGCTTCCTGAGCAGGGGAAGTGGGGAGAGACATGATCATCTCTTCTCCCTGGGATTCGGTGATAGGATGCATAGGAATGGTTGAAAACTGTGCCAGGGAAGATTCAGATTGGACATTAGGAAGCATTTCTTTACTCTGAGAAGGTGATCAAACACTGGAACAGGGTTGCTAGAGAGGGTGGTCTATGCCTTGAGCCTCTCAGTCTTTAAAGCGGCATTTGGACAATGCCTTTAACAACATGGTTTAACTTTGGGTCAACTCTGAGGTGGTCAGCCAGTTGGGTGAGATGATGACTGCAGATCTCTTCCAGCTGAAATAATCTATTCCATTCCATCCTGTCCCATCCTAGTCTTCTTTCCCTCCCACTCGGAACATGCATGCAGTTTTCATGGCATGCTTCTGTATCTTTTGTAGGAGCAGCATTATGGATCTGATTCTGGGAGAGAGGAGGGGAATGCATAGTTTGACAGGAAAACTTTTATAGTAGCAGTGCTATTATGCTGTGTCTTGCGTCACCTTCCTCTCATTTCTATTGTTGCATTCTCCTGTCAGGTGGAAATTCACCACGGTGCCAGAGGTCATAATCTGGCTGAGTTTATTAATCAGTGTTTAAGGCAGTGTCTCACTTTTATTAGGGAGGTATGCCTTACTCACTAGAAAATGTTTTAAAACTTAAGAACAGAGAAAGGAAAGCTGCTTGTTAGAAGGAAGAGATTAGTGATTTTTTTTTTTTTAATCAGTTTTACAAAAAGCAGAAGATAGATGAAGTATGATGGATTAGGGAAGCAGGATATCTAGTGATTCCAAAGTTGTGAATTGTAGTTCATGGAAAATAATGAAAGATATAAAAGAATGAAGAGATAATACGGTACTTAGTAAGATGAGAGTTGAAAGAGTACAAGATTGCTAGAAATCTACAAAAGAAATGGCTTTGAATATAGCCTAGAAATACGTGATAAAATGGTAGTAGTAGCTGCTGAGGTGATTTTAGTTTGTCTTACATTTATGGGAGCTAACAGCAGTTGTTAAAAATCTGAAGCATTAGAAATAATTCACGTCATGAAACTTGAGCAGTTATTACAACACGTAGGTTCAAGCATGTTGTGTTTCATAGTTCTGCTTTCTGTTTATCTTTAGGGAGAAAGGAACAATGGCTTTGATGTCCTCTATCATAACATGAAACATGGACATTTGTCCACAAAAGACTTAGCAGACTTTATAAGAGAAAGGTAAGTAGTCATCCTTGGTAATCCCAGCTCTTTAATGTAGTGTTTGTCATTTCTATTGTTTATCATTGTGTTTTAACAGTAACATGCAAAATATGTAAAAATCAATGATAATTGTAATATATCTCTTATATCCTACAGGAATATTTACATTTATTCCATTCACTTAGAACTGAATAGGGACACTTAAGTGCCAGTTCATAACAAGCTTCTGATTTTTCAGGTTTAATTAAAAAAAACTAGAGTAAAAATCTAGAAGGCTCACATTAGCTGTCCAGGAATTTATTTAAATTATTCTAAATTTTTCATTCTGTTTGGAAGAAAAAAGATAATTTAAAGTTGCAAGAATTATCAGTTTTACAAAGATTTTGACTATAGACGTAGAATTAGACTATTAGCAACTTCCAGTATAATCTTTAAAAAATTATACTTTCAGATATTGAGAAAATAAGACAAAAAGGTTTGTTAAAGGAAAGAGTGATACGTAGGGACAAGAAAATAGCATGCAGAAAATAACATAGGTTATTCTCTTAAATGGAAGAAACAAGACTGAAATCTGAAAATGTGACAAGTTCCAAAACAGATGACCTAGTCCTGTTTTTAGTTCTTGGTGAAAGAAGAGTGCTGCTGCTATGCTGAACGTAAGAATTTCCCCTCTGAAGGAAACTGATTGTATGTTTGCTTCAGGATTTTGTCTTTATTCAGTTACTGACACTAGATAACACATGGAAAATACTTGCAAGGGACTGATCGAGGACCTATTTCAATGATGGCTTCTTTCGGTTGAAGATGTCCCAAAAAACAACTTTTGTTTTCTGTAGTTCTTCATCGAAATTTAAGTTTTGGCCTCAAGTAGTTCTTAATTAAAAAAAATAAAGTCTTTTAAATTTTCACAAAATATAACCACTGCAGATATATGTCGTGGGTTTGTCTAGGGACAATTTTTACCACACCCCCCAACATAATTGCTCTAAGTTGTTCTAACTGAGAGAAGGTTTATGCAGACAGACGGGATCTCA
>JAWWES010000094.1:46437889-46459054 GCA_035583135.1 Lophotriccus pileatus
ACAAAATCCTACCCGAGCCAACTTGCTCCAGCGTAGGTCTCTTCTCTGTGGCCACAAGTACAGCAAGACTCCTTCCATGGAGCCTCATCTTTTCATGTACTCATCTGCTCCAGCTTTGCGCTATCTCTCCGGCTGCAGTTTGTCTTGTCCAAATTCTCCTTTAAGTTTTTTTTCCTTCACTCTGTCACATGTCTCAATCAGGGGTTCAGTGCTGCCTCTTCCCCCGGCCCAGGGCCAGGGCAGGAGGGAGGCCTGGCCCCCCTTGGGGCCTGGTGGCTCCTCCCTGCATGGCTGCTAATTTCTTCTGCACCACAAACCTTCTTTTCCGTTTTCTTAAAGACGTAATTTGCAAAGGTGTTGCTAAAACTACTGATTGGTTTTGCCCTGGAAATTCACCTGGACAAACCACCTTGAAGAGGGGGGACTTTTGCAAACTCAGGACAATCTGACAGATAATCCATTGCACTGACATTTGTGTAGTTTCAAAGCAGATTGGAGAAAACGACAAAAACCTTTCCACGAAGTAGAAATGGGTGAGCTCCAGAGTCCCTGTGTGATGGGCAGTCTCCTACTGGAAGGAGGGCACAGCCCAAGTAATCTTGTGTTTTAAGAATCTCTGATTTCAGAGAATGCATTTTGAAGCCACACAGGATTCCAGTGAAATCCTCTGTTGGGTTGAGCAGAGGGATATCACATTGTTCGCAAGTCGTATGAAATGCTTAATGCTTCACGAGCTTGCACATATTAAAATGTTTCAGCTCAAGTTTCTGCTAATTAGTTCTTGTGGTTTGTCAAGAAGGGGACAATTTCTTTTCCCCATTCAAGTGTGTTTAAATAACATTTAAATAACTTGTGAAGATTAATGACCATGTAGGAGTATATGAGGATCCACACTGGATACATTATCCTTCAGTGAGAAGTCAAGAAATGTTTTTTCCTGTGCATGGATCAGGATGTGCCAAAAAGATATGCAGCCATCTTACAACATTTTTGGTAAGATTTGTGAAAAAAATTCAGTTCGCATTAACTCACTGAGATTTACTAGAATTTTAGTGCTACCCTGCAATTTATTTGATAAGACTGCAATATAGTTCCTTAAGAGCAACTTGCCCTGGCATTGGAAAATATCTGTCAATGATGCAGACCAGAAGCACTAAGTTTAGTCCTTTCCAGTGACCTTCTCCCATCAGGATATTAAATCTCCATGAAGTATTCTTCAGCCCTCTTTTACTGCCGCATCTGAGTGTGCCAGGCTGCAATTAAAAAAATCCAGTTGAGTAACAAATGGATACTTCTTTTCAAGTGAGGGAGTGAATCACTGATCAGTCACTGCCTAAGCTACCAGTAGCTTGTGGCATACAGTTTAATTTCAAAGAAACAGAGACACGTCAAATATTTGATGTCCTCACTTCACTAAAACCTTTTAGGAGATAAATCTAGGCAGTGAAGCCCTTTGCTGCCATTGTGAAGTTACTGTGGGATGTCAGTCAACATCCTGGGAGATTAAAATGGTTTAGTAGAACACATTTTTTCACATGGGTCAAATTCTTGGTCTCAAAAAGATATTGGATTGCACAGTATTTCCGCAGTATTTTACAATGGTCCAGTTGTCTTGTCCATGATCTATTTTGCATATTTGTTTATTGCAAAGAAATTAAGAGATGTTGCACACAATTATCTGCTTCCCTCCTTGTTTTGCAGATTATAATCTAAATACTGTTTTATAGTACTGTTTGCTGCTAAAATATGTTAAGTGGATGGGCAACATTTTTTAGGAGTCACTGAGATTTTATGCCCTGTTGTTTTTATGCTCTGACTTTTGTGTACCTGGTTTTCTGAACCCTTCACTATGAAAAATAAACTTACATAAATTTGAACTTCACATCTGTCCTTCCATGCCTTTTGACACATCAGCTTTTTTACTTTTTTTATTTTTTTTGTAGAAGTGAAGATAAAAGAGAGTGAAAACTGAAAACAATTGGATAGGTAGAGACAGATCCAAGTTGTTGGTAATGCTTTTAACAAGTTAGAGTACTTACATATTCTCAGTAGTGTGTTTGGATGTACAGACTGCTTGGGGCACAAAAGACGCCTGTCTGTATGAAGCCCATCTCTGATACTTGTGCTGTTCAGAACAATTAATTAAACTACTGCTTAGCTGTCTGTAGCCTAATTAGGGAAGCATACTTTTTCCTTTCCTCCAGAATTAGTAATGAAAAACTGTATAAGATATTGGATAACTTTTTTTGATTATAGTTAGCGTAAGAATTTCCTTTTTAAGAATTTTATCTCAAAATTTCTGTAAGACCATTATAAGATTGTAAAGTTTTTCTCTCAGAGAAAAAGAAAAGTGTTTGAAATGTATTGATTTGTAATAATATTTATATACTGTATCTGCTATTCCTCATGGATATCCCTACAGGGAGCAGAGGTTTTCCTCTTTGTGTTCAGTGAGTCAGTACCAATTCAATTTTTACTTTTTCAGTTTTGCTCTTGAGTATTTGTTATTGGTCAAATACCAAAAGAACTGAAAGGCAGTAGGATCTGTGGTTCAAGAGTGTGTCATCTGAAAGGGTTTTCTGGCAGGCAGTCTGCTCAGTATTGGTAACTCTTGGGTGGGACAAGAGAGATACCTTTTGTTATAATCACAGAATAGTTTGAAGGAACCTTAAAGACCATGTAATTCCAACCCCCATGCCATGGGCAGGGACATCTTCCACTAAACCAGGTTGTTCATGTCCCATCCAACATGGCCTTGAATAAAGGCTATGCTTTCTTGATAAAACATATAGAAATTTTTGGTTTTTAAAGAAGTGAAAATAAGAAGGTTGGGCTGCCCACATAGGTGTTTTTCCTTTAAATACTGGGAATGTTTTGTAGGTGAGCTATCTTGTTTTTGTGTGTATTTAGTACCTTAACTGTTTATATGTAAGAAACTACTCTGCTCATCCAGGAGCCAAATAGGAACAGGAATATGTTGGCTTTTCTGCAGGAGTCTTTTTAATGTTTTTCTCTACCACTTGTATGTAAGCATCATAAAAAGAAACTTCTAGATCAGCCGAAATTGGCAATGCCTATATTCCAATTTAACTTTTAAGTGTTAAGCAAGTCTCAAGCAAAGACAGATGTTCAAATGGATGAAAATTAATTTCATTTTTTTTAATTTAAGGAGTTCATAGTGTGTTGCTTGTATATCAGAGTGCTCTGGAAAGTCAGTTGATAGGAAAAGTGTAGGTATATATTCCCAGCTGGTCCATAACAGCATCTTCTAGTTGTTAGTGTTTATCACTGATGTAAGTTGATGTTGTGCTGTAAATGGCAGAACTCTAGTTTTGTGAAGATTGCTCAGGTAAGTGTGCTGTAAATTGGTCCAAAGAAGAAATGTGGATTTTGGTCAGAATTCTTGTATTTAAAAAACAAGGAAGATAAATAAGTCACTAAGATAGAAAATCTAGAAAACTTTGATAGAAGTTATTTATGAAGAATCAAAATATTTTGTTCATTGTGGTAATATAAAAAAGAAAAACTTTGCCTCTGCTGAGTGTGTATGTTCTTGCTGCTGTACAGTGATCAAGAATTCCAAACCTTGGAAATTTAAACTTTTCCTTATAATCAAAGATTTGTTCATATATGGAAGTAGGATAAAGTTAATTGACTTTTTTTTTTTGTGGTGAATAACTTCACAGTAGGTGATATTTAAGATGTAATTTATTTGTTCTGTATTACAATTTAATCCCCTTTTTCAAATTGATTTTCGACTAATAGGATAGTTATTTTGTAAGGTTGTAATACGTGCCTCTCTGTCTCAGGTGACTGCTGCTACTTTGTTACATACTTTCACAAGACAATTCTTTTTGCTTGGAAAGTGTTGTTGTAGAAGAGAGATAAAAACCTCAGATTATATATGCTGTAACTTGAGAGAGGGGTGAATTCTGCATCTCCCTTTTTTATTCTCTTTTCTTCCTCTGTAAAGGTATTTCACAGCAGGAAAGAAATTGCTTAAAACCTTTCAAGAAAAGGCAATTACAGTATTTACTGAAATCCAGGATGCTTCTAAATCTAAATTGGTATTACATAACGAATATTGGTTTAGGGTGGAAAATTAAAATACTGTGTGTCTTTAATAATAGGAGGGTGAGGAAGGACTTGCAGGAAGTCACTGCTGCAGTAGGTTATTCCATGTCAGTTGCCCCAGCAGAGACTCTAAGGAGGAAATCTGTAGTGACTCATGGTTTTTGCATCTCTGCAAGACAAGTGAAATTGTGTGTTCAAATGAAGGATAATATAATAAAACTTTGTGTAGGGAAGAAATTTTTCAAAATAAATATGAATGTATTGAGACAATCTTCTTTAAAAATCAGTGTTAAAATTAGAACACAATACTTACCATTGCATGTTATTTGGTTTCCAAACTCAGATATCACTGTGCAAAGAATTTAAACAAAGGAAAAAAACAATATCCCCTACAACAAGACTAGACAAGACCTCATTTTGTTTAATATGATTGATCAGTAAGCATTCAGTTTGTTTATTGTGATATTTTCATTACTAATATATTTTATTTTGTTGCTGTGTAAGTCTCTCCTGCTTAGAGAGTGCTAGACAGGTGATTGTTATGACACTTCATTCTGTCTGTTACTGAAAAATGTTAAAGGCAGTTGAGAACAGAAAACAGGAAAGAAGGAATTGTCTTTTCCAAGTCTTCAGTTCCTATGTTTTACCTGTTCCATTCCCTGTAATGTTCTGTCACAGGGTTCTTAGATTATTATATTTTTAAATATACTAATATAATTTTTCATAAAGGTTTTGAGGGGTCATTATAATGGAGTAATTTTCAGCTAAAGTAAAAAGTCCTATGTCTTGCACCTTTAGAATGCATATTCAGTTCTCTTCAAGTGTCTTCAGACTTTGAGTTATGCTTTTGATTTTTTTTTTTTGGTCAGGGCTACAATAGAGGAGACATATTCAAGGTCAATGACAAAACTAGCCAAATCAGCAAGCAATTACACACAACTTGGGTAAGTAAGTGTACAGAAGAGAGAAATAAATAACTGCATACCTATTAAGAATCAAGTTTGATTCTGAATATTTTATTACTGATGTTGAAGGTTAGCATGACTTCACCACCTTTAAAAATGATTGTTAGTTCTTCAGTAACCATGCAAAATGTGATGCAGCTATGATAGAAACTAAGCACAGTTTTTTAAAACTGTGAATGAAAAGACCAAAGCCCAAATGTGGAGAAACTGTCTGTTCCATTGTGCTTAAGGGAGAGTTCTTTTCAGACGTATGACTTCTGTGTTCTCAAGCCTATGGAAATTATTTTGAAGAGAGAATGTATGGTCCATAAACGTGGTTATTAATTTATTTATTTCTATTTTTTTCTGGGCTTGGAGTGCTATCTGTTCTCAGAGATGTTTAGAGTGAGAGTTATCCATAGATTCATTCCATAGTTTAATGCAAGTTTTATACACAGGGTATAAAAAACCCAGAATGATTAATGGATGCTTTTTCATCAGAAAGATTAGGCCAATGAGAACTCAGACTTCTTTGATGAAGCTAGATATTTGCGGGGTTTTTTTATTATTTGTAACAGTCTCAGCTAGAAACGTGGGGAGTTTTCAGTGGAAACACTTGTTTCTGCGCTTTAAAAAGCAGATATAGAACCTTTGGTCAGTGCTTTAGAGGGTATGATTAGTATCGATTTTTTTAGCAGCATTAACCAGGAAATTGAAGTAGAAATTTAGAATAGCTGGAGAAGTCCATTCAGCACAGAAATCTGAATCTGAGAGATGATTCCATCTTCCTGTGCCATACAGTTCATCTCCGCTGATCAGTAAATCCATCTTTAGCAGTATTTTTTGTCTGCATCTTGTGCCTGCAAAGGTGTAAGACAACTACAAATTTAACTAACCAAGAAATTTCTGATTTGTTCTCACTATTCAAGTATATACATAAAAATACTTACTACATTAGATTATTTTGAGCTGCTCTTGCACCATCTTGCTGCTTGGCATTATTGTATGCTTGTAATAGAGAAGATTAAATGAAATTTGCTTTGTTTTACTAATTATAGTCAATATGGGTAAGATATAGAAAAATTAGTAGATAGGATGCCAAGTACATTTGGAACATATTTAATATGAATTTATAGCAGTTGTTGGGGGGTTTGTTTGTTTCAATTTTAGGAACACAAGTGAACTGTAAATCTCTTGATTACCCTTTATCACTATTAAAAAAAAAGCCTACTGAAAGAAAAAACTCCAGATGAACATTAAGTATTATTTTCCTCAATCTAGGACATTTGCACCAGTTTGGGATGTTTTCAAAACCTCAACAGAAAAACTAGCAAGCTGTCATTTGGATCTTGTGCGGAGATTACAAGAACTAATAAAAGAAGTTCACAAGTATGGAGATGAACAAATCAAAGCTTATAAAAAGGTTATTATTTTTTTCTTATGCATGTCCAGTGATCTGTTAACATTAAAATTAAAATTATTTGCTTTTGACAACCATGTGATATTTGGCAGACTAAAGAGGATGTTTCAGGAACTTTGGAAGCAGTGCAAAATATTCAAAGTATCACTCAGGCCTTGCAGAAATCAAAGGAAAACTACAATACAAAGTGTATGGAACAGGAGCGCTTGAAAAAGGAAGGAGCAACACAGAGAGAAATTGATAAGGTAGCTCTGTCTTACTTTAACTGTGTTATTAATCAGTCATGTGTTCACCTGGTATGAATAAAATGCTTTGAAAGGCTTAAGTGTAATTAAAAGTAATAGTTGTGACTTATAATATGCATGATATTTTGAATACACAGTGATGCTTTGTTTATTCTTACTTCCTCCTCTGTTCTAACCACACTGCAGTTCTAATTCTAATTCTTTGCTTTGTAAATGCCTTAATTATATGGTAATATTGTTTAGTGGCTTTTACAGAAATCGTGCATAATTTGTTTAGCATCTATTGTGTTTTTTAATATATTTCCTTACATAAATACACAAATAGTCAGTGCCCTTGTTGCTGAACTAAGGAGTAATTGTGTTGTCCCTTATAAGGTGTGTATACCTTATGAGGTAACTAATTATACAAGTATTAGAAGTCTGTTCCATTAAGAAGAAAAACATGTTATCAGTACTTTCAGTGCTAATTTAAAAGGTTCTAATTTCATGGACCAGAAATTCAAGGGATGAGTATCTTCATGTTGTATTTAGTAATGCCCTTGGGTTGTGGTGGGGTTTGATCCATTCAGAGTTGTGCAAAATGTCTGAGGATGACAAAGACCTCTGGAAGTCATCCTATCTATCCCCCATGCTCAAGCAGGGCTACCTCAAGCCAGTGACTCAGGACCACGTCCAAATAAATTTTTAGCATCTCCAAGGGTGGAGATTCCGTACTCTCTCTGGGCAGCCTCTGCCAGGGCTCAGTCACCTTCACAGGAAAAAGGTGTTTCCTGAGGTTCAGAGGGAACTTCTTGTGTTTTCAGTTAATGCCCATTGCCTCTGGTTCTGTCACTGTGCAACAGTGGAAAGAGCCTGACTTTGTCCTCTGTGTTACCCTCCCTCTGTGTATTTATATCTATTGATAAGATTCTCCCTAAGGCTTCCCTTCTCCAGGCTGAATAGTTTCAGTGCTCTCAGTCTTTTCTCCTGGGAGAAGTGCTTCAGTCCCTTGATCATTTTCATGGCCCCTTAATGGACGCTCTCCAGTAGATCCGTGTCTCTCTTGCAATGGGCAACCCAGAACTAGACGCCACTCCAGGTGTGGTCTTACCAGTGCTGAGTGGAGGGGAAGATCACCTTCCTTGACCTGCTGGCATCACTATAACTTTTTACTGTTTTCAGGAATCTAACTAGTAGAGGAAAGAAGTCAGACTTCCTTGTCTCTAACTAGAACTTCGCATATTAAATCTTGATTTCTCTGCCGATTTCAATTTTGGGTTAACTGATCTGTGTAGGATTCTGTGCTTGTTAGAATGATCTTTATGCTTTTTATACTGTTATCTTGATAAAATTGGTTATTGCCTTTTCACTGATGACGAAAGTGATTCTGTTCACCATGTTCCCGTTGTTTCAGATTGGTATAAACTTAGATTTCTTTTTTCCCCTAGCTTTTGTCTCAAACGACAGTTGATGTTGGATTCTAGACACGAATCCAACATCATGTTGGATTTATGTCTAGAAATATGTGTGTTGGCAGATGTTTTCTGCGAGTATATTCAAAGTACAGTTTTTCTGAATTCTTGTAAGTACATTGAAACCTTTCAGTAGGAAAAGCTGACTTGATGGAAGGCTTGTTTTTAAGATGTAGCTTGGCATTGTTCGTTTGGAAACAAAAAAGTGTTTGGCCTGACAGATGTCTACATGAGAAGAGAGAAAGAGGAAGCACTATAGGAGGAAGGTCATTTTTTACTGGTTTATGCATCTTTCTCGGATACAATTAGGTCACAGTTAAATGCTCTTCAAGTACTTAAAAAATTATTCCAGCGGGAGCAGGTAACCAATACTCTTCAGTCATGCATCTATCCAAATTTACGCTTGTAATTTCATAAACAAGGTGACCAAAGATTGTATTCAGTTATTTTTCCTTTGGGAGAAAATATGTTTATTACTTTTAGTGCAACATGAAAACTATTTTCTATCAAAACCGCAGAATAACTGCTTTGTAAGAAAACAAGGGATCTATACCAGGATACAAAGCCAAATGTTTGGAGAGATATTTTATTGAAGAATCTGAGGAGGTATCTGCAGCTGAAAGTTAATACTAAGTTGTGTAATAGTTTCCTGTTGTTCTCTGACATGTGAACTTCTCTATTTATAGTGACTTAACAAAAAATTCTTACTGATCCTTGTTCTTTCACTTACTGTAAATTTGCTAAACACAGTTCTAGCAATTGCTGCACCTGAAAACAGTCACATCCTGTTTTCAGGAGACATTAGTAGCTAATCAGTGTTCATGTGTTTTATCATTTTGTCTGTCCTGCTGAGTAGTTAGTTTTTTAGATGCTTTTCAGCATTAATACTCGGATTCTGCTCATCGTTAAACATTATAGGAGATGGAGAATGTTTTTGTTTTATCCGAATCCCTTGCACATGGCGTTCAATTATATAATGCTTTACCAGAAAACCCTTTTTATAAAGTCTTTTAACTTGGCAGTTCCTTCCTTTTCAATGGTTAAATTTGGAATGATCTTACTGCAAAGTAGTCTTAATCTATTTTAAAAACAAGAGTTCATAGAGCATCTTGTCACTTATTGTGATAAAAGTACATTTGAGAAACAAGATAGCACTGTGTGCTTTTTCATGATTCCCCTGTGTGAATGTATAAGAGTGAAAATCATGAAGTAGAATTCAGGATAATTAACTGATGGTTTTGATACAACCTGTCATGCTCCATTTTAATGCCTGAACGATCCATATTCTTCTTTCATGATATATTTTCATCTGTTATGCTGAGTGTAGGTGACTATGTGACTTAAGATCTGCTTAAGCTTTCTTTGTAACTGGAAGAGTGAAACTATGGCTTTGGTTCCTATTTCTTTGAAGTCCTGGTTATGTTTCCGCAGGTGAACAAGTGCTAATGCTATATCATTACTCATGATTTTCTCCTGTTTTTTCTCTTGGAAACTACAGAATCAGTCTCTCTATTGCCAGAAGGCATCTTTCAATTAATTCATTTGAACATTATAGGTAATGATCAGCTTTCCAACTCGTTGCTAGTAAAAAATAGTTTCTGTTTTTACTGTGAGACAAATGAAATTAATTTGAAAGGGAAAGAGGGCTACTCAGAACTGGAACAAGTTGCAAATATGCAGCTGTCTTTATTGATGTCATTAACAATTCAGGAATACTTTTGAGTTACAACTGATGGGAAATTTCAATGAGATAAAGTAGGCATGTTGAAAAAAGCAGCTTAGGGAAAAAATGATGTTCAAAAGATTATTTTTATTTTCATTGGTATTTATCTTGGAAATAAAATATCAAAAGTTTGAAAGACTTCATCTGTAGACTTTGAAAATAACTTTTTCTCTACCAGTCAGTCACTTCATTCAGTTTTGTTCTCCATGTAATACTGAGATTCTCCTGTGTTTTGTTTTGTCTTTTATTTAACTCCCAGAAAGATGATTTTGGTTTATTAGCAACAAATAATGAAAAAAACCAATTATAAATCCCTTAAGGACTATTATAAATAACGCTAACCTGTATAAATCCGATCATTAGTGTGTTCTGCATAGGTTCACTTTCAAGTATCTGTTAATCGATTGATAGCTCCTCTTAACCCATTAATGTAACTCCTTTACTTTCGAATTTCTTCCTTTGTTTCTAAGAGAATTGCACCATCTTGGTATTTTTACCACTGACTTTCAGAATTGCACATAGAACTGTTTTATATTCCAACCCTGCTATTTTTCCTGTTTTCCTGTTACAAATATAAATTTGTTGCAAATATTTGACAGAGCAGATGAGTTATCATCAGCAATAAAAATTTGATTTCCAAATAAGTATATTATAAATTTGTCACTGCTGATAAGTGGGAGAGATTTAAATGGCATAACAGCTTTGTTAGATTTTTTTTTTTACATGGTTTATGTATAGTTCTAAATGGAAATCTCTAATAGCTTGAATATGAGTTATGTGGTGATAACATTTTTTTATGACACTTTCCTGTTTTGATATGTCTCTGGATAATTTTTAGGGATCATCCTAGGCTATCCTCTAATAATGACTTTAAAAACCTTGGCTCAGACCTTACGTGTGACATTTGACACCTTTTGTACTGATCTACAGGCAGCAGTTAAATCAAAAAAAGCTACAGATACCTATAAACTATATGTGGAGAAGTATGCTGCACTTAAAACTGATTTTGAAGTGAAAATGACAGAAACAGCACAGGTGAGTGTTATATTAATTGAGTTAACTTTGAATTTTATTTCGTCTCTGAAGCCATCTGAAATCAAAGTTTTTGAAAAATTGGTTATTTTGGAAATAGATTTGTTAGAAAGGCAAGCACTGACTGTGTATGTTGTGATAGCACTATCCTTGAATGATATGGTTGAACGCTAGCTCAAGGAAGACTTTCTGAAGAAATTTTAGGAAGAAAGCAAAAGGAACTTCTTGAAGTATTGTAGATGCATTGTGATTTTTGTGGGTAATCCTCTGAATTGCTGGGCACCCAGAAATCATTCATAGGAGTCTTAATATTGGGATATATCATGGCTTTTCCATCAAAACAATTCAGTTACAGCTTGTTAAAGTGTCTTGCCAGGATTTACCTGAGATTTTGGAAAGCCCTTACATCTGTTCAAGCTTCTGGGTATTTTTAAGACTCAGTCTGTATTCCAGAGGATGTCAAGTTGTCCGTATCATTGCATGTGCCACACCTTGCTACATTTTAAACTACACTTGTCTAAATGTGCTTAGTTCCTTAATTGCAGCAATCCTTTTACTTAAGGATTAAATTTTCACGTAATATTATATTGGAATTTGTAAACTTTCCACATCTGTCCGTACTGGAAATGAAAATTGGCAATCTGCAAATTTAAGATGTATATGTGGAATTTTGGAATTTGTTCTAATTGTAATGGTGTCACTGCACCTACAGTTTGATTGCAGGACAGCTACTTCAAAAATTATGCAATAGGAAAAATAACACCTGTGAATGTATAGAAGCCCACTTGTACGTGAAGCACACCCTGTAGTATCTTAATTCAGAGTACATTTCACTTGAAAATATACAGAATAGTTATGAAAATAAAATCAATGAGGGGTGTGATTATTTTAATTTTTTTCAGTGCAAAATCAGTTGGCTTATCTTAAACCAGTCTTACAATGTTCATGTGCTATTTTTCTGAGGAAAAACATCTTTTATTGCTGTGGTGTTTTTCTAGGTAATTATGTAGTAATGTCCTAATGCAGCTGTCCACTTCTTTTAGTTAAACTCTGCTGACATTATATAAATTTTACATATTTTTCCTCTTTGGGCATTTGCTGTCTTACCTGCAAAATGAAGTGACTCATGATACATGATTTTGAGTGGATGAATTTTGAAATTCAAATATAGGGTCCTTCCAATCTTGATTTGCAAGTTACGGTTATTGCTGCAATAAATATGGAAGGGTTTATTGTGATTAAAGAAGTAGGAAAACACAATTCATTGTTGTTTAGAAATTGGATTTGACAGAAATTCCTCATGTAGAGGGATGGTTTTGAGTATATCTGTAGTAGTGTTATGCATTTGCTATGCAGTTGCTAAGAAAACATATTGTCTTATTTGCCATATTTTCCACTTTGCTGTAGATTTTTTTTTTTAAATGTGTAGCTCAGGCAATTAGTGGAAAGGATCAAATATTGAAAATGCTATATTCTTCAGAAGTCCTCTACCTTATTTAGAACTTGATAGAGTTGAATGTGGGTAATTTTGCTGTTGAGCAGCCTACATGTGAGTAAACTTCAAGAATAAGTAAGAATGCATTTTAAAAAACACTGTAAATTTACAGGAAAACATACATGTTTATAAAAACAGATGTAGTGCTTGAGTAAATGGTGTATACTGAGTTGGACAGCTAAAGATTCTGACTGTGATTTTTCATTTGTCTTGTAGCTTAAAGCACTTTGCAGTGTCATATTTGTTGGGTTATTAACCTTACAGATCCATTTCAATATGTCTTTTTAAAATTGACTGATCTTTCAAAAGAGAAAGTAAACAATTTGGCTAGTGATTATACCTGTGATAAGAATTATTTGATTGTATCATAGTACCTAGCTTTATTCAAGATGGCTACCCTTCAGAGACTTTAAATCTGAAGTATAAAACAATAAAAAAGAAATAAGAAAACAATTGAGGGGGATGCTTTCTGCTAACAGACAAAAAATATATGTCTGTATGAACAAGACTTTTCATGTTAAGCAGAAGTTTAAAGAATGCATTGTGTACGTCTTGACACCCCTGTGACTGAGAGCAGATGTTAAAGACAGACTAGAGATAGTTTTGAAAGCAGAAGTTTATATAATAAGGCAATCAGTACAAGAGTTAACATCATGGGGTAGGCTACAGAGGATGACCATATCCTCTGTAATTAAGAGGAATGCTACTGGATAAAAAGAAAATAATGTTATTCTGCCTGATTGATGGCTAGAGAGGTATGTAAGTATGGGAGAAGATTGAGGGTTTAGAAGTTACAGATATTTATCTTGTCTGTACAGGGTGGTATTTGTGAATCAGAGTAGTGGGAGGTGTGAAATGGGGAGTGATGGTCTTTAGAGAACCCTGTGCAAATTGGAGAGAGGATTAAGTGGTGCTCCAAAGTTTGGACACACTTGAAAGGGCAGTTACAGAAGAGAACTAGGAAAGAGCAGAAGTAAACAAAGATTTCAAGACAATTATGGTTGACTGCTGAGGAGGATGAGGACATTTTTAGTTCTGATTTTTGGCCAGGAAGGAGCCATTGAGATCTTTGGAAGTGATTTTAAAATGGCTGTCAGCTGGAAGCCTGAGTGAAATGGAACAAACTGCAAAAATTATGTTTGGTAAAGTTTAAAATTCAAACAAATTAATCATATTTAAAGAAGGAAGATGAGAAAGCATGTGTATATTTCTGAGGAGGAGGAGAGGGTACTAAAAAGGAAGTGCAAAACATAGCCAGAAATAAGATTTCTCAGCTTAGAAGAAAAAAAAAGACTCGTCAGTAATGGAGAAAAGAGGGGTTATTTGTAAACCCTCTAAACCTATTTCATTTTGGTAGAAATGGGTCAGATTTTTTTGAAAATAAAAATTAGATGAAAGTTCAGAGAGTAAGTAAAAAAAACTCAGTAATGGTTCTAAAAGGATATATTGCTTTTTGAAGTGCATTATTTCGTAACTCTGAATTCTACCTTACCTAAGTATTCTTAAGTAATTATTCTTAAGTAATTACAGTATTCTTAAATATTGTTATTGCCATGTAAAAAACTGGAAGGAGAAAAATGTTGTTTGTTTAGGGTTTTCTCTGTTTAAGGTATGTAATTATTAAAATAAAAGTTAAGTCTTTAAAAATATTTGTTATTATGACTAATCATATCGGTTTACAGAAATTTCAAGACATTGAAGAGACACACCTTCTTCGTATGAAAGAGATTATAGAATCATTGTCAAATACTATAAAAGAAATTCATATACAAATTGGAGAGGTAACTTTTGTACTATTTTTTTGTTTGTTTGGACTATGCTATATATTTTTCTTAACTATTAAATGGAATATTTCTTCCTGTGTTTGTGACAACTACACTTTTCAAGTTATGGAAATTCAATATAAGCTCAAATTTCCATGGATTCCTGTTGAATTTATAAGTTCAGTGTCACAAAATTTACAGAATAAGTCTGAATAAATTTTATCTTAATGTAAAACAAAATATTATGACAATTTGAAGAATTTTTAGTATATTTCTAGTTTCTGCTCCCTAGATATTGAATTAGCACTCACTTCACACATAATCAAGATACTACTTCTTTGATTAAAACTAGAAATCATATCACTCTGAGAAGTTTCCAAATTTTTTGATACACTTGGATTTTATGAACAAAAGATCTTTAGTAGCAGAAGCTTTTATAGTATCTTTTGTTTGGATACAAGTTTGGTTTAGTTAATAATCTTTATAAGCAATCCTATTTTTTTAGTGGTTTTTGAAGTGTCTTTTTATTTACATACACTTAGAGTCACTATTTTCTTCAGTGCTGAGGTTTTCTGCTAGTGAACGGTCATCACAAGGGTCGTGCTATGTATTTCTGAGGCACAAAGCATGTTCGTGCACTGCCTTGTTGGAAAAACCTATCAACAGCATGTTGTTGTTTCTTTGTCAGACCAAAAACATTACAACAGTAATGCTTTTACTCAAGCAGGTGGGAGCTGTGATAATACAGTAGTAACAGTTCACACCCTTAACTGGTGCTGGCTTAAGAAACTGCTTCTCTTCCTGACATTGTAGTGGGACATGTTGCTGACAAATTCAGAAAGTTATATATACACAAGTTTTTTAGATGGAAGAAATAGAAGTAAAAACTAGACCTAACATTCCGGTTTTTATCTGTATTGTATCCACCTAAAGCAAAGTAGGGATTTCCTTGTTAAAATATCAGTTGATTTCTCTAAGTCTTGTAATATATTTTAGAGGGAAGTATTTTGAACCTTAACTACAGAGAAACCTACATTTTAAAGTTAATTTCATTTTTTTTTGAAGGTGCACGAAGAGTTTATCAATAACATGACAAATACTACAGTTGAGAGCTTAATACAGAAATTTGCTGAGTCAAAAGGAACTGGCAAGGAAAGACCTGGTAAGAGATTAAAACTAAGAGAATAGGAAAAGATAGCTTTAAAACTGGAAATTTCCACTTCCCATATAAGGTCAAACCTGTGTTTGTTAATGTGCAATATTTTTAATGTATTTGCAATTGCAAGTTCTTAGTATTCATTACCTTTGATATTAAATGGTTCATAGAAATTGATAACAGAATTTATTATGTGCACGTGGTATTTGTGTTCATAAAACTTGGTAATTTGTAAACTTATTCTACTAAACTCTACTGTTTCTTGATACATCAGTGAAATTTGTCAAGTAGCTGTAGTTCCTCGTACAAACTATGTGTTGTCTGCTAAGTGTTTCTGCATAAATTATATTTCAAATATTTATTTATTAGAAATTTATTAATCTATTCAGAGGAGATGTCTGTACAGCTGCTTACTGATCTGTTGAAACAGTGGTATCAGTTAATTAACATTTTAATAGATATACAGTATATTTTTTATAAAAATCAATATTTAATACACAGTAATGCATACTGTTTCTTTACTAAGCAGCAAATTGAATAGTACTTTCTGAAGGTAGTGCTGGTTGGGTATGACACGTAAGACTTCCCTGGACTGGCATCATAAGGCAGACTCACAGTACTACATATCTAGTGTCACTTTAATATTTGCCATGAAACAGTCACTAGGTGTGGGAATACAGGTATTAGTACCCTTTAGCTGTTTTCTTCGGCACTGGGAGTCCTTACTAACATCTCTGTGTTCTAGTGTAGATGCAGAAAGATTTTTTTTTTTTTTTTTTTCAGAGCAAGAATGTACATGCTGGAGTAGATAATGAAAAATTATATTAAATTGTTAAATATGATTACTACATATCTTGCAATGTCTCTGTGAGAAGTTTTCAACTTAGTACTGTTTTATATTCCTTCTGTGTTCCACTAACAGTTATAGTAGGTTGCAGTAAGATTGTACACGGAATGATTTCTGAAAGTTTCCTGTGTATTTTACAATTTTTCAGTAAAGATTAAGAAAGAGAAATGTATGAACTTCAGTGTTTCAGGTGCAGTTGTTCTGAAATCAGGACAAAGACACATGAAAATTCAGTGTTCACACCCCCTTGATTAGCTGTTGCTGACATGTCGTGGCTAGGGATCTTCATCTAGTATTCAGGATTCTGACTGCCAGGATTACAAAGACCCTTGCTAATATATCCTAGAGCACAGTGCAGTTCAAGTCATCCAGGTTATTTTTGTGGCTAGACAACACAGTAATTGTAAGAAAAGTAACACTTCGCTTTTTAATTTTATGGAGAAGTTATACACATTTTATACTTATTTGCTGCTTTACAGTGTTCTTCAAATCCTACTTGTATTCTCTGTAAAACTTCTTCAAATGTATTCTAAAAAAGTTAAGCAAAATTTTCTAAGGAAAGATAACACATTTAGTGTATAAATATATGCACCTTGAATTTTCTTTTACAGCATTAAATTATCGTATTGATATCAATTTTGTAATGCAGTAATGGTGCAGAGGGAAACCACAGTTACATTCAGCAGCAGAAAAAGACAAATTCACAAGAAGTGTCAGAAGCCAGAAACACAGACCAGTGGTGATGTTAATTATAGTTATTATTTCTGTTGTATTTGTTTTATTAACTTAGAATCATAAAACTTTGACAGTTACAATGACCTGGAAGGCAGAGTGAGGTATCAGCTTTCTAAGGATCAAATGAAAACATCCACTGTGTTAATGACTATTTTTTCTTGATTAAAACCCCACTTTTTTCTGTTTGAGAACTTTTCATGATAGATATTTTAAGTCATGGGGCAAATGTTGGAAATCTGTGAGATGTATATTTTATAGGCTGGAGAAGGGGATGACTCCTCAGATAAATCTAAATATTCAATGTAAAAAATGATACTGACTTGACATACAAAACAAATACAGCAAAAATGTCTTATAGATGTCACTGTTCTTTATAATTCCAATCCTAAGTCTGTTTCAAGGCAATACTTTAAAATTCCCCAGGACTATATAGGCCTTCTCTCATCCATATTATTTGTGGGCTACTATGGTAGATGGTGGGTAATTTCAAACAAAATAAACCAAAAAGATAATGTATAGAGTATTTTAGTTTATTTGAGCATATTCTAGATATGATTATAGTTCTTCATAGCAGAGTTCACTTGGTTTTATTTATATGTGTAAACATAAGAATGAGTCTGAAATGAAGTACTGAGAAGGGCTGTTTTATTATGTAGACTACAAACCATTCACAGTAAAGTTTATTGCTTATCTGAAATATCTGTACAGTGATGTCCTTGTACCAGACTATATGGGCTCCCTCTGGTGGCTAATTACCGTCATCTTGAATCATAATACACAGAGGGCATCTAGAGTTATAAAGTTTTTCTAGTACAAGTAACATTTCTTTCAAGCAGTAATGCTTTGGGGGCAGTTTTTAATTCACTCAGGAACTTCTTTACAGTGGCTCCTTTTGAACTGCTACCTAAATAACTTGTCTAGTCAGCTTTATAGTGTACTTCTTATGAATTTAATTATTTTTTTTTCAATAGTATAGAATTTACTGGTTTTAGTAACATAATATTTAAGTTATGTTTCTTATTTGTTTTCTGACTTCCATTCAGTGTAAAATGAAAAATGAAAACAGAACAACGAAACCGAAATCACATACATAGAGTTGCAAATCTTTAATTTTAGCTGAAAAAAATGTCATTAAATATAAAATATTGCAAAACAGGAAGAGAGCTGGCAGGATCAGTAAGGCTTCAGATCAGAATTTACTGTGTTTTGTGAACTGTCCAGAATGCAGAGGAATCAGGACAAGCTCAAGAAGCAGGCCCATTTGATCCTCATGAGGCTTAACAAGACCAAGTGCAAGGTGCTCCACCTGGGTTGGACAACCTCTGGTATCAATACAGGCTGCAGGGTAGCAGATCAAGAGCAACCCTGTCAAGAGGGGCTGCTGGTGGATGAGAGGCTGGACATGACCCAGCAATGTGCATGCACAGCCTAGAAATCCAGTTGTATCCTGGGCTTCATCAGAAGCCATGTGGACAGCAGGTCTGGGGAAGTGATTCTGCCCCTCTGCTCTTCCCTTGTGAGAGTCCACTTGGGAGTACTGCATCTATCACTGGAAATCAGGAAATAAACTTTCCAATCAGTTTGTTAGGTTAGAAAGCCAACATGACTTTATTCATGTGAAATCACTCCTCCAAAATGCACGCCTAGCAAGCTAACAGACCAGGTTATATTCATGAAACCAATGCGTATTCATCACATTTCTATTACATCCTGAATACATGCATGTGTGCTAATCATTTTTGAGTAGGGGTCTTTTGAGGATCTTTGGTGGTTGTTTGGGAACATCCCATTTCCCAGATTTTCCTTCTGTGGTTCCAGGTCTTCTTATGTATCTTTTCTCCTTGAGGGTATCTTAAATATGTGGTCAGGTCATGGTTCACTTCTCTTACCATTCTTTGCTCTGGCGTTCTATCTTTGTTCTCAAAACAATATGTCTACTAGTACATATTAGTCACTGATATGGGTAGGTAAAGAAGCATCACCTGGCTGTAGTCTGTTAGTCACAGATGTAGGGAATTGACACAAAGCCACATTAATCTCTGGTATTTGTACTAAGCACTATATGGTAACCCTGGCAAACACTGTTGTGCTAAAGTTAAAAGAATTTTCCAGCATCTTTTCCCCGTTGCTCCACAGAATCGTTTTAAAAGAAATATAACTTGTAACAGATCCAGGTCTGGAGTCCCCAGCACAGGAATGACTTGGACCTGCTTGAGCAAGTCCAGAGAAGGACCACAAAATGATCAGAGGCAGGAACGTTTCTCCTGTGAGGACAGGCAGAGAATTGAGGTTGGCTTGAAGATAAGGCTTCAGGGAGATTTTATTGTGGCCTTTCAGTGCTTAAAGGGGCCTTACAAGAAAGATGAGGACAAGAAAATAGGGCCTGTAGTGATATGGCAAGGAGTAATATTTTTAAACTAAGAGAGGGTAGATTCAGACTAAATATAAGTAAGGCATTTTTGGTGGTGAGGATGGTGAAATACGGGAACAGGTTGCCCAGAAAGGTGGTAGGCATCCCTGGAAGCATTCATGATCAGATGGGATGGGCCTAAGAATAACCTGACCTTGTCAAAGATGTCTCTACTCATTTTGAGCAGGTTGGACTAGATGATCTCTAAAGGTCCCTTCCAACCCAGATCATTCTATGGCTGTGCTATGTTCCTGTTGTTAGGTCTAATAGCAGCTTTGATACCATTAGTTAGTTGGAAGATGTTTTTGTCACTCACATGGTCGTGTGTTGTTCATCAGTACTTGCTGCCACTTCTGCCGAATCAGTTTTCTGTTTGTGATAGCCTGGAAGACTGTTGCTTCATATTCCTTGGAAAATTCATTTAATGCATGGCAGAAAATGTCTACTCTGCTTCTCTTCCACCCAATTTATATGTTAAATAAGTCAGTAATGGAGATGATACCAGAATAATCCTATTACAGATTAATGACATATCAATAAGATCTAGCTCTGTATAGTTAATCCTATAATAATCTATTTACAAAATTGGTTTGTTCCAGTGTGCAAAGTTGATGCCACAAGGCATAGAGACTGGTAAGAAATTCAAGCTTATGTTTTTCTTAAATATTATGTCTGAAATTGTCAAGATAATATCAAATATCTCTTATGAGATTAGTCAATGCCTGCAAAACTGTAGTTGATTATGAATATTCTTTTAGTTTTAGTTACTGAATTACTATGTCCTCTTGTCATGTATGGAGAGCTAAATGTGTGGTGTTTGTTCCTTATTAGTTCTTGCCCACTACACAGTTCACTCAGGAGGCTCCATCCAGCCTGGCCTTGAACACTTTCAGGGGCGGGGCATCCACAGCCTTTGTGGGCAACCCATTCCAGTGTCTCAGCACCCTCACAGTAAAGAATTTCATTCTAATATCTAATCTAAACCTACTCTCCCTCAGCTTAAGGCCATTTCCCTCTTTCTGTAACTTCATGCACTTGTGAAGTCCTTGTCCAGCTTTCTTGCAGGCCCCTTTTTGGTACTAACAGGCTGCTCTAAGGTCTCCCTGGAGCTTTCTGTTCTCCAAGCTGAACAATCCCAACTCTCTCAGCCTTTCATCATAGGACAGGTTCTCCAGACCTCTGATCAACTTAGTGGCCCTCCTCTGGACTCATTTCAACAGGGCATTTTCTTGTGCTGAGGACCCCAGATCTGGATACAGTATTACAGGTTGGGTTTCATGGGAGCAGAGTAGAGGGGGAGAATCTCCACCTTCAACCTGCTGGCCTTGTGATAGAGCCCAGGATAAAGTTGGCATTCTGTGAGTGCACATTGTTGGGTCATGTTGACCTTCTTGTCCGCAAACACTCCAAAATCTTTCTCTCCCAAGGCTGCTTACAGTCCATTCTCTGCCCAGCCTGTACTTGTGCTCGGGATTACTCTGACCCAGGACATTGCACTTGGCCTTGCTGGACTTCATGAGGTTCGCACAGGCCCATCTCTTCAGCCTGTCCAAGTCCCTCTGGATGGCATTCCTGCGTGTTGACCTCACCACACAGCTTGGTGTCGTCAGCAACTCGCTGAGGGTGCTCCGACTGACTGTCACTGACATATGTTAAACAGTGCCAGTCCCAATACTGTCCCCACACACTTCTGGGAGCTCTGCCTGTTAGCAGAATCATGAAACATTAAGCTTCAATTTAGTAGACATTTAAAAATCAAATTTTTCTGAGGCTTTAGTTCAACTGATTTTTGATTCATTGAACTCAACTGAATTATTGATTATTTGCTTAGGGTAACATTTTATGTGGCTGTCTGTTGGCAGTGATGAGG